>QLSS01000012.1:454167-605227 GCA_024372645.1 Trichomalopsis sarcophagae
AGAGAGAGAGAGAGAGAGAGAGAGAGAGAGAGAGAGAGAGAGAGAGAAAACTCGGGTTTATTGGGCTTCATCAGCGAAATGCACGTGGGCTTTTTTTCAGGACGATCGCGAGAATCGATTCGGTTTTTTTTTTCTAATCGATGCCTGGTTCAATGAATAAATTCGTGTACAGAGGCTCGACTTATTTCATTAGTATACACAAGCGATGTTTCGTTCTAAAAATAGCGACGCTCGGAACGACTCGGATGTGTGTATTTTCGTTGACTCGCAACTCTTCAACTAATCATCACTCCAATTAAGAAAAAACGCGGAAAAGTGGACACGTATACACTTTAAATAATTTAGTCGTCGTCTCTCTTGGCGATTCCAGCGCGAAAATTCTGGCGCTTGTTTCGTATTTTGTACACCCGCGAAATTATTGACGCACCGCCTATAATAGGAGCGTAATTGGTGTCTAATTTCACGAAAACCGTTTTCGTTATACCTCGCTCGTACACGAGCTTACCGATAAATAATTTCCCAGCGGTAATTAAAGCGATATACACTCGCGCACTCGTCTTGGAAGAATTACAAAAGCGAGAAAATCCACGAAGAAAAACAAATTCTCCTCAAAATTATCGTACCTTCTCCACACTCTCTCGCATTCGTGTTTACTTCCACACGTATGCACGTCGTACACACGTCCCAAATAGATTTCCAATCGGTATAACTAGGCCATCTCTCTCTCCCCCTACACCGTCGCTCACACAACACGGTGTGCGCGCGTGTCTATATCCACGCACGCGTTTTAACGAAAACCAGAAAGAAAGGAAAAAAAAAAAAAAAAGAGCGGGAACAAGAACGTCGGTGCATGTGTGCGATATGCACCTGCAGGTATCAACAGGGCTATCGCTTTTTAGCCGAGCCACCCTTCGGAATTTTTTTGTTCCCCCGCGACACGCACTCGTGTAACGCAATTTTGGCTTTTCCCCCGACCTCCCCCGCTGCAGCAGCAACGCGACAACGTGTTACGCGCGTATAAGCGGCCGAACGAAATTGGCTCTGCTGCAGAGAGAGAGAGAGAGAGAGAGAGAGAGAGAGAAACACTATGCGTTTCGTATACGGCCCCTCTATTTTTCCGATGGGAATGCTCGCTGCGACGCTTTTATGGTCGTAGGGAAAGCCGAGGGAGTTTGAGTCATATAATACGCTCATTTGCGGGATGAATTTTTTCGGCGTCGGTCATACGAAAAATTGATTTCGCCCTCTTGATTCATCGAGCGATAACGACGACGAGGCGATGATCGACGACGTTCTCTTCCGATACGCAAATTCTCACTCGACGCATCTCTCATTCTGTAAACATGGCCGAGCTCGGCCGAAGCTCGGAGACATGCGCTATTCAAAATTCCCGAAAATTCTATGACGCGTCGGCGTCTCTACACCGAGAGAGACGCTGCTTTTCGGATGATTACGGACGAAAGTCTCTCCTCCTCCTCCTCCGCCGTAGCGTCTCTTCCCCGCCCCCCATTTGGAGACTCCATCTGCCGAGCGCCTCTCTCTCTCTCTCTCTCTCCTCGCCACCCTTCGAGCATTTGCGGACCCGTTTACTCTCTCCCTCCCTCTCGCTCTCGATTTCTGTCGCACGGCGTCCTTCGGGAGCTTTGTACGCGCTCTTTTTGCCGCCGCTATGCTTATGCATCTCGTCGAGATGAGGATGACGATGAGGTCTAACCTTCCTGCTTTCGATCGAGATTTTGCACTATAGACGCTGTTACGAGCCAGTGAGAAGAGCTCATGCGTGACTGTAATATTGCGGAGGAGGAGAAGGAAGAGGTCGAGTGTACTTATACGTTAAAGTGGATAATTCGACGCGGACTTGGGCTTCTTGATCTTTCGAGCGAAGCGCATTGTTTTATAACACTCGTGCTTCTGTTTTGACTTCTTCGGCAGCGTGTTGTGTTTTTTTAACGCTGGTATCGATTGGAAATTCTAATGCACGGCGGCGTTGTTTCCCGAACCGCTGCAGAATGCGCGAAAACTAAAAAGAGCAAAGTATACACGTCCAGATAGAAATTGTAGCTTCGAGCAAAATACGTGTCGAACATCTGTCGAGCGTATGTGTGACGCGAACTTTTATACTTAGTCTTTTTTTTTGGGAAAATAATAATGCACGTGCGGCGTTTTTTTTTCGCAACTTTTGCACGCGAGAACTTTTTTCCTGCGATCTATTATATTCGCGCGGCTGGAAACATTGTCGGATACTAATGTATTATGCAGAAGCGATTTTAGGTATATATTCTTTCATTTTGACAGTGTATAGCGCAGAAGAACGTTCCAGAAATTCATTAGAGTCGAGTCGCTCTCGGATGTACGGTATATTTTACATTGTTGATATCATTTCGCAGATTGCAGTACTTTCTCTCTTGATTCGATGATTCACGCGTGATTTATCATTGCGCTGATCTTTTTGACCTCTCTCGCTTATAATTTCTCCTTTATTTACTCCGCGGTTGAAAAATTCTAAATGTGCGACAGCTACATTCGTCCGCTTTCTCTAATCTATTTATTTAGACACTCGATGAAGTAGAAAGTTTATAATTATTCGCTCGAACGAGTGTGTACAATGTTGTATAATGCAACAGTCGCTATTAATAGCATCGATACGATTCCAAAGAAATGTCTATAAATAAAAAAGCGTACGATTTTAGATTCAGGAACTGTTCAGACGCCTGTATTATCGCTCTCTGGTGGGAAAAATTGTATCAAAAAAACGTATAGCGTGATATATTGCCATTTCCTTTACGTATATGAAATACTTTTGCATAAACACGACAATAATTATATCTGACACGATGTTTTGTTTTTTCTTTCAGACTATGTCTATTTCGAGACATCATCGACATCCCCGTACCAAATACGAAGGATAGAGGAGCTGAACAAGGTATGTAAATCATCGCCATTCTTCGGATAAATAGTTCATTGATTAAAGAAAATCCGCTGCTTCTGATGGAAAATCTTGACCGGAGTGTAGATATGCGAAATAAAGCTTTTATATAAATAACGTTCAAACATTCGCGCGCGCGCGCGCGCGCTCGCGAGTCATCCCAGTTACTCCTAATTTATCCCGTACGCGTCTGCGGAACTTCACGCGCGAAGACGACTACGCGGAGCTAGTTAGAAAAGTTGTTTTCCCGCAGAAAACTTGTCCGACGTCTCATTTTCTTTCATTATTATTCGCTGTACTCGATTTACCCGCGCGCGCGCGCGCGCGTTATTCAACTCCGAGATTTCGTTTCCATATTATATTTTTTCAGCGTTTATACATTCACCGAACCCACGGCTCTTTTTTACATTTGCTTCTCATTTTTGCGCTGTAAAGAACCGCTGGCGTTGCAGCAGCAGCTAGCAACAATTCTTCCTGCCGCCAGTGTGCGGTATTGATTTTCCAAAGCAGCGACGCTGCAAAAGATATATACACACAGAGAGCGGAGAATTTCTCAAATGGATTAATTTGAAAATAAATTCGGTTTCGTTGAATTTCACACTGCTCCGGCGCAGGATAATCAAAAGCACAATCCGCGATCGAATGTAGAAATATACGTGTATCTAGATAGTCTATGCGTATTGCTCATTTCTAGTCACGGGATTTTAATGAGCAGGAGGGAAATGCCCGCGCGCGCGCGCGCAAAGAGTTAATTACGTCGAAAAGATCAAAGCTCTCTTTCGCGGCTCTCTCGAGATCTTTGCTCTCTTTTGTTTGTCCGTCTCTGCAGCAGCGCCGCTGCACAGAGAAATTCGCGTATATTTACACGAGTCGCGTAATGAGCGCCGCCGCCGCCGCGATGCTGCTACTGTAGTTCTGTGTGCGTGTGTGTGTGTGTGTGTGTATATATATATATAAATGCATGTGTAGGTATAGGTGTATAGCGTTGCTCGCGTGGAAAACTAATCGATATTCCGACTACTCTCTGCTTTCAGACGGCCAGCGGAAATGTGGAAGCCAAGGTGATGTGCTTCTTCAGGCGGAGGGACTTACCTTCGACCCTGATTATGCTCGCCGACAAGCATCAATGTAAGTTGATTCTTCTTCTCCTTCTTCTTCGTCATATGTCGTATACTGCTTATCCGTATCTTATATAGCGTTCATCGTCGCTATATAGGCTGTGAGCAACGAGCGCTGCCCTTTTTTCCGCACTAATCAGTCGATGCGGTTTAATCTTTTCTTATCCCTGTAATTTTCAAATAGAAAAAACCCCATAAGATTAAAACGATTCGACCCACAGCTGTACACGATCGATGGATCGATATAGTTCTGAGAGAGTATGAGAGAACAATCCAGTTACACTTCTTGCATATATTATCACGTAGCATAAGAAAAAATTCGTTCCCACCCGGCTATATACGCACCGCGATCATTCCGCAGACCGCTGTAATATTGACAAAAATGCACATAGACCAAAGTCAATTACTCGCGGCGGCGACCCTTTTACACGCGTCGCCCAGCGAAAACATACAGGCGCAATCAAAGCGCCATTTGCAAACAAGGGCCCGTTGTAATTTCGCAAAAACCGTGCTGCAGCAGCAGCAGCAGCGGCAACGCACCGGTACAGAGAGACAGAGGGGTTGGTATGGTATATAGAGGCGGACATCGATTTTCCCGCACTCTCTCTCTCTCTCTCTCTCTCTCTCTCTCTCTCTCTCGCTAGCTCGTCGCGGGCGCCGTGTGTAGTGTGTTCGACGCGCGCGGACGCCGCGCGATTTTACGCCCGAGCTTTTCTTTTTCTTTTTTCTCCGCGTGCATAGGACGCGCGGCTATATAGTTTGCAAATAACGCGCCGTCACAGAGCTTGCAGCAAGAGCGCGGGGGCTGAGGTCAGGCGTTATCGCCGCGAGCCGCAATTGAAAAATGAACGATGTTGGCTATTCTTTTTCTCTCTCTCTCTCTCTCTCTCTCTCTCTCTCTCTCTCTCTCTATAGCATCGATCGCCATACACGCATACTGCGGGTGTCGAACGGATCCAGCGTAGCTTCGTTAATCGATATGGTCTATTATTGCGCGCGCGAAAGTGCGGATGTAACGCGGGTAATGCGCGTTTTGATTTGAATAACAAATTAAACGGTTTTAGTTTACATATGCATTGCTAATACGTCGTTAATGATAGAGGCAGCTTCGCTTCCGCGGATATGCCGTGCGTGGATGTGTGTGTGTGTGTAATGTCTGTATGTACAGGTATACGTACCGGCTGCGCTTCGACAATGTCAAGTACTCGCGTGCGGTTAGATACTCGCGGTCGTGTAACTAGTGCACTGCTCGTCTATTATAAGTAACATTCGCTCCGAAATTTCTGTATCAGTACGTGTTCAGCAGCCGCGCCATCGATATGTGCTAAAAACGTTCGACTCACTCGCGGGGCTTCGGGCTCATTATAGATCCGCGCGGACATTATTCAACCGCTGGTTAATTCCGGATACGACGATACGCGAAAATAGAGCTGAATTAAATTCCGTCGATTATATTTATATGCACAAAGCATCAGCGCGACGAGAATAAGCGTCGACCGCATCGGGGGAGTCAAAAGCTTCCCCCAAAATGGACGCGGCATTCCACTTCGATTCCGACTCCCGCGAGCGTCCTCTCGTTTTAACCCTTTTGACCGACGAAAAAAAAAAAGTAAACAGACCCGAAGAAGCGTCGTCTTTTCGGCTGCATCGCGCGAGTTTCGTCAGCACACCGACATTGGGTGAAATACGAAAGAGAGAGAGAGAGAGAGAGAGAGAGAAAGAGATACACACACAGAGAGAGATGAGAGGGAGAGAGCAGGGGGAGGACGCTCGCGACTCGGGAAATGCGGGATCTTATCGATTTCCCGAGTCGCGCGCGTGGCTAGCCGCGGCTCGAGAGAGCGAGACAGACTTTGGACGAGTAGCGTCGCGTTCTCACTATATATATATATATATATATACGCACTCACACAAGTACGCGTGTGTTTGTGTAGAGACGTGCAAGTGTGAGTGGCTGGGAAATGAGAGTCGACGTGCTGTCTCACTCTCTGATGGTGAGGAGCCACCGAAACAGAGCTTTTTCTCATCCGCGGTATAGAAATACACGTAGATCGTGGGTTTATTAGCGGTGTACGCTCCTATATATAGTTGATAATGCACTGCGTACAGCGCGTGACAATGACGTACGACTCGCCGCCGCTGCGATTTCACGCCTGTCCGTTTTGTTGCGCGATGAGGGATGAGTTGTTGTTCTTTTTTTTTTTTTTTCACTCCGAGCCGTTGTATACGCATACTTTCAATTAGGTAATCGAAGAGCGCGGAGATTATTTTTTTCTCACGCGCACGTGCCCATATATGCGTCGCGACGCGAAATCGACAAGGTCACCGAGCCGATGATAAGCGAGAATTAATTTAACGGTGGATGACCGCTTCTGACCTCTCTCTCTCTCTCTCTCACTCGATAATTGCAGCGCGATGTACGATATACTTAAATTGTACGTATATTTTGCGTGCGCTTTTTATTATGGACGCGCGCGCGAGTACTTCAATTATTTTCCGGCTGAATTATGCGTTCGATCGCGAAAATTCGATACTCGATCGTGTATCGGAAATTCTGCAGTAGGCCGAGTCATCGAGATGAACCAAAATGAAAAAAATCTCTACCTCCGGGAAAGATAATGAGACATCGCGCGTACAGGGCCAGGCAAAGGGACAGCAGAGAAGCAGCAGCAGCCGAGCACATAGACAGAGAGCGAGAGAGAGAGAGAGAGAGGCCACCCACACACTCGAGTGAGAGAGAGAGAGAGAGAGAGCCGGCGGCCCGGGCGCCGAGGGGTGGCAAAGGGAGTAGGAGAGAGTGAGTGCGCTAGGGGGAGGCAAGTGGGAATGTATAATAAGTAAAGTTGGGGGTGAGTGAGAGAGCGAGAGAGAGAGAGAGAGAGAGAGAGTTTGGGTGGGTGGCTGGGGCAGAGAAGCTGAGTGAGGAGGAGGAGGAGGAGGGCTCAGGGGGGGTTGTATCGATCTGCAGCCGAGGGGAGGCTGGCCAGGCTGGAAGACAGAGAGCGAGAGAGAGAGAGAGAGAGAGCTTGCAGTGGATGGCTCTCTCTCTCTCTCTCTGCCCGTAACTACCACCCCCAACTAAATGAATGACTGACGCGAGGGGGTTTTCTCTCTGCGTATGTACACGAGCAATGCAGCATTTTTTACTTTCCAACTGGTCATCGCGTGCGATCCATTCATTTTTCGAAAATCACGTGTAAACTCGCGGGAAAAAGACAATATTTACAAAGTACATTCTCGCGGTCCGCAAACACTGTCGCTTTTTTCCTTCTAAATATCCCATTCCTCACGCTCTCGATATTCGCGCGCGGGCGCGCCGGGCAAACCGGCGGAATAATGTTTTTTTTTTTTTTTTTCCCGCCGCGCACACGAGCTATACAATTCCGCGCAACGTATCGCTCCGCGGCAATCTAATCTAGCCTCTCCCTCCAAAAATACCTTATCGACCTTCTCTCGCGCGTACTAAGTCGCTTTCCCCGAATAGAGGGAAAAACTCGGCGTCGGAAGTCACCGATAGCGTATTTTTCTCTGCTGTAAAAACCGCTCTTCTGTATTGACCACACAGGTGTAAACGCCTGTGGTGGTTGGTCAGGTGCAGCCTCGCGCGCTCATACATTCGCGTTTTTCCGATCTCACGGACACGCCAAAGCATATTGCACGCGTTCGTCCTTCTCTCTCGCTTTCCCCCGTATATACTGTATGTATGTATGTGCGGACACTCACACAGGGATAGATCCGGCGCGCGCACACAGTTGGTCGTTTTTGTCGTTGGCGTTTCGCCGTGTAGTTTCGCTCTCTCCCTTTATCTTCCATCTCTCTCGCTCTCTCTCTCTCCCTCTCTCTCTCTCCCTTCATTACCTGTCTCTATCCGTCCGTACCATCTATATAGGTATACGCGCATACCCGCGCTCGCTCACTCACACACACACACACGCAGTAGGGCTCGACGCTTTCTCTCTCGCTCTTTCCCATTTTCTGCTGCTCCGGCCCTTTCTCTCTCGCTTTCTCTCCCGCTTTCTCTTTTGATTTTCTCTCTTTCCGGGGGTGGCCGCTGCTGCTGCTGCTGCTGCTGCTACGAGCTCTAGCCATCTTCATTTTAAGCATCCTCCGTCCTTCAACTGTCTATACGTACACGTAGAAGCTTCTCTCTCTCTCTCTCTCTCTCTCTCTCTCTCTCTCTCTCTCTCGCTTGCGCCCATTGTTGATATTGGGTCGCTCTTTCTCACTCGATTTTGCGCTTCCCTTGCTGCGCGAGGATCCCGATCCTCTTTCCAGCTGCTGCAGCCTTTTTTACCTCTCCATTCTATTTTTCTTTCTAATTTTCGGGTGCGGTTCTCCCTCTCTCTCTCTCTCTCTTCTAATTATACGCGAAAAACTTACGGCGAGGCTTCTTTCCCGGGAAATTTCCGGAAAACCGAGTAGAAGCATCGGCGGTAAAAAAAAGTGTTATGCGCCTTTCCCCAGCGGGCTTCCGGTTTTATTCAGCGCCCCGGGGCTTTTCATATTTCAGGGGCTGCTCCCGATGCGCTCTCGCGACTCTTATGCATAGATATATCACACTAGCTCTCTCTCTCTCTCTCTCGCTCTCTCTCTCGCTCTCTTGGAATATATTCGCATACAATATATATTCGCACAATTTTCTCCTCGTTCGTTTCGTGTATCTAATTCCAGCTCGACTGATCATCCTTTTTTTTATCTCAATTTCATTCCGTCTCGTCGTCGGGGGCGACGTAATCGGACTCTCTTTTCACGGCGCGCTAGTCTGCGTGTCTGCCGCGCGTATACGTGTAGCTATATCTACACAGAAATAGTGTGTGTGTGTGTGTGAGAGAGAGAGAGAGAGAGAGAGATAGAAGGATGTCGGCAGCGAGAGAGAACCCAGTGGAATTCCTTTCGCGAAATGAGAAAAAGTCGCTTTATACTGTTGCCATGCATGACGATTCCCCGATTGCCGCTTTTAATGACGCCGCGGCTTTTCTTCGACCCGCTCTCGCGTATACACCTATAGTCCTGCTTTGTTTCTTTTTCTTCTTTGAGCTCACGCGATGGGCGAAAAAAAGTGCAGCGAGTCAAAGGAAGTTTTTTCGAAATGAGAAATTCCGCGAGTAGAGGACTTTGAAGTGCACCTCTCGAGAAGCAACTCTCTGATAAGTGCGAAGTTTTTTCCTACTGTCAAAGCGCCGCCGCCGCCGCCTATAATCCTGATACTTCGGCAAATAGATGTCGCAATTTTTCAATCGTCCCCGGTGAAAGCAGCGGCAGCCGCGGCGAAACGAATACTCATTCGAAATTGCTCTCGTGATTTCGAACAATTACTATAAATTAACCTTTTAACGCATTGCGCGAGCGCGAACCGGTTTCTCGGTGAAAAATACACCGAGCGAAACAAAAATTCGAGAGAGATGTTTTTTTTTTTTTTTTTGCACTGCCGCTACGCTCTGCAGCATCGGGGAGTGCCCTCAGCTATATACGTATGTATAATGTATATAACTGAGCTACATCTTCGACGACGACGTCGACGGCGTGGATTGAGGAATCCAGTTGATTTTAATACTTCTTCGCGGGCTGATGCTAGTCTGCTTTTGTTTGCTTCGGCGATTCTGATTCTGTAACGAGTTGCCGTAGTTTTTACGCTTTGTTTTGGTTCTTTCGTTCTTATTAAACAGCTTGACGTTTATTTCTGGGATGGATTATATATATATATATACCATGCCGTATGTATGTATGTATGTACTTTGGCTGGAATTCTCATTAATGAACGACGTTCGTTATCGTTAAAGGGACACCACCGTGGCACCGCTTTTTATTTAATTTTTCGAAAATCATTTTTTTTTTCCATCTCTACGAAAAATATCGAATCCCTCGTGCAACAAGCCACCCACCCCTCTCTCTCTCTCTCTCTACAACAATGACGAACACGAACAAAAAAAAAGCTCGAATGATTTTTCGGCTGGTTGTCGCTCTGCTAGCGCACACACATAGCCCGTGCAATTCGCGGCCGCGAATCGATCGAGCCGAAATTCAATTGCCAGCCGCGACGGTGTATGTATTATATACGCTTCGTCC
This sequence comes from Trichomalopsis sarcophagae, assembly GCA_024372645.1. Taxonomy (NCBI): domain Eukaryota; kingdom Metazoa; phylum Arthropoda; class Insecta; order Hymenoptera; family Pteromalidae; genus Trichomalopsis; species Trichomalopsis sarcophagae. The sequence continues at coordinate 464,278 of QLSS01000012.1, forward strand.
GATTGAATTCCCACTGCATACACCGTACCTCTTTTTTTTTTTTTCAACTATTATCTCCCGAAAATGATTTCGTTCGGAGAGTTTTCCCATGCGAAACACATATCCCCCTTTAATGCGTAGGGTATATGTGTCTGTTGTAAAAAAAAAAAAAAAAAAAAAAAAAAATCGAAAAAAATATCGAGAGAGAAAGAAATGCGAGAGAAACTTTGCAGTGGCGAGCGCGGCCGAGCAGCAGCGTTCGGACTCGCCGGGTCAGAAGCTACTGGAGAATCCCGAGAGCTGTGGTGGTGGTGCTAAGGATATGAGCTCCGCAGCCAAAGTTCCGATGAGCAAAGGCGGAAAAAGCGGATGGCTCAAGGCACCTCTTTCCGAGGCTCACGAGCCCCACGGTGAGTCTCTCCGTCTCTCGCCGATGACGATCATGTTGACGATGATGATTATTTATTATTGTTATTATTTTTATTATTATTATTATTATGAGCTATAATTTGAGTTGTATATACATGTGTATGGCTGTACTAGCACTTTTATTATTATTTTTAGTGTATTGTTGTTGGCGATGTTATATTATTCTTTCTGGGAATGTCGAGCACGTATGAGGGGGGGGGGGGGGGAACGGGGGGAGACGGCAGAGGTATTGATTAGGGCTGCTTTTGACGAGTTCACGCGTTCGCTGTATAACGAAGCGCATAGTTTTTGATTGAAATTTCGTAGCTCTGATTAATCAAAGAAACTTTATACTGCCTCTGCTGTTCTCTCTCCATAAATGTTACACACATACTATGTATATTCTTTTAATTATTCTCTTGCGTAAAATCAACGAGTCCCCGATCAATTTGCAATTTTGCCGCTCATCGCCGCCGAAAAAAAGATCGTTATGCATTCCCGCGCACACTCTAAACTCGTCGGCGAGGTATCTCTCCGCGCGCGCGCGCGCGCTGCACACGCCCATTCGAAAAAAAAGGGCAGCCTCGGCAATTATTTCGGTCTCGCGCTATCTGCATAAGCGCGGAAAAAAATAAAAGAAATGCTACATCGCGCGCACGCGCAGATGCAAACGACGACGATGGAGTATATATATATGAAGCCAGTGATGATAGAAGGCTACCGATGTAACCAGGCGGCTCGGCTCCCCCACACTTTCCTTTCTTTCTCTTAAAACTCTTTGTAATCTTGGTGGATGCCGCGAGTCCAAGGCAGCTCGCTGTAAGGCCAAAGAGACAAGAAATCGCGCGAGCGCTCCTCGAACGGGGGGGAGGGACGACACGTACACACAGCGGCGCTCGCGAGAGGGTCGGTGTGTGTGCGAGAGCGAAAAAGGGGGCACCTTCCAAGGAAGTTTTATGGTCGGGGCCCCCCCCCCCCCTACTCGCTGTATTCCTCCCGGCTGTAGGAGCCCGCGTACATGCACTTCTCTTCTCTCTCTCTCTTTCACTGTACCCCTCTCTGTTCTTCGCTTCTCTCGACTCGCTCCGAGGATTGCACTCTCTCTCGGAAGGAAGCGCCGAATTATACCAGACGCTGCTGATGCACACTGTCTTTTTTACGCATCCAGGTAAAAAAGAAAGGGTACTCTGCGCGTTCATCCCTCGGCGGATGATCGTTTTCGAGCGCTCTTGGGCCGAGGGATGTGGTTCGGTGGACAAATTTTTAGGGAGGTGCCCGAGAAGCCCTATACGCGGTCTATATACTACTTCTTGTCCCGCTGCTCTCTATCCGGGGAGCTTGAGCCGCTCTGTGATGACACTTTAGTAATCTGAGGCTTTCGCGATACTCGCGAGAGGGAACACACCCACGTGCATGATGGTTATTTTTACTTTTGGTTTATATACATCGTAGAAATTGTTAGTGTATAGAGTTTTGTAAAATTACTGAAAACCCCACCGATGTGTATTTCTTATTAATGCCGAACGGGGCGTATTGATTTCGCAGTAGTGTTTCGTATGGCTGCTGTAATATACAGTCCTATGCGCGACGTCGAGTTTAATTAGGATAGACTGCACTTACGCGCTGCTGAAAATAATCGATGCTAAAATTTTCGACAAATATATATGCTAATAATAGTTCGCGTGCGTCAGGTTACGATTACCGAATATTCCATTCTACATTATTATTGCCATTTTGATTATTTACACAACAGCGAAAAGCACAGCAGACCCAATTTCCGCGCACGATTGCAGCAGATACGCGTCGACGCATTATTCTGTCTCCCTCACTCTGTCGCATGCGTGTGCGGTCGTCGACTCCTCTGTCTCTCTTTCTCTCGTTCTCGCAAATCCGAGCGGAATTTTCTAGATGAAACTCCCTCGATTCGGGCGTCCGCCAGTGAGAGAGAAAGAGAGAGAATTTTCCCCGACTACTGCGCGGGCCCGGCGCATATTGATTGCGATTTTTTGCCTTTCCATTTGTTTTACTTTTGGATTTTTACATACGTGCCACTTTTTTCATACTCTCTGAATGTTCGACTTGTTTACTTATATTATCATTATTATTATGATCGTTACGTTATTTGGCATGACGCACGTGTCATCCGATGTCTCCGAGTAAAAGGATCGTCTCGAACGTAAATTGAACGCTCGTATTTTTTTTTTTGTAAACAGGGATGGAGGAAGGCACAGGGACAGGCGGCGGCGGAGGCAACACAGGCAGTGGCGGCGGTGGCGTCGACAGACCTAACGCGAACCTCGGCCCGGGCATCGGCGGCCTCAGCGAATTAACGCCGAAGCAACGCCACCAAATGAAACACCGCGAACTCTTCCTCTCGCGGCAGGTCGAGACGATGCCAGCCACCCACATACGCGGCAAGTGCTGCGTCACTCTGCTCAACGAGACCGAGTCCCTGCTCAGCTATCTCAACAAGGAGGATTCTTTCTTCTACTGCCTTGTTTTCGATCCGGCGCAGCGCACTCTTCTCGCCGACAAAGGTATGAGCTATACTTAATTTTTTTCCTTGTTATTGTAGAGCTTCGCGAGCACGTGCCCTCGCACTTACGCTCCTTATCGCGAGCTATTAAAAATCATTAGAGCGCTCGTTTAAAAAAAAAAAAAAAAGAAAAATATGTCATGCCACTGTTCAACGAGAGCGGTTGACGCGGATGGACGCAAAAACTATGTAACCATAATTTTTCTTCGCTACCTCGCAGGTGAGATCAGAGTGGGCAGCAGATACCAAGCGGACAACATAGCGCCGGCGCCGCTGACGCCGGCGGAACGCGAGGCGGACCCCCGTCGGCTGCAAGACCTGGAGACGCTCGTCTGGACGCCGCGACACTCGATCACCGACAGGGAGATCGACCAGTTTCTCGTGATATGCCGCTCGGTCGGTACCTTCGCCCGAGCCCTCGACTGTTCCTCCTCTGTCAAGCAGCCCTCGCTCCACATGTCCGCCGCTGCCGCCTCCAGAGACATCACCCTCTTCCACGCCATGGACAACCTTCACCGATACAACTACGACATGTCGAAAGCAATGTCCTGCCTCGTGCCCAACTCCGGACCCATGCTCTGCAGAGACGAGATGGAGGAGTGGAGCGCCTCCGAGGCGAACCTCTTCGAGGAGGCTCTTGAAAAGTACGGAAAGGACTTCTCCGACATCCGCGCGGATTTCGTAAGTGTACACTTTTTTTTTTTTTCCTGTGAATGTCAATTCGCTCGAGGTGAGTAGGTCGTGCTGATCGCGTTCGCTATTTTGCAGCTCCCGTGGAAGACCCTGAAGAATGTGATCGAGTACTATTACATGTGGAAGACGACGGACCGCTACGTGCAGCAGAAGCGCGTCAAAGCCGTGGAGGCTGAGAACAAGCTCAAGCAGGTTTACATACCCAACTACAAGAACCAGAGCGGCCCCGGCACCGGTGGCGCGTCTATTATGGCCGGCGGGGCGAGCATCATCCCCATCGGCAACGCCAACAGCAATGTCAGCAGCAACGGCAAGGCCGCGGTCAGCATACTCAACGGAAGCAGCAACGGAAATATCGGCGATTCGGCGATGCTCATGGTCACAGGGAACGGCAAGCCCTGCGAGAGCTGCCAATCGAGTCAGAGCCCGCAGTGGTACGCGTGGGGATCGCCCCACTTGCAGTGCCGTCTTTGCCAGGCCTGCTGGTCATACTGGAAAAAGTACGGAGGACTCAAGATCCCAAGTCGAATGGACGACGTCGACGCTGATCGCAAGCGCAGCGGAACTGGATCCGACGATGAGGGCAAGGGCATCGGCGGCGCTCACAGACCACATCGCTGCAGCATCCCCTCGTGCGGCAAGGAGTTCAAACTCAAGGCTCATTTGAGTCGCCACTATGCCAGCGCCCACGGAGTTGATCTTCGTGGTAATCCCGGACCAGGCGGTGTAGCTGCTGGAATCGGAGTCGGCGTTGGCCTTGCAGCTGGAGGCGGAGGATCGCCGCGACCCGTGATGAAGACGCGCTCGGCGTTTTACCTACGCACTTCGGCGCTAGCTCGCGCTGCCCGCAGACTCTGCGCCGCTCAGCTGCGTACCCGACACGCAGCTCGAGCACCCCACCAACCCGTAAACGCGGCACCACTCCGCCACCTCTGCGCTTCGCCGCAGCTAGCGAGTAAAACTCCCGCGGAGCTGCGCGTCCTGGCGCGCGCCCTCAGACCCCGTGCTCGACCTCGTGTCACCGACATCGCTACGCGTCTCGGTGACCATCCTCAGCCTAAGACACCCGGCGACTGGGACTGGCTCCAGCTCACCGCGCCTGGACAGCGCAAACAGCCGGATCGCGTGTCGTTCCCTCGCCCACCCAAGGCACCTGGTAAGTTGTTCGTTGCTCTTGCTCCCTATCAAGTCGTGCAATCTTCGAGTGTTTTATTTTTCTGATCTTGCACCTTTGCTTTGCAGATGGTAGCCTCCTCTATGAGAGAATCCCCAACAAGCCTGAAGTTGATCGGCTTCCCGTCACACCTCCAGTTCAACCCGCATTACAAACGCAACAAAATCTGTTGAAACGCCCAAGGCCTGCTTTCGATGAAATTAACGGCGCAGACTGTAAGTATTTTAATCATTCAACAAGCCATTTTTTCGATATTTTATTTGTCTGAAACTTACGTTCTTTTTATCATAGGTATACCACTGAATTCGCTGTCGAGTGGCCAACCGCTGCCGAAGAGGGCCAATCATGGTCAACCAATGCACCTGAACGCTCGCACCCCAATGGATCACGCTTCTGGTGCCGTAGTTGCGGGCGCGAGCCCTGCGACGGCCGCGGGTGTGCTACCGCCTTTGGTCACGCCACTCAACGGACGTGCAGCTCATCCACATGGGCTACCGCCTCAGGCCCAGATGTCGCGCAGCAACGCGCGAAAGCAAGTCATGTCCTGGATGGACGCACCGGATGACGTCTACTTCCGCCCCACAGAGCAGATTAAGTAAGTAACATTCGATCTTGTAATTTGGTATCATCACCTCACTTGGACATTGGCTAAATAACATATTTATTTGTCACAGGAGACTTAGAAGAAGTTTAACCTCGGTAGAGGTGCGACGAGCGGCTCGCAAACCTTGGCGCCTGCTGAGCGTGCCCCAACGAGTAGCGCGACCTGACGACATGGTAGTCATCCTCGACTGAACGCGGCGCGATCCCCCTTGTCCGGAGATCCTCGCTGTACAATAGCATCAAGCTAAGTAATGAAGCAGGACTAGCCAGTATATGAGCGTTGAAAGCATAAAAGACATCAACAATTAATGAAGATCCGTCAATCTATTCGAGAGCCAAGCTTTTTGCGCAAGCTTTTACGGCAACACGGAAGATGGGTATCGGACATGAACAATTGAAGATGCGAGCAATAGTGCAGCATTATGTGTAGACACAAGGAGAATAAGAAGATGATGATGAAGATGGAAATTAAACAAAATAAAAATGATGAATAATGACGATTAACTCTGGAGAAATAAGTGTCGATTCCTCAATTTTAAAACGAAACCGAGTCATTCGCCGTGCATCATGATTTTCTATTCGTATCAATTATATATTATTGTTATTAATAATAATAATTATTATTAATTAAATGTACATATGCATACGAGCGCCACACACAAGCATACACACAGCCGCGGGCACACGTACATACAGAAAAAGAATGAAAATGAAAAAAATAACAACGGGGCTGGGTATTTTACTTGAAGTGGTTCACACAGGAGTTTGATATGTTTTCTTTATCCTCGTCTCTACTTTCTCTTCAATCATTATTGTATATTACGAAATAATACTTAAGCGTCATTCAATTTTGTTAAAAAAAAAAAAAAAAAAATCAACAGTACGTTTATTTACTTTATGTATGTTTAGAAAGTTGGTTCATTGACAGATGAACAAATCGAGTTAGTGTAGTATTTTGTTTAAGTATTTATGAACGTGTAAGCGTATACCTCTTACTTTATACAAAAAAAATTTTTTAAAAATTGAAAAAAAATTTATATTCTTTAAAAATCTCGACAATATGTAGTTCTCCTGTAACTGTTTTGAGTAAGTGCCTGGTTCTGTACATAATGATATACATACATGCATACATAGTGAAAGAAAGATATGAGAAACATTGACAAGGAAAAACGTTAGTGTTGTAAGAGCGTACGCAAGGATGATTCGCAATGATGTGTCCGAGCTGCGATGAGATGCGACGTTCAAAAAAAAGAAATTCAAAGAAATTGTCGAATGAATTGTATTAATTATTAATGCCAAGCTCGCCGATCCGTGTTTACACTAGACGAATGCGCGCGACTACGGTAAAGCGAAGATTGTGCGAAAGAGCGCGAGAGAGCAAATGAGTGAAAGAATGCTCACTGTGAATATTTTTATTAAATTTTCAAGTTTGATGACTTCCGTCGCAACAATTAATAAATAAACTAAGTATAAATGGGAATGTATATAGTAATTTTCCTTTCTCTATCCTTCCCTTTGGCCTCTCATTATGAATATCCGAATTACAAAATTATTACATATTACAATAATATGTATCAAATTACAAGTACTTGAATCAATTTTTGTTCTGTTTGTGAATAGAAAATTTATTTTTATAATCATTATAATATTTACATGTTCTATTACATAATATTTCAAGCCCTTAAAATTTGAATTCTTTGTATTTCTTCGACGATTTCGTATCTTGCGTCTGCTGGCGTTTTCGCTTGCTCTGCAAATAAAAAAAGATTAATTAGTAAAGTGAAAAATTATAACAACGATCAACCGCGATTAATATTTTATAAATTACCTTTTGCCGTTGAACGTGATCTTGCAACATATCGGATAAATCTTCTCGACGCAAAGCTTGTCGATTTCGCATTGTTTCTTCGTAGCGAGTAGCCATAGCTTCTGAGTCTAGATCCAGCTCACTAGGATCAAGAGCCAATTCAACGGCTCCTTCTCTTTCGGTAGCCCGTTGTTCAGATGTTGAAACCACACCACGTCTCGCAGCTATAACCGATGGCGGTGCTTGTCCTCCTGCTCCAGTCATGTCATAAACATGCGTACTACCCATCATGCTTGAACCCAAATTTTCAGTCCTTCTCTCTTGAAGAACGGTGAACAAGGCAGGAGTATCACCACCTTCCATTTCACTCTCAATTTTCCTCTTTCTCAGCTCAATGGTTTCTGGTGTCTCCAAGCCAGCTGGTATGGATGTAATACCACTTGGAGTTATAAGACCTTCAGCTCCAGGTGTAACGAGACCAGTAGCATCTTCCTTGCCTAAAACAGCGTAAATCAATATTAAATCACATCACATTCTGTTTAAAATGCATCAAATGAAAAATTATAGAAATAAATTGCAATTTACCTTCTTCATCTTCTTCTTCCTCTTCTTCTTCTTCATCCTCATCTCCAGATGATTCAGATTCGGGTTCACCCCACATACCTTTGTCTACTTCATCATCCAAATTATCACCTCCAGCTGTACGGGCCACTCCAAAGACATCTCCATAAAGAGGTCGACCTGTCTCATCTACTGGAGGTTTACCCCATCCACCAGCATGATAACCAAAAGCACAGCCTTCTGGGATCGGAGCATTCAATCCAGGAATCTTTAAATTAGGATAACTGGGTGGTGGTCCATAACGCTGCATAGCAATAAGCCAGGGTGGAGGTACTTTATTACAGCTAGGCCCAATAGGCATGCCCAGAGCTGTTCTTAGCTCATCGGTCAAATCACCAGGTTTCTTTTCTTTGAGACGAGTTTCAAACTCTTTACCCTCATAGTAGAGATCTCCATGAATGGTCATTCTGGGTTTGGTTTGCCATTTGAAGAAGGCATCGTGCAGCTTTTGATAATCAATATCAATTTTACCCAATTTAGGCCTAGCTCTTTCTCTCATTTTGGCCTTCAGAGTTTTGGACTCATCTTTTTCTTGTAAACTGGCCCTCATTTCTGTAATGCCAGTACTCTTGATAAATGCAGGCAAATCGAACGGAGGCTTTTCGATACCCCTCTTGCCCTGCAGATACTTTCGTTTGAAACACCAGTGCCTGGGAACAGGCACAGTGTTTCTGTGCGCCTTAAGTTGTACCAGCAGTTTGGGGTCACGGGCTGTAACATCATGGCCCTCTACAACGTCTGGTCTTGCAACCAGTTGTTTGAGTTCAGCTACACTGAGCCTTGTTAATTTCTTCATCTTCCTTTTAGAAATGCGTGGAGCGCCATTTTCTTCTGCAGCCTGCTGCTGCTGTTTCTGGTGGGCCTGTATGTCTTCTTCGTATTCGTCGACGAGTGCTCCAAGTTTGCTGGCAATGGCACCAGCTGCTGCTGTAGCTGCACTTAGCTGCGGATTCTGACTGACAGCTTCAGCTCCATCAGCTTTGTCCTTGTCAGGCTCAACCAACTTGAATGCCTCGAAAACTTTGGCAAACTGTCTGTACATAGGCTCGAGGTCGTTGATTGTGGGAATCTCCTGTATATACTCAATCTCCGGTTCGGGATCCGTACCGCTGATATCCACGTCGTTTGCACTATCATCTTTCTTCTCTTCAGTGTTCCTTTGCTTCTTCTTCTTCTTCTTCCTCTTCTTCGGCCTGTTTTTGTCGGATTTTTTTCCATTCACAACTTTTTCTGACGCAGGCTCGTAGAACTCCTGGCTTCGCCTCTGAACAAACGAGTGTTCCAAACCCGGAGGTAACATTACTTCTTCCTGCACCATGATGATATTAACTTAACTTTCTGTCCGATCGTTTAAAACTTCTCTATTTACGACGAAAACTGAAGGAAAATTCTCTTAAAGAATTTACCTTTTACACGCAAAGTCGCAACGCCAATAACAACTTTGAGGTTAGCTTCAACTCGTCATCCGCGTCTGTTATTTTGGTAATATACAGATCACGTGATCGCCTACGTCACCACGCGTAAGCAGGTAGCGGGCTTTTCAAGTATCCGTAACTATAAGTTAATACTTGCACAAACACTGATTTTAACAAAAAACTATAAAGAATCACGTCGTAGCTTCAACAGCACCGTGCGTTGTAAGTACAAGCGTCGCTCGACCTTAACTAACCGCTGTTGAACGAACACCCCCGCACATTTAATGGCACTTTCTCAGAATCTGAAGATGACGGGGAAAATTACTTGAAAAATGTCTAGGAAATCAGGTACAAGCTTGTTCGGCTTGTTTTATTGCATTATTTCATTGCGGCTTGTATAATTATCTCGATTAAAAAAATACTTTCGTAATTTTTTTTTCTATTTACAAAAAAAAAAAAAAAAAAAAAAAAAACAAGTGCATAAATCTATCAGTTAAATTAATGTAAATCTATGTAAATCTACCTGTCCACTACTATTATCGCGTCATCGGAGAAACGGCGCACGCGTATTTCGCATTTTGCGAACCTATATGTATATAGGTATATATCTATATAGTTTTTTCGGAGTTGCGGAAAGCTGGGTTTCAGCGCGCGGAGGTGGATATAGCGAATGATATTATGTTTTCACTCACTTCGCAGTGAGAGCGAGAAGCCGAAAGAATAGCGATGTTTCATTAATTATGAATCGACTGGCTTGACTTTGGATTTTCGCACCGGGCAAAACGTAAGTATATCAAACTAATTATCCGCTCTTTGCTCGATGTCTTTTCAACGACATTATGAACTTTGAGATTCGGCGATGCAGGTTAGGGGACGAGGTCGCCTAAACCCGCCTTACCGTCTGCTTGACCTCCTTGACGAAAATAACGGGTTGACGATTTTGCTGATAATAGTGTAGCCGTAAGCTGATAGACGCGGACTGTTGAATTTTGATGTTTTACTATTGCCAATTCGAGAAGGTTATGTCACAGTATTTGTGTATATTGCGTGTCCCTCTTATCGAGCAAAACAGCTGATATTAAAGTCTCGTCTCTTTTTGAATTAGCGATTGATGGTTTCACCTACGAATCATTACTAATGTGTAATACTCTTTGTTTTCAACAGCTCAAAGCAAGCAGCAGACAAATACGACAATACCCACGGTTTTTACATTGGATTGTTATACATAAATATACAAGATGGTTGTGGGAGTCTTTCCTGCCCTCAAATTGGGGGTACTTTTTATCAAACAAATCAGCAAGCCACTCAGCAAGATCATAGTCAACCAAGCAAAGAATCACCCAGTTTTCAGAACTTACTTCATCATACCACCTGCTCAGTGTACGTAAATATTATGCAATATTTAAATAATCTTTTTTGTATGCTTGAATATAAGTAGAGGGAGAGAAAAATCGTGAGAAACATTGGCATTTAAAATAAATAAATAATTACAGTTTATCATTGGGCAGAAGTCAAGGCAAAGATGTATCTTATGAATTTAGGAAAACCCACCAAAGTCGCCAAACTCAATGAACAGATGGCCATTGAGCTGGGCGCTAGTTTAATGGGTGAAGTCATAATCTTTGGAGTAGCTGGGGGTTGCTTGGTGCTAGAGTATAATCGACAAGCGGCTAAAGAAGCCAAAAAAGAAGAAATAAGACTCATGCAATTACAGAAATTTACTGATGATATACAAGCTCTAAATAACATGACCAAGAAGCAAGAGGCAGAAATGGAATATCTTCGTCAATCTCTCGAAGAGCTGGCAAAGAAAACAAAAACAAAATTGCCTGAAAAGAAGACAGAACCCAGTGAAAAACCACCAAGTGAAGGAGACAAGCAGAATGTGATCAATCGTGCTATAACTTACTATGAAACCGAAGTTAAGAAAAAGGAAAAACCAAGTTAATCAGAGATATATTTGAAGGCAAGTGACTTTTTCATTGGAAGGAGCCAACGATTTTGAATTATGTTAACTGAAAGCAGCAGTATGACCTTACTGTTGCTGGAGTCAGGTTTTTTTTATAATTAATTATTGTATTTTATAGTAACTATACCTGATTTATCACTACGTTCACTTGTACATAAAACTTGTTACAATCTAAGCATTATAGATAATATCCAGAGCGTTAGTGATTGTATGCAGATATAATGTATATATATCATCATGGAAATTTATAAACTATTCAATCAATTTTAGTTTATCCTTTCCATTGTTTGAATCTTATTTAATTTTCATAAAGCATCGTGCTAGTCAAAATCGAATTTATTATGTTCGAAATCAGGATATTATACTTTTTACTTAAATTATTTTTGTTTACCGAATTTTTTCGATTTTTTCTAATTTATTCATGTCACTTGCCTTTAAAACAACCATAGGATGTATGGCGACACGCGTTTTTTAGATTTGAATTGTTTGTTGCTATTGATCATTGTTTTTACTTGCTGGCAAGTATAAAAAGCTTGTGGTATTGATAAGCCTGTTTTACAGTAAATTAAATCTGAGTAAAAATACAAAGATACATTCTTTTTATTTTCAATTTTATGATTACCTAAGCTTAAGAGTGTAAAAAATTTAACCGAAAATCATAGTATACTTCAGCATATCGACTGTAGCGTTGAAACGTGGCGTAAATAATTACAAATCAAAAACAACACAGGTGTACTATAGGATACGAAACAATGAAATCCAAATGCAAAACGACTTTTTTAATCACGACAATGCTTATGAAATGAAGACGTTGTGCGACTATCGCCAAGACACAATAACGTGTAGCGCTCATTTGCGTATGCGAATGAATTTAACGTAAATCGGCTTCTCCGACCGTATGGCTCTTCCGGCGCGTAATTTCATGCTACAACTTCGAGTGACTGGCTCCAGATGATAGTTGTACGGAATTTTTTCAAGCAGACTCTTGAATTCCAACAATTATCGAACCGTAGATTCACAACTCATAAATTAGTTGCATTTTAGTAGATAAAAAAAGAAAAAAATATCAGGGTCAAATATAAAGAAAGTGTAAAAAATCATTTGCGTCATTAACAGTATATTTTCTCTATATCGGCAAGTTGCCGAATCTTTTTTCTTTATCTAATCATTATTATTGCAAAAACATCAGAAAGGCTTTAAGTTATGTAAAACCTTTCGAAAATATATAAATCTTTGTATATATTTGTGTTACTGACAGTTTTAGCGATTATATAAAGATACTTGCTGGTATAAAATCTTTAACTTGAATATTTTCTTTTTACATAGATGATATATCTCTGTGTACTCGAAACGAGCAAACAATGTGATAAATTTGTACGATCTATCAACTTATCTACAGTCATTCATTCTAATACATAAAAGCCACATGACCAAAAATCTTCAAATTTTAAGTCTCTGATTTTTTATCGCTCTGCGTCTCAAGAAGTCCTGCAGGCTAAACGTAGTGAACGGCTGCGTGAGATAAAATACCAGCAGCAATAGGCAGGGCAGAACAATAGCTATGGCGAACCTGCTGATCGCGCTACCAATGTCTAACCAGCTGCCTTGATTAGTCACACCGTACATGAGTGGTATAGCGAGGCAATCGCCCAGTAAAAGGACGGCGGAAAAAATAGTAGAATCTGGAGCCAAGGCACGGATCAAACAGCCAACCAGGATTAAAGGTATGACGAACTTGAGAAGTATGAGGGATGCCATGGTGAACGGCGAGAAGACTGTGAGGAAGTGACGAGTCCATGAGGGATCGAACGAGCTCAAGCTTGCCATGTTTCCGGTTCCGAAAAAACACAACAATGTGTACAGCATCTGCAAATTTAGATGTTATATATTAAAGCTTTTAGTAAAAGAATGAATCATACTTTCATCATTTGTTGATCTTACGAGAAAAGCCGCAGTGCTGAAATTGCGGAGCCTCAGAACCCTCAATCCGGACTCCGATTTCTGCGAAAACTCAAAGGTCGGCCAATGTTGTATGTGTGTTGCGAAAATCAAGAAGAATATCGGCTCGTAGGAAGCGGATAAAAGAGCGAGCGGACTGAGAAGAGCTACCGTGACTCCAAAAATCCTTTGGTTCCAATCTTTGGGGTAAAGCGAAATGACTAGCGGTGTACTTAAGAGCAAGAGCCAGGATAACCAGGCTCTTCCGTCAATGACGTTCAAGCACAGAAGCGACGTTAAAATTATGCGTATGACTTCAATTACTTTGTTGTAATTGTGAATTCTTCGTTTTTTTATTATAGGAACTATGCTGACGCCTAATGCGATTAATCTGTAAAATAAAACCATATTCAATACTGCTATGTACAATGTAGGTTCGTGAAAAAATTTTAATTTACTTACACTATATATACTCTAGGTTGTGGTCCCACAACAGGTAACAGTGGAAAAACTACTAAGGCAGCTCCAGTTATCAGCAACCAAGATGGTGCATTTCTATCAAATATAAGCTTTTGTAGGCCAACTGCTACAAGCATACTAATACTAAAAGTCCATCTGTATATCAAGCCAACAAACATCATAAAAGTCAAAAATACAATGCCTAAGGCCTCGATGAATGGTTTATTAGAGTCTATTTCCAGAGTTGGTCCTTTTTTAATAATTCCTCTAAATGCAAGCCATAGTGATATTACGCATATCATACCATAGCCAAATAATCGCCATTCCTTACAACCTGCAACTGAAATATTCAAAATTAAAAAAAAAGTGCTTAATTTATAAATATTGTAATTAAAAGGTAAAAATGTTTTACCGGCATATTCAATGAACAATGGAATGCTGGCCACTCCCAGAGCAATATTAGCTAACAACATCCAAGAATAACATCCCAACTGGATAGTCCGACGTGGTAAACCGGACAAATCAACGAACAAAAGTGCGATCCAGCCAACCCACATGAGCATTAAGCAAAATAAAAACCTATCCGTTTGATAGCGCCGATAGTACGTTAGTACTTCTTCGGATAATTTGGTTACATATTCGAGTTCTGTAATAGACTTTTCCGTCGCGCCTTTGTCGAGAATTCTCTCAGCTCTTGCAAGTTTTTCATGATACTCTTTATCTTTGTAAAATTGATTGACTATACTTCTACCAGTGGTTAATTCGCGATTGGCTTTGATTTGTTCAGCAAGCTGTTTGGCATTAGTGAGCAGAGCATTTGCTATAAACTCATCATTTTTGGGATCCAATAATTCGTGATGCAGTACACCCTGTGTTCAAAAAATGTAAATCCATTAAAAAAAAAACCACAATAAAAAATTAATACCATTGCAAATTGAAAAGGGAATTGGTTACTACTTCATTATTAACAGGAACAGGTATGCCAACTAGAGCCGAAATGAGAGGCGTGATATCAGCTTGTTTAATATCAATGGTATTGGAGTCTTTTGCAATTCCAGCGCCCCATGCAACAAATGGTGTTTCAGTTTCATCTGTTGAGCCACTGCCATGGGAGCCCCAATCAGTCATTCCATGGTCGGATGTAAAAATGTAGGCAGTGGTATCTTTGCCAAAGTAATTTTCTGTATTCTCCACAACCTTTTTTATATTACGATCCAATTGAATCATTGTGTCCACATACTGTCTGATAAATACACAAAAAATGAGTTGAAAAGAAATTACTTAAATTTAAGATTACAATTTCTCACAAAATCTTACTTTGATTGTGGTTTGGCAGCATGACCAGCTGTATCACAGCCAAGTAAATGAAAGTAAAATATAATCTTATCCTCAGTCTTATAAGCAGGTGCTTCGTTTGCTAACCATTTAGAGTATTCGTGAAAAACCCAGTCATCTAACCGTTTTGTAGCAGCTGGTTCATTACTGAAATCCTGCCAACTAGCAGGATAACTTGCTCCACGTATGTTATGATTATTTCCTATAAGCATTATTGTTTATACTGTTTCTGTAAAAACTAGATCATAGTACATGTAGCAAAACTAGTTAAATATGACTATACCTTTTGTAAATATTGGAATGATATCAGGACTACCCCAGAGCCAAGAGGCACGGCTTTGATTGAAAACTGAATCAAAATCCACTGGATTTTCCTTCCATCCCTTGAACAATGCACTGGGATCTTCATATAATCCTGCTACTATTGCAATATTCCCAGGTCTCGACTCGGTTGGCATTCTCGTATGTGATATTCCCCAAACACCTCCCTTTTTTATAATAGAACTGTAAATTATAATGAAATTAGTTTAGATCTTTATTAAAAAAAAGCAAATTTATACTTAAAACTGTAATTAAAATGCATACTTTAAGTAAGGTGGAGTGAAACTCTTAAATGTTCTATAGCGTAATCCATCAGCAACAAAAACAAAAATTCTCTTCGCTGGTGAGCCACTGGGCATTGGAACAACAGGTAGTCCTTGTATAATTGGTGAATGAAAATTTGCATCCATTACACCCCAAAGGAATATTATGTGCATAACGAAGCCCCATATTATAATAAAAATGCGTGAACTTTGTGCGGGTTTCTTCTTGTTTTCTTTCATACTGATAAGTAGGCAGCCACTTAACCTTTAACTCCTGGAGTCAGTCTTGGCGAAAATTGTGATGAAACTTAGCAGTAAGAAACGAATCCACAACTTTTTGAATAGTTTCCGCATCGGTCTGACTATGCTTTGCGATTATCAAAGCAAAACACCCATTTAATAATGCTAAAATTGCTTCAAACGGTGGAAATCGTCTGCTTTTTACGCGCGCATCAGTGATTTTTTTTAAAACAACAATAGTTTATTCTCAAAGAGTAAACTCTACAAATCTGAATCAGTAACATAGAAAATTAGATTGTTATTAGTATCAATTATCGGTATGCGTTCATGGACTTTCTCTAATAGGAAAAATGTAAAAAAATTATCAGGTGCATACTGTGGTATGCGTGCAATGCTTTATTATGCTTATGCGCTGCAGCGCCGCACTGCGAGCTGAAAGAGACCACCAGAGTGCGCGTTAGTCGCCGTGGACAGCTGATGTGTGGATTAGTCTGTGGAGCGTCATATTGTCACACGCATCATACAGGAGCGATTGCAACTTTTAGGTACGACACATAAGTAATAGGTATAATGAGTACAAGCAAAATTGATAGGGATAGGGACAGAGGTAGAGATAGGGATCGAAACAGAGACAGAGATACAAATAAGGACAGGTACAGAAGTAAAGACTTGAGGGAAAAGGATAGGGATAAAAGCCGAGACAAAAGAAGAGATCATTACAGAGATGAGTCTAATAGCGATGATGGCAAGTCAAGTCGCAGCAAATCCAAACACAGTGACAAGAAAAAGAAGAAAGCAAAATCATCAAAAACCAAAAAGAAAAGGTAAAAAATAATTTAAATAATATTTTTGATACTTTCTTAATTTTGTACATTAATCATTGCCGAATGCTTTAGGTCATCGTCGTCATCGTCATCCTCTTCCTCTGCATCATCTTCTTCCACTAGTTCAAGTGCATCTGATAAATCCATTGAACTGCAAAAGAAGTTGCACAAACGGAGAATGAAAGAAGTTGAAGAAAAGAAAAAGCAAAAAGAATTAATGAAGGCAAAAGAAACACCCGAAGAAAAGAGGCTTAGGAGGTTGAGGAAAAAGGAAGCTAAGGAGAGGAAACGTAAAGAAAGGATGGGTTGGGATAATGATTATCTCCATTACACTAACAACGATAACCCTTTTGGAGACGCCCATTTACTACAACCTTTTGTTTGGGGTAAGAAATTAGAGAAAGAAGGTTTGCTGGAAGTTAGCAGAGAGCAATTAGAAATGCGTAATAGGTACAAGCAGGAAGAGAATAAAAGAGAATTGGAAAAAGTGAAAAAGCGCAGACAAGAGCGTGAGTTGCAGCGCCAGCAAAGAGAAGAAGAGGCTGCATTGCAGCAAAGAGGAAAAGAGGCTGCTCAATTGGAACAATGGCATCGTCAAGAGGATCAATTCCATCTTGAGCAAGCAAGGCTTAGATCGCGCATTAGGATACAGGATGGAAGAGCAAAACCTATTGATCTTCTGGCTAAATATATTGGTGCTGAAGATGAAGTTGATGCAGTAGAGATGCATGAACCCTATACCTATCTGCGAGGATTACAAATAAAAGACTTGGAAGATCTCATAGTAGATATCAAAGTTTACAAAGAATTAGAAAGAGGCAAAAATCTAGATTACTGGAATGACATAACTATCATAGTTGAGGATGAATTACATAAATTAAGAAAGTTACATCAGCAGTCGGAGTATCAACATGGTAAGTACATAAATAAAATGCATTTTTAGATATAAGCGATATCACAGAATATATGATAGACTTGGAACAAACCTTAATTTTTGTCAGCTATTGGACGACGCGAAGGGATTCATGAATCCGTCGCAAATGACGTCACACAAATATTCAAAGGAAAGACAGCAGCTATGTTGGAAGAGTTACAAGTAAGAATCGAAGCAAAAATCAGCGGCAAAGCAGAGGGTGTCGACATTGGATATTGGGAAAGCTTGCTGTCCCAACTTAAAGGTATGGGAATATTTGAAATCTATGAGAATTTCAAAGTTTTTAATTTTTTTTTTTTTAACACGTATAAATTTACAGCTCATATGGCCAGAGCGCGGTTACGAGATCGTCACCAAGAAAACCTAAAGAAGAAATTGAACATTTTGATCGCTGAACAAGGAGTGGCTAAAACAGAAAACGAAGCTTCTGAATCACAAACAAATGAAGCAGAATCACAAGATGTACAAGTGGAGGAACCCTCAACCAGTGCCCTTTCTGCAAAGAGTTCCGAAGACAGTCAATCAGAGTAGGAAAAATTGAATTACAAGTCAAAAAATACGTTGTGTAAAAAAATATATTCATTTCTCAAATATCTTTTTTCAGGGATGAAGAATTTGGAGAGTCGGGCGCTTATTCTCCGAAATATCTATCACAATCGGAGCTCGAGCCGGGCACGATTATAATACTCGAAGAAGAAGACGCTCAGCGTCTAGAGTTTTCAAGAAATCAAGTTACTAAGACAGGACGTAAGATTCAAAATGTCTTATCCGCGGAAGAACAAGCTATGCGCAGAGAAGTTAGCAAAAACATGGCTTCGGACGAAGCGCAATTCAGCGTCGAATCGTCCTTGGAGGCACAAGTGTACTTGTGGTCCGATAAGTACAGGCCGAGGAAACCTCGTTACTTTAACAGAGTCCACACAGGTTTCGAGTGGAATAAATACAATCAAACTCATTACGACATGGACAATCCGCCTCCGAAGATTGTTCAAGGATACAAATTCAATATTTTCTATCCGGATCTGATAGATAAAAACGTTACACCTGAGTATTTCTTGGTAAGACGTTATTCATAATCCAATAATGGTTTTCTTTTTACAATTCAAGCGCATCGTGTTACTAATGCGAAATTTTCTTTTCCAGACGCCGTGTACAGATAACAAGGACTTTGCGATACTACGATTCAAAGCTGGACCACCTTACGAGGACATAGCTTTCAAAATCGTCAACCGAGAGTGGGAGTACTCGTATAAACGCGGATTCCGCTGTCAATTCCACAACAATATCTTTCAGTTGTGGTTCCACTTCAAAAGATACCGATACCGTCGATAGGCGCTTTTTTGTAAAAACTTTGTATTATACTTCAAAAGTTGTCTTTATTTATATACCTTGATAAAATCGTTGTATAAAAAATTATACCGAATATTTAGACTTTATACGATAAACGAACTTATTTTTAAAAAGGCGTTCTCTGTTCCGTCTCGTTAAAAGTAGAGAAAAGTATCCCCCGCGTCCAGCCCATAAACCTGCCGCAACAGCGATAATCTCCCGTAAAGCCCAAGCGCGAGAACCACCTGCCAGGTAGTATGTACATAATCAAGCGGGCAGTGGTACCCGGGGAAATCGACTGATACAGGATAGATACGTGCAAGCTCGAGCGTGCGCGCGCGGTTGGATCGATGACTCGCGGTCGGTGCCGCGGTTTCCTAGCTGCCGTAGTAAACATCGCGTCTCTCCCCCCCAATGGCAAGGTAAGCCTATATTTCAACACCATATCCACCTGTATATAGGCGTTGTGTGTGTGTGTGTGTGGGACGACGCGGCTGTGTTCAGTCGACCGGCGTCTCGCGGACTGATCACTTCGTTTTCTTCGTTGACGAATTTTAGGGCTTGTTTTGTGCGCTATTCGATTATATACAGAGTTCGCGGGGTGAACCAAGTTTTTCGATGCTTTCGGTAAGTTGTTCGTGGAGGATTTGCGTTGTATAGATATATAGTTTTAATTTTTTAGCCGAGTATTTTTTGTAATTTAAAATTGATGAAAGTATGTATATAAACTATACACATACGTTTACGTACAGCGTGACGCGTATTCGTTTTAAAAATCGATTGGGATTCCGTCGCATTTCTTTCATATCGATAAATTTTAATACTGCAATATGCATATATTTAAAAAATTAATTCGTTCGCTATTCCAAGAAACCGAACAATAAAATACGTTCCATATATACCCGATCCGCGAGAATTCTTTCAAGTACCTGACAATGAACTAGAAAGCCATATACCCACACAACACTTTGTATATGGCATATATCGGTCGTTTCGCTCGCTGTTCAGCCGCGCGTCGATATATTTGCCCAGCGAGATCGGCGATAACGGAACAAAGTGGCTCGGCTCGATATTACGAAAATCGAAATTATTTATTTCCTTTATGTGGATCGCGTATACAGCGATATAATCTAACGGATCTATGATTTTTTTAAAACGGAGAGACGATCGATGCGTTATACTTATACCTACTTGATTTTAGCTTCAACTTATATCCTCTGCTACTCCGAGCGTCGTTGCGCGGCCTATGATTTTCTTTTAAATTTGTAATCGCAGTCATCGGGGTTTACGACTCGCATTATTGCGCCGTTATATATCCGATTGCTTCCGACCTTCATAACGATCAGCTCTATCCGTAATAACACCTTATACGGCTGTTCCGTGTGCATAGGAGCTTTCGAGTTTAATAAATAACGATCATCGGTATAGCAGAAAATATTTCTCAAAGAAACTCTAACCCCTGAAATTGCACCGATATATAACCCGTAGCGTTTTTTCAATAGGGGGAATAGCGTGCGTAATTTTGGCTCAAAATCGTCAAGTATGTCAATAAGTTCCGAGAGCTTGAAGCTTCGGATCAACTGGAGTCTCGTTCGTAGGAGCAGACGATAAAGATCGTTATCGTTTATACGAGCCGCCGAGAGGATGTAGCGATGCGGAGCTTTTCGAAATCGCAACATTCCGCGCTGTACTTCGGGAAATATGAAGTGGCCGCAGACATCGGCTGACCTACTGCTGTCCGAAAAGACTTTCCTCGTGATTCGCGAAGATCTGCATCGGACTGCCGTTGACGCAGGTGAGCGAGAGATAATTTTGGTTAAGCGCGTCATCTCTAATTATTTTCTTTGCGATTATAACCTCGTTTGGTTTCATTTATTTACTTTTTCACAAAACATTGCGATCGCGAAAATTTCATAAAAAATAGATCGATATATAATCGCAGCTATATAGCTCGTACATATATATCCAATTCCAGCTCACGGTCACCTATGCCCGCACACTATATAACGTGTGTGTGTGTGTGTGTGATCCCCTTCCAAAAAACTCATCCACCCACGCAAAATATAACCGTCTTCCAATAACGCGTATCCGCAGACGGAAAGAAGAGCGGTACGAGCCATCCGAGCAGAGGATCGAGTAGCCCACGCGATCGGTCGTCGAGTTCGACAACGGCTGCAGAGCAGTGTAGCTGCGACACCTGGCCTAAGATGAGGAAGAAGCGTCCGAGGAAGACATCCGCAGCCATGTACGACCAGAGCTCGCCGGACGAAGAGCCGCGACCGGCGACCGCCTGTCTCGAAGCTCCGCTAGTACTCGATCCCAGACTCGTCGACAAACTCGACATGTCGCTGCTCAGCAAGGTTTTTTCAGTTTTTTTTTTCTCTTTTCCGTCGCTTAATAAGTATACTACACATGGGGGAATAAGAGAAAGCGAAAGTCGCGCGCGAGGAGATTCATGCGGGATGCGGTGATCTGGGTCAGCGTTATAACTTTGATCGATCGCTTCTCTTGGCCGCGATTGAATAGCTACTTAGAATTAACGTTTTTTTTTTTTTTTTTTCGAATCAAGGAACACCTGAGCGCATCGCTGTCGCGCATAAATCTCGGAGTGGCGAAGGTCGTCTCGGTGCTGGACACCTCGAAACTGAGCAAGCAACGTCGAGCGACGACGACGACGAAGCCCAGGGCACTATTCGCCGGTTCGCGAAAACCGAGCGTCGACACCAGTTCCGAGTCCGAGACGACGAGGACCAGCGAAGCGTCGTCGAACAGTCCCGAAGCGGCCAAACGGCTCGACGATAACAACAACAAGAACAAGGTGAGTCAGAGCCTCCGTGTATAGGGGTGGATTAAGGAAGTGACCGAGGGGATTTCTATTACTTGGATATTTGTCGTTATATTTCCTGACTCGGGTTTTCGATTACTTGTACACCCTCGACCATTACACCAAACTCGTCAGCTGTCACCGCTGCGTTCCCGAAGCTCCAAAAGCACAGTGAGCTCGATCGACGTGGCCCTGTTCACCAGCCCGAACATCCCCCATCGGAATCCGAAGAAGAAGCCGGAAGCGTGTACGACCTGCAGAAGATCGGCACAGCCCGAGCGCTTTCACAGTCACCCCAAGAGTCCCTGCGTCTCACCCGCCAAGGACTCGTTGACTTCGCTCGTATCGTCCTTGGCCAGCGCGAGGTCCAGTCCGTCGGTCATACCGATCAGAGCTGGGAAGAGCAGCTCCAGGAGGACCTCCGCGATTCAGAGCCCCCCGATGATCTCGCCGAGGTCGGAACAGCTCGTTGACTCGTTGGCTTCGTCAGGTAAGCGATATTGTGATTATATTGCGATTATCGTTTTCTGCTATGAGATCGAGCGATTCACGTGTTACGGACAGTTACGCCGGAGGAGAAATCGTCGAGCGACGAGAATTCGAGGAAGGAACGAAAGGTCAGCTCGGCCACGAAGACGCTCGAGGACAAGATGTTGGCCGGCAAACGACGACCGAGAAGCGTCACCTGTTACATCTGCGGCAGGGAATTCGGTACCGCCAGCTTTCCCATTCACGAGCCCAAGTGTCTACAGGTATCTTTGCTTTTTATTTTATTATTTTCGATAAACTTATGATGAAACTGCATAGAGTGACCTTTGGTATCGGGAATCGCGCGAATCATCAAACTCGAATGATATATCGCAAATATCGATAAAACGCGTTCAAAGTCATTATATAGGCTGAATTCTACAGAAATGGCATCGCGAAAATAAAACCCTGCCGAACTCGCAGCGGCGCAACGAACCACAGCGACCCAACGTTCCAATTGATCACGAGGATTGGAACAGCGCTGCCTGGGAGCAAAGTCAGGTATGCACTCTCGTATCAGACATCTAAATCTTTTGGATCTATATATTGTATAAACCAGTGTGGAATATTTCTTAAGCGATATCTGATTTTTTTTCCCCCTCTTTAGCCTATACCGTACTTATTATACTTTTGAGTGTTTTTAGAATAAAACTATTACGAGGAAGCATGAAATAAATATACGAGTATATACGTTTTTTTCTCTCTCGCATGACACTTATAGCACTTATCGTATAATTTATCAAGATTATCGTCAGCAATTTTCACGATAATACGATAATAATAATAATAATAATAAACGTTTGCATATACTTTTGAACATGTGTATTTTTGGAGCTAAAGCCTCATGCCACTATCTGACTGTTCTAGGCTCTCCTGATTCCGTGTCTAAAGTGCAAAAGAACTTTTCTACCCGATCGATTAGCTATTCACGAAAGAAATTGCCGAGTTCCAAATAAGGTATTTCACTAGGGTCTATAAATAGAAAACGCGATTTGGCGCGAGCACACTATATATATATATATATATATATATATATATATATATATATATATATATATAGGTACTCTTTTAAAACACTATAAAGAAATCAAGCAATTTAACTGCGAGAATTTGATTGCAATCATTCTCGGCTATATATGCGAGTAAACGTGAAATTGGCACATCCTTTTTAAAACTATTCAAAGCTGTGCACAATTGACGACTATTGTATATATGTAGGATTGTACAAACAAAACTGTGTAATAATTTTCGCATATTTTGCTTGTGACTTACAGGTGTTCTCTATCGTGTTTTATTTATAAATATATGCGGTGAGATAAATTGTTTTGTGTTATTTATGTTAGCGGTGCAGTGTTCTGTAAATTCACTCGGTTTATATGTAATCCGATAAGCTTTACTTTGACAGTACGTGATTTAAAATATTAATTAAACTATTCACGACAGCAAAACATCGATCATATGTCCGAAATTATAACAATATAATGTATGACGAGATATTTTAAGATTTTTATGTGCGTTTCTAAGAAAGTTTGTATGGATGATCTAATTTGAATACAATAAAACGAAGAGAATGTAAAATACGTATTCATTCATTTATTTATTTATTTTTTCCTACATCCTTCAAAATTGAAAACTTATCAAAACCATTTACGAAAAAGCGAAAAACACCATACGATCGCACACACACACACACACACACACACACAACTGCTTTTCACCACACCAATAGCTATATGACGCCTTACTTAAAAATTCCTAAACCTGCAAAAAAATCTTTTTTTTTCAAGGGCTCCTGCAGCAGTGCACGACTTTCCGCCAAGAGTCCCTACGAGTCTTACTCATCCGCGACGTTGGTCGACATTCCCGAGCTCGTATCAATCGATGTTTCCATCAGAAGAGTCCCGGCATCGCCTCGCATATCGAGAAGAAGCCCAAAGGAGAATCAGAGCTTTACGGGACTGTCGACCGCCAGAAAATCAAGTCGGATCGCAGTGAGAGAGAAAAGTGCCCACGAACGACGCTGAAATCACTGGAATTTTATACCTTAGATTGATCGTATCGGTGACGTTCCTTATCATACTCTTCATCTCACGGAGATCGACTCTATTTGTAAATATACGAAATCAACAAAGATTTCCAGCAATTATATTTTTACTCCCACGCATAAATGACTTGTAAAGTTTCTATATCATAAAGAAGCTTACATATATCGAATTTTTAAAACAGCCAACAATAACAGATTCAATAAAACGTATGGGCGTACGTGTCGCGTTTTCATTATACTGCAATAGAATCTATATACGATGACTCACCCTGCTCATCACTTACGAGGATCTATAAATTGCGCGCTCGCGCGATAAAACGCTGCAGAATCGATCATTGAAATAACTGGACGTGCATATATACGTTTTTCCGTCATTATCGAGCACATTTTTTTTATAGTTCTCGGTATAATATTAGCTGGTGCGAAAATTTCCATCTTTCTGTACACACACACACACACACAATACTTCAAAGTACACGGTAGCCCAAATTGTACGATAATCAAGTCATAACACCTATTTCCGTGCCTGCAGCACCAGGAGCTGCGGCAGTTCGAATTTTAGCGTTGAAAGCTTCCGCGAAAAACGATTCTACCTCGTGCACCTAAAAAAAAAGCCATCCCCTTAATCAACAGCTGCACCGCCGAAAAGCCAGCTGTAGCATAATAAACGACAGAAAAAATAAAAATCAATGCGGTCACGTACGCCGGCGCGCAAGAAACAGTCCCGATATGATTTTCTTTCTTTCCCGCGCGATAAGGGAAAAAAGTTCGACGACCCCTCGAGAGAGAGAGAGAGAGAGAGAGAGAGAGAGCGACTACACTACCGCGAAGAGCTTTAGAGCTTGCGGACTTACGTGTGAGCGAGCGGCGTAATTGCCCCTCAGCTATACACTCGCTGGGGACTATAATGCGATAGGTATGTACACCTGTAGGGACGGACGTCGAGTTGCATCGGTATAGGTGCGTTCGTGAGAATGAGAACTGTGTACAAGGGTTCGATCGATATAAGACGGGTGTGGGTGGGATATATACCGATGGACGTGTCTCGAAATCGGATTCGGTCACTCGGAACTCGAAGGGCTGACAGCGCGAGTTTATTGAAAATTTACTTACGGATAATATACAGATTAATAAAGGCAATCGAAGGATAAAATCAACTCAACGTAAATTTCTCTTAATTCCACAGCACGTATAGCTAAGCAGAGCTGCTATATGGTACCGGCGCGTATACGCTTAAAATCACATACCTCGCGAGCTTTCGTGTCGAGCTTTTTAGACCACTGCCGCGGTGAAATTATACCCGCGCGCGATCCTCGGCTGATATTCGAATGAGAGGAAGGTCCGCCGCGGTACCGGTTCGAGCGCCGAGACGCAAAAACGTTAATGGCATGTGTACCGTGGGTGCGTTGAAAAGCTCGCCTCGAGCAATCTTGATGATGAGCTTTCGGATGTATAGGTGCTTTTTGTTTGCGAATAATTATTTTTCATGGCAAATTTCTCCGCAAAGCCGAATCAATGGAATTATCTCGAAAGAGCGTAAAAAAGTTGTTAATATAGATATAATACTTTATTGTATGTACAACCATCCTGATGAAACGCTAATATACTCGTCGCGAGATTTCTGTCGCGTGCGCGTGTATTGTATATATATATACATGTATGGAACATCGCATGTGTACAAATGTATGGCACGAGGGAAAAGTCTGAATAATTAACGTTATCGCGAGAGCGAAGGCAACGTACAACAATGGAAGGGCGGGTAATTCGTGGGAAATGTTTATTCGATTCGCGCCTCCCTGATGTGACATTGAATTTCCGCGAGAATATATAGCTTCGCTCGTTATGCTCGAATTTATGGATACAATTTTATTCTTCAATCGTTAAAGTCGCAAGTCAGAAAAATTTATTAAAATATTTATCGTTCAAACTATAGAAAATAAAATGTAAAATTTCTACGAGTGATCGTATGAATACGAAAAAAAAAAATATATATATATATATATATATATCGCACCGTAACGCAAACTTATGCAATGCGAGGTGCGTGTTCGTCAACGTACATCGACGTCCAGACAGTGTGTCTCACAACGATGCGCAACGAATATAGTATTTTTCAGCCGCCTCTTCCTCATCGATTCCGCGATATAAACTATCTCGTTGCCCATCGAACTACAATAAATTAACCCAACTACCTCCCGTTACCCAAATCCCCAACAAAAAAAAAAAAAAAAAAAAAAAAAACAGAACAAATCCTCGTTTTAAATCCCCATCTTTACGCACGTGTCTCGTAAGACAACCCACGCGTCGCTCACATCCGCTTCCGCTACAGCTGCAGCAGCGAGACGCCAACGCTACTTACCTGGTGCTGCCCTCTCGCGGCCTCCGCTCGGACCACCCGCGCTACACGTGTGCAGAGCAAAGCAGCGCACACGCACTATATCTCCGTCTCCGTCCGACTCCCGCGGCTAGATCGGACTCCAGAGCGTCTATATAGTTCGAGCCGCCGTCGCCGCCGCCGCCGCTGCTGCTGCCACCACCTCGTCGGCCCCCGTTACTGCGGCACGCAGGAGTCCTGTCGTTCTTTCCCAGGGAGTCCGCCATTGTTGGCGCACGTATATTTTCGACCAGGCCTGCCGTAATCGGACAACATCCAAGATGGTACGTATCCTAGACTTGAAATATCCCCGTCACCGTCGTCCCCGATGCCCGGAGTGCAAGGACCGACCTGTATTTCGGGCCCAATCGGCCCCGAGGCCCCGGAAAGTCCGGAAAATCGAGAGATTGCTACGGATTGCGCAACAAAGTCGCCGCCGTCGGGCCCCCTCTCGCCCAGTCCCCGTCTCCTCCTTCGCCTCCTCGCTTACATCGTCCTTCCTCTACGTCTCCACCTCGTCGTCGAGACATCGGATAGTTTCCAACTCGCAGCTTCCCGGTCGAAGCGTCCGCGGCTTGTATAGACTTCGTGTCCGGACGCGCGTGACGTGAAGTATGCGGGCGCAGATGTTGGAGGAGCTGCCCGCGTGCTTTCGGGCGGGTACGGGTCACCTGGTGCGATGCGGACGTGACCGTGTGCGGGATTCGTTCGGATGACGCGCGCGAGGATGACTTGAGGCATGGACGCCCGAACCACGTGGACGCGACGCGCCGCGAGGTTAAAAGCTGTTTCCCTCTGGCTGGACTCTGCCCTTCGCTGACAGGGCTGTTTCTAGAGAAATGAGGCGGCCTCGAGGTACTTTGCTCGGTTTTCGCTGTCCAGGCTTTGTAGTTACGGGGAACGAGCTGAGACGCTTGTGCGCGAGTGCTAATGGAGGATGTAATCTGTTTTTCAGGTGAACTTCACGGTAGACGAGATCCGTGGCATGATGGACAAGAAGAAGAACATCAGAAACATGTCCGTCATCGCTCACGTAGATCATGGAAAGTCAACTTTGACCGACTCCCTTGTGTCTAAAGCCGGTATCATTGCTGGAGCTAAGGCCGGAGAGACACGTTTCACTGACACCCGTAAGGATGAGCAGGAAAGATGTATTACCATCAAATCCACGTAAGTTCCTTTTGCACATTTGGCTCACTTATACTGCTCGAACGCTGTGCTTTGAGGTACTGATCGACCTATCTGTTGCTTTGCAGGGCCATCTCTATGTACTTTGAACTTGATGCTAAAGATTGTGTCTTCATCACCAACCCTGACCAGCGTGATAAGGAAGAGAAAGGTTTCTTGATCAATCTTATCGATTCCCCTGGGCACGTTGATTTCTCCAGTGAAGTCACAGCTGCTCTTCGTGTTACTGATGGAGCCCTTGTTGTTGTTGATTGTGTTTCTGGTAAGTCAAATATCCCTGGTTGCCTCCGTTGACTGTAAAAAGCAATGAATATCTCGAAACATATTCCGGTGACTAATAGCTCCCTTCTTTTTCTATCAACAGGTGTATGTGTGCAGACCGAGACTGTGTTGCGTCAAGCTATTGCTGAGCGTATCAAGCCTGTTTTGTTCATGAACAAAATGGACCGTGCTTTGTTGGAACTTCAACTTGACAGTGAAGATCTCTACCAAACTTTCCAGCGTATTGTTGAAAATGTTAACGTTATTATCGCTACATACTCTGATGATGATGGTCCCATGGGTGAAGTCCGTGTAAGTAAATTAATCGTGACCATGCTTTTTTGAAAATTTTTGCCCGCGATTTTTCTCAACATGATGATTGTTCATTCACAGACCTGTTCTGAATGTTTGTGACAGACAATAAGAACGGCCAACTGATGAATCAATTTAAAATCACGCGCTACGAGGTTCGACTGAACACGTTATATTGATATGCTTCTTTTATTCATCAGGTTGACCCCAGCAAAGGATCTGTTGGTTTCGGTTCTGGACTCCACGGATGGGCCTTCACTCTGAAACAGTTCTCAGAAATGTACGCTGAGAAGTTCGGCATTGACGTCGTCAAGCTAATGAACAGACTGTGGGGAGAGTCCTTCTTCAACCCCAAGACAAAGAAGTGGAGCAAGCAGAAGGAGGCTGACAACAAGCGTTCCTTCTGCATGTACGTCTTGGACCCCATCTACAAGGTGATTATCCACGACCTTCTTTACATTCGTTCAAGTTTATATCCTTCTGGCACACTAGCGTCTCTCTGTAGTGCGGAAAAGGCTTTCTTCCTCGGAAGAAAATTGATTCGCGCACGGTGACAGTGTCGACAGTGCGTCAACAGAAGGAGAGTAAAATAGCGACTACGTTTAAACGATGTCATTGAGCCTCTATCCTTATGCTCGATAATGATACGCTACGACGCTGATGCTACATTCCATTCCTTAGAAAATAAATTTTTCACAAAAATATTTGTTCATTTTCATAACACGAATTGCATTGTTTTTTACAGGTCTTTGACTGCATCATGAACTACAAGAAGGATGAGTGCGAAGGTCTCCTGAAGAAACTGGGAATCGTTCTGAAGCCTGAAGACAAGGACAAGGACGGAAAGGCTCTTCTCAAGGTAAATTATACAAAGTCAACTCAAATATTGATAAGTCTACTAGTAATTTAAAGTGATGAGTGTTCTTAAATATTTCTGACACCTCTTCTGATAAATAGTGAGAGAGACTATGAACTAAGACTGAATTTGTTTCACAACTCGTTAGATATTTACTACAGACGTATTTTCTAGTTACTAATTAGAGGTGATTTTTTTAGGTCGTTATGCGTACCTGGTTGCCAGCTGGAGAAGCTTTACTTCAGATGATAGCCATCCATCTGCCATCTCCCGTTGTAGCCCAGAAGTACAGAATGGAAATGTTGTACGAAGGACCTCACGACGATGAAGCCGCTGTTGGTATCAAGGTAAAACATGTTTAATTTCACAGTCATTTTTTCTTCGATTTTTTACATGATGATTGTTCATTTCACAGACCTGTTCTGAAAATTTCGTGACAGACAATTAGAACGGCCAACTGATGTTTCTTTAAAACAAAAAAGTTCATTATTTTTTTTAGAAAGTGCTATATCTTTTCATTTTATTTCAGAACTGCGACCCTAACGGCCCACTTATGATGTACATCTCAAAAATGGTACCGACCTCCGACAAAGGACGTTTCTACGCCTTCGGTCGTGTCTTCTCCGGAAAGGTCTGTACTGGTATGAAGGCCCGTATCATGGGACCCAACTTCCAGCCCGGCAAGAAAGAAGATTTGTACGAAAAGGCCATCCAGCGTACCATTCTCATGATGGGACGTTATGTTGAAGCCATCGAAGATGTTCCTTCTGGTAAGCTATATTTTTGATACTAAATGACTTAGCACAGATATTCTCACACTTTAACATGATGATTGTTCATTCACAGACCTGTTCTGAATGTTTGTGACAGACAATAAGAACGGCCAACTGACGTTAATAACTCATTGAATATTTATTAGTAGTGCATTATCGACCGTATACTAATGACATTTTTCCAATTTTCTCACAGGTAACATTTGCGGTCTTGTCGGTGTTGACCAGTTCTTGGTGAAAACCGGAACCATCACCACCTTCAAGGATGCCCACAACATGAAGGTCATGAAGTTCTCTGTCTCCCCCGTCGTGCGTGTCGCCGTCGAACCCAAGAACCCTGCCGATTTGCCAAAACTTGTAGAAGGTGCGTTATCCGATTTAAATTTCTGTTAGCTTCATTTTGTATATAATCCAAATGATGAGAATGCTTTTGAGCACTGGGTTATGATATACCGTGATTATCGTTGACAACCTGATAGATTTTCAAAAGTAAACTTAGAAAATATCTTGCCAAAGCAATTCGTCTATAAGAAAATGTTTTTTCTCTTCAGGTCTGAAACGTCTGGCCAAATCCGACCCTATGGTGCAATGTATCATCGAAGAGTCTGGAGAGCACATCATTGCTGGTGCCGGTGAGTTGCATCTTGAGATCTGTCTGAAGGATCTTGAGGAGGACCACGCCTGCATTCCAATCAAGAAGTCCGACCCTGTCGTATCATACAGAGAAACTGTCTCGGAGGAATCCGACCAGATGTGTCTGTCCAAGTCGCCCAACAAGCACAACCGTCTCTTCATGAAGGCTCAGCCCATGCCCGATGGCCTCGCCGAGGACATCGACAAAGTATGTTCTATTTCACTTCTACTTTTATTTGCACTTTTTTTACTTTTACTGGCTTTATTATGATGAATGTTCTAAAATATTTCTGACACCTCTTCTGAATAATAGTGAGAGAGAATACGAACAAAATCTGAATAATTTGAAAATCTTCTAATTTCGTTTT
Source organism: Trichomalopsis sarcophagae (assembly GCA_024372645.1). Classification (NCBI taxonomy): domain Eukaryota; kingdom Metazoa; phylum Arthropoda; class Insecta; order Hymenoptera; family Pteromalidae; genus Trichomalopsis; species Trichomalopsis sarcophagae. The sequence continues at coordinate 495,287 of QLSS01000012.1, forward strand.
AAATAAATTACGCGCATTATAACAATTTCTAAATTTGTTTGCATAAAAAATTAACTAATCAATGTTTGCAATTGCTTTAGGGTGACGTCAACCCCAGAGACGACTTCAAGGTCCGTGCTCGTTACCTGTGCGACAAGTACGATTACGACATAACAGAAGCCAGAAAGATCTGGTGCTTCGGTCCCGACGGAACTGGCCCCAACATCCTTGTCGACTGCACCAAGGGAGTACAGTACCTTAATGAAATCAAGGACTCTGTCGTTGCTGGATTCCAGTGGGCCGCCAAGGAGGGTGTCCTCTCTGAGGAGAATCTCCGTGGTGTCCGTTTCAACATTTACGACGTCACGTTACACGCTGACGCTATCCACAGAGGCGGTGGCCAAATCATCCCCACGACGAGACGTTGCCTTTACGCCTGCCTTCTCACTGCCTCTCCCAGACTTATGGAGCCCGTATACCTTTGTGAAATTCAGGTGAGCCTTTTTAAATATTTTTTTAAATGACCTTGTTTAATGAACATTTTTTTTAAGATATAATTACTCGTTATCAGCTAATAACGTTAGGTAGATAAATTCCAGAAAAACACATTCATATTAGAAGTAAATTAATTAATCGATTTACAAGGAAATTTCCTTGTTTTCTTCTTTTGCGCAAAAAGGAACAAATTTTTAATCGCAAAATTTAATAGGCTACTTTAATATGCAACCGTTCTAAATCAAATGATGAGAATGCTTTGAGCACTGGGTTATGAATCACCGTGATTATCGTTGACAACCTGATTGGATTTAATGAACACAAAAAAGAGCCTTTACGATTAAAACAAAATCAATAATTGAAATCTATTTATTTTATAGTGCCCCGAAGTTGCCGTGGGTGGTATCTATGGTGTGCTCAATCGCAGACGTGGTCATGTCTTTGAGGAACAACAGGTGGCTGGTACCCCTATGTTTGTCGTAAAGGCATACCTTCCCGTCAACGAGTCGTTCGGCTTCACCGCTGACCTGCGCTCCAACACCGGTGGACAGGCCTTCCCACAGTGCGTGTTCGACCATTGGCAAATCCTTCCCGGAGACCCTATGGAGGCCGGAACTCGCCCACACCAAGTCGTCCAGGTAATTTATTCATCATGTTTATTACATTTTTTTTAATTCGAGCCACGATCATAACTGATGACTACGACTATATTACGGTCTTGTCATTTTTAACTTCGTGGCAAAGTGAAGTGTTTTTTAAGTTTCGGTTTTCCAGTAAAAATCTGGTCTGCCAGAATAGGGAAACATACATATTAATCTTCGAATCAATAATTTTCTTGGAACATGTTAATAATGTGCGACGTAGAATGGCCAGTCTTGAAAATAAAAACTTATCTGTGAAACGTATACGAACGTGATGTAATTCTTATCGGAAATATACGGTTGTTGGTTGATTACTGTCTTGGTATACTTTCGTCGCACTTGTTTTCGATGTTTTTTTTTTTTTTTCAATTATATTATATTGTTAATTAACTGAACAAAAAATTAATATTATGAATATTTATTTTCAGGACACACGTAAGAGGAAGGGATTGAAGGAAGGTCTACCAGACTTGAGTTCATATCTCGACAAATTGTAACCGTCGTGCATGGACGCATCATATTTAAATAATTATTTAAATATTATAATCTAATTAATATCGCTGGAGCAGTGTACGTCTATACCATCGGTCGTTATATGAACTTTGTTCCTCCGCGCAACATCGTGGAAAATAAAAATTATAAATACAAAAAAATACGGACAACTATTATAAATTGTAATTACAGAGCAGGGAAGAAGGCAAAGAAGATACTCTTACTTTAGCACGGGGAATACTATTTTATACATTTATTTAATTAAAAATGAATCGCAATAAAAGCTGCCAGTGGCTTTTGTTTTAGAAAAAAATTGAATTGCAGTACTGAAAAACGTTATTCTGTAATTTTAAACTTCTCCCCTTTTACTTTTTACTGTTAAATCCTGTTATGTTGCCCCGTTACGTTTTTTTTCCCGTATGACTGAATAAAATAAACGATTCTACTAATTGTGATAAGAATAATTTTTAGAATCTAAAAGAAATATATTAAGTCTTATTTTATTGAGACACGCGAAATAAATTCATTTGCACTGAGCGATAAAAATGGTTTTTTATGTACTCGTTGCACATCGACAGTATATTTTAAGGTAAAAATAATGAAAACCTTTTTAAGTATAAAGTATAACATTTTTTTATACACATCTTTTTTTAATTCCTAAAAACATTGCAATAAACATACATCTTTTTTATTTTTTATTATATATATTTAAGTAATTAGCATAGATTTTCTTAGACTTTAAAAATTCTCATACAAATTTTTCATCTTCATAATGCTTTGACATAAATGTGACCTTAATCTATGATACTTATTTACATTTATATGAGTAAAATTTAACTCGGATATTTTTTATAGACGCAGATTTTTTTTCTTGACTCGGGAGTCAATACAATTAACGTGTATTAGTCAAATAAATTACATTTCCAATTACTTTTGAAACAAACAGATGGCGTCTTAATCTAAAATATTCGTAAAAAATGTTATTTCTTTAAAAAGTATAAATATTTGAAAATGTATAAATTATGCTTAGAATGATATTTTTTTTCACTAAACTGGGTTAATTGTATTTTTATATATGCCTGCAAGAGATTGAGCAGCTAAAAAGACTATATCTTTCCTGGATACTCCTGTTAGTGCACTGTGCCATTCAGTGTGCGAAACCTGAAACAAAAGTAATATTAGTTTAGAAAATTATTTATTAAAAAAAGTTTAAATTTTTGTATTATTTATTAATTTTTAAGACAAATAAAAAAATATATAATAGCATGTTCTTATTACCGTAATAATAATATAAAACAAATTATTGCATTTCCATCAAGTTTCAAATCTTGTCTATCAACGGCGTATGTTGCCAGTTTTCTTTATAATAATGTAATTATGAACAAGAGCAATAGCTCTCCATAACAACTTCAAATCAATTTTCAATTTTAACTTTTTACCATAAATAGTTCTATAGTGCGTCTTTTTTTTTTTTATTTCGTGAAGATATAGCAGGTATATATAGCGACTTTAATCGATTTACCAAAATTAAGTAGTATCGCAAAGAGAAGTTACCTGTAAATTAGCTCCCATTAAGCTGCCGATTGTCACAGCTAAGCCATCTTTGGAATAATCTTCGGGTGTTGATTCTTGCGCTGTCTCAACAATTTGACTAGGCACCGGCGTCATTTGCGTAAACGTTTGCAGATTGATCTTCTGCTTGACATCCTCGAGAATAATCACTCCCAAATCATACCACTTATCCTGTCCGACTTCTAATAAGAAATTCTCTACCGCTACAATTGGAATGTCTGCTGGAATTGATGGGTTCTTTCGTACACCAGCTATTCTCTCCTGGGCGGCCTTCACTCCTGCAGCAAAGCCGACCGGCTGAGCTGCCGCAGGTGCTGTTTCAACTTTTGTGCCGCTAATTTATGAAAAGTCGTGATTTTTTGTATTAATTTTTAAATTTTTTCAAACATTACATTTGATGTTTTCAAATTAAAATGCCCAGGTAAAATGAGCCTTAATTAGTTTAAAACTATTAACTGATATATCCAATGCAATTGATAATACTAATAATCAAGGTCACAGAAAATTAGTAAAAGTTCTGAGGTAATGCGCGTCACAATGAATATGTACGACACACTCCAACAAAATTTCTAGTTTCTAAGACCCTGCTTTATTTATTTGAGGGTGTAAAACGTATGTTATAAAAGAATTACTCACGTTACTGTCGCGTTTCCAAAAACGTTCTGAAAAGCTTCACGTACGGGAGCCACTTTTGCATCCTTGTCCGATGCAACAATAATTTCAATATCTCCACCAGAATCTGAAATATACAAGTCTAAAAATGCACGAACATATGTTTCAGCATTAACTAACATGGCTTTAATAGGTGGATAGTTTTCCATGCCTCATAACTAAATCCACATAACTTGTCTTAAAATATTGTTTGTGTGTCACTTGATATATAACTTTCTCAACTATTTTATTTTTAAATCCACTATTTTAATCACAAAATTATTATTATTTTGCAAAGTTGATTAACATTAAATTAATATTATTCATCAATACTTGGTGATATGTTTTTGACAGCTAGACTCTAACACTGACACTCAAGCTTAGCCAAAGTTTAAAACAAAACTGGGCAATGGCCACAGTCCAAAAATAGAGCAGCATGTGTGAACCAGATTAGACTGCTATTATTACATGCTTGACACAATAGTATGTTTTCATTAATTTTTTTAGTTCAAAAGTTATGCACGGATTGTAAATACATAAAAAAAAACATATTTTTTAATAAAAATAATTAATTTTGCATTTAATTGAAGATCAAAATTAGATGTAATGTGGCAATATAGTTTTAGTTCATAATTATAGAGAATAAATGTTATTCAAGTTTCAAAAGCCATTACTGACAGTAGTAGCCTTACTCATAATATTTATGCATATTAAGTATAAACGGTTTTTCAGAATATTTATAAAATTATGAACATCTCACATATTTCAAGTGTAATGTCCTCTCCTCTGCACTTCTACTCATGCAGTCTGTCAATTAAAAAAAAAAAAGACAACAAAATACTTACAAATAAACTCACGCATTTGTGGATCTAATGTTGTAATCATTGAGTTAACACTGTTCTTAGCCTTTTCAGCGACTTTGCTTAGTACATTACTGTTTGCCACAGTATCTTTTACCCATGTAAACAAGCTTCCTGCCAATGCACTGGTGTCCATTGTTGGACTATCAGGGGCTATTAATACTTGTGGTCCTTTATATTCAGAAGTGGATGCCGTTGGCTCAGCAGTCTGAACTCCTTCGGGTGACTCTGTTGGAGTTTTGACATTTTCGCTCTTGATCAACTCCTCGGACTGAGCAGCTGGTGAGCTTGCAGGTGATATGCTCATGGGATTTGTGATGAACGTAGGAAGTGCAGTCGGAGGTGCTATCTTCGACAGTATATTTCCCAAACTTAAGGGCGTTGTGACAGCTGTTGGTGATGTTGCTCCTGGGCTAGCTGGAGTAGTAGCAGTATCTAAACAACAATGCGAAAAACCATTACGAATATATTTATAACAAAAGAAAAGATAGCATTAATAGCGACAATTATCGCGTGCGCTCATCTGCGTCGAGAGATAAGGACGTCAGACAGAGGTGAGTAAACACACAAAGAGAGTCGCGGTGTCAGTATAATATAGGTAAACAATACTCGAGAATCACTGACCAGCAGTGGCTGTAGCGGGTTTCGGAGCAACGGACTCACTGAAATCCTCCGGTTTCTTCTCAACGAATTCGAAGCCAGACTCGTCGGTCATCTCGGCGATATCAACAACAATGACTACCACAACGAACGAGAGACAAGACAGTCTCGTTTAACGATCCGGCCGTGCGCGTATAGGTACGTCGTATTGTTATGTCACTTGGCTGGATCGACTCTGGCGGCCAGAAAATAACTGAATCGTTGCTGCGAGACTTTCACCTCTCGAGCCTAAACAAAATAAGCCAATTATACACTCTACGCTGCTGCAGCTATACGCTTTTTCCCCTCGATCTCCCGTAATGTCAACGCCACGTGATGACGTTCTTTGCGCGAGAACTGCTCTCGCGAAGAATAAAAACATATGCGTCGTCGGATGTGGGTGTTGTTTGTAAACTCGGCTTTAGCTCGCGAACGCTTTGTAAGCACGGCTTGATCGAAACCGTGATATCAACAGATGGGTGGTTTCGGACCCTGCGTTTATCACAATTTCTCGACGGCTCAGAGTGTAAGGAGGTGCGTGTCTGATCTGAGCAGTCTGAGGGATCTTTCGGCGCACTGCGCATGAAACTGTTGGCCAGTCCGCAGTCGGTGACAACAATATAACCTCATACTTGGTACGTGCAGTGTATGTACTTCACTTTTTTCTTGCCTCATCCCACTCGATATCAGCTGGTGACATTCGAAAAATTACATATAGAGAGCAGCGTCGCTAGACGAAAGAATCGCCTCTTGTTTTATTCATATTCATTGTTGTTGTCGAGTGTGTGTCGGTAAGATATATACATAATACGTATGTATACATACGATATGCATCGCGAAAGTATACTTATTATCCATGATACTTGTGCAGAGTGCGAACGAGGAATTATCATTGAGGCATAAGAGAGGGCGAGAGAAGAGATAAAGAGAGCAGAGGTTGACAGATTGGCAAAGATGGCTGACAATAAGGAACTTCCGCCGCTTTTCGACAACGACGAGCCAAAGAACGAGATGGATCTCGACGACGACGACGACAGTGATATATTCGCCTCGGCTATACAGGTGATTGTCGAGCTTTGATTCTTCCCCGAGGCATCGAACTGGAGATAGAGCGGCCGTGGCCCGACCTGCACACGTATGCATTTCGGAGCAGATAGTTATATCGTCGGCTTTGATTGTGTTGTGATTATTAGCGGTGATTTCGCAGAGTTGGATTGATTGTTGTTAATTTTTATGTAGGTGGAATGGGTTAGTTTGGGAGTCGATAGTGTGTTTTGAGAGAAAACGGGATTTCGCGGTGACGATATATCCGCCCCTTTTTGGCAGTTGGGGATCTCCCAGTATTCTTGTAAATAAAAGAGTTTTTTGTGCTATTGTCGTGAATTGCGGGTGATCTATATTTTTGTTTCATGCTGTAGATTGGCTTTATGGATAGGTCTTTCACAGCTTTTTACAAGTAGATTATGATTGCTCCGAAATGTTAAAAGATATAAATAATGAAAAAGAATAATCATTGAAAAAATGTTGTTCTATGCATCAAAAATGACTCATCTCTATTCAACACTTATTACTATCTATGCTAACCTTCAATTATCAGTTCTATGAGCAATGCATGGTTAGCTTGCATCGCAATTACATTGAAATAGAGAGGAAAAAAGTTCTTAAACAACTGTATTTTTCAGGATTACAATGTACAAGAAAACACCTCACCATACAATGGTGAATCTACTATTCAAGCAGAACTGCCAAAGTTGTCCCTCAGAGATGCTGTCCAAGACAATTCTTTGTCCACTCTCTCGAGTCCTGCTGCACCATCAGGACCACTCAGTCCTCCTCTGGATCCAATGGGTGGCGATATTGGTGACCTGCATGATGTTCCCATCAATGATGACGAGGAAAACCCACAATCCAATATTACCAAGTCTCAGTCAATGGAGGAGGTAAAGTTTTCAATTTGTGTATACATTTAGGATTGTAAGGTTGTACATAATTTTAACATGGACATATATTTTCAGGTCCCAACTGAATCCTCAGACATGTTTATGCAAATCACCGTTACCTCGCCCCAAAAAATGGGTGATGGCATGGGGTCATATGTTGCCTACAAAGTTGAAACAAAGACTAACATACAGTTGTATAGGAAAAGAAGTTTTAGTGTAACTAGGCGTTTTAGTGACTTTCTTGGATTACATGACAAACTTACAGAGAAATATTTAAGGAATGGCAGAATTATTCCACCAGCACCTGAAAAAAACGTTATTGGTATATTCAAAATATGTTGAATCTTAACTGTCAATTGATTGAGTTTCACAAATACTTAATATTCAAAATATCTGCAGGTACAACTAAAGTAAAAATGTCAGGGGAAAAGAACCAAGAGCCAAGCTCTGGATCTAACGAGTTCCTAGAGCGACGTAGAGCCGCGCTAGAGAGGTTCTTAAATAGGGTCGCAGCTCATCCGATATTTTGCGTCGACCCAGATTTTAGAGAATTTTTAGAAGCAGGTAAAGTTTAATGCCAACGTTGTTTAGTTATAAATTATTAATTAACAAGCACACAATTAATATATTGTATACATATTAGATATGGAATTGCCAAAAGCTACAAATACCTCAGCATTGAGTGGTGCTGGCGTTATGCGTTTGTTCAACAAAGTTGGAGAAACCGTAAATAAAATTACTTATAAAATGGATGAAAATGATTCGGTAAGAAACAGCGTCCAAGATAAAATACAAGTAAAATTATTTTGGATGGAGGTGTTTAACAGTTTTTTTATCTGTTTAGTGGTTCGAAGAAACGGTCACCCACGTCGATTCTCTCGACACTCAATTGCGCAGTTTACACGCAGCGGTTGAAACTTTAACGAACCAGAGAAAAGAATTGTCGGGTTGCACGGGCGCTACTGCTCGATCTATCGCCGTTTTAGGTCACGGTGAACCGGGCGCCTCTCTGGGCAGAGCTTTGGCACAATTGGCTGAGACTCTGGAAAAGGTCGAGGTCGTCAGAAAAGCTCAGGCGAACAGCGACCTTTATCAATTTGGAGAAATGCTTCGCGACTATGTGGCTCTAATAGGTGCTATTAAGGTACGTAAGAAAACGGAATTTCCCAAATCTATCGATATAATCGAAATACTGCTGAATTTGATCGTGAATTCTTTATTCTACTCTAGGATGTATTCCACGAACGAGTGAAGGTATTTCAAAATTGGCAACATGCGCAGCTAATGTTAAACAAAAAACGTGAACAGAAAGCACGCTTAGAACAGTCAGGTCGGTCGGATAAGACGAGTCAAGCAGCCACAGAGGTCATCGAGTGGGAGTCGAAAGTTGAACGGGGCCAAGAGGAATTCGATAATATATCCAAAATGATCAGAAAAGAGGTTGAACGCTTCGAGATGATTCGGATACATGACTTCAAAAAGCAGCTCATACAGTATCTGGAGGCTATGCTGCAGCACCAGAATCAACTCATCAAGCACTGGGAGAGTTTCTTGCCAGAAGCCAAGTCTGTCGCGTGAGCTTCCATTAAAATGAGATGATGGATCCTTTTCTACGCTAGGCAAAAGCACTGGAAAATCTGCTCAATTCTCCTCGCGAAAAATCATAACCATGTCAAAGGCATTTTTGAATCATCCAAATATTATTATCTAATGCGTCGCTAATGGCAGGAACACTACTGCAACGGTTTAAAAATTTCATTTTTTGAAAGAAAAGGTCTGATTGTAGTATATTGTTGCATTTTTTGCAAAAGATTTATTAAATTTATAGTTGGCTTTTTAGTAATATTTATTTGATTTTTTTTTTTTTTTGTAAATTTATACTTTCAAGTACTTTGCAACTTAGTATGCCAAGGACTATTCAATCATGATTATTATAAAGTATTTTTCAAGTATACTTGAATTATGTGATTAAAAAGTAGATGGATACTTTTATATTTGCTTTTTATTGCAAACAAATAATGTAAGTCAGTTGTCTATACAATTTTCAGACTGTTTTTAGGGTACATTATGTATTATTTTGAGAATACAACCATATTTTGTTAAAATGTAAGTAACTTCTACAAAAGTTATAAAATTATTGACACTCAAGTTTTCTTTTAATTTATGATGACTATTTTCTTGACATTGTTATAACTTTTCTCGTCTTAGATCTTTTCTTTATTTAAAACAATTGATAGAATCCATGGTTAATATAACTTTTCAAAAAGCTCAATGTATAACCAATCTGTGGGATAAACAAAATTATTATCCCTCTTAATTCTTTAAATGTTTCAGTATTGTTCCGACGATGCAATAGTTTCGAATTTTTCGAGCTTAATAGCATTATTATTGTTGATTAGATTTGGAGATATCCAGTGCTGTGCGCAACGCCGAGTATTGATTGAGCACTGTTAATTGTGTATTTCAGACATTTTTTATTACTGATAGATAGTGTTTATACAGAAAAAACCATTGCAATAATTGAGTTTACAATTATTATTATATATTATTTTTATTTTATTATTATTATTATTATTATAAATAAATAATTCCTTCATAACGCGTGATCTCTTAATTCACTCTATACTCAATCCCCGTGAAATTGTTGATCTGTTTACCGATTGATTCTGCTTATCCTGTCATCAAATCCAGCCAGAGCGCGCTGCAAACAGCTGAAATAAATATATAGTCACGTGATACGCGGAAGCAAGTTAAAAAACTCACGCCGCTGAAGTTTTGTTTACATCTTATATAGAGTGTAGTGCAGTTCTGCAAATGGTCTTTAAACAGTTTAAACATAAGAATTACGTGTTAACATGGAGATTTTGTGGAATCAGATCAATTTACAGCGGCCGCCTTACAGGTCATGGGACGTTTCTGTAACAGAATTCGGTATGTTGAAACGAGTATAACCTCTCTTATTTCATTTATTATGTATTATTACTGTTTAATTTTATGACAAATGCCACTATTTCTTCTTAATAAATATTTTATTACTCAGATTCAAAACGGTTCATTGATTCCATTGACAAGATATTGAGTGATTTTAAAACCTTTCAAGTGTTGCATGCCGAAGCAGCTCTTCTTAGTCGATTAATTTATCGCATGAAAAGCAAATTTAGAAGTGATAAGGGGCTGAAACATATGGAAAAAGTGAACCGAGCATTATTAAATTATTTGAACATGGCAATGGAAAGAGAATACGAACTTCTGAAGGAATACATAGAAATTAATAATGGAATAATTAGTTTACCACCACGTCAAACCCTTGAATACGTCTTGGTAAGAACTCAAGGATTTGCAAAACTCATGTGTAGAGTAGAATCAACTGCATCAATTGCTGGAAATTTTCTTAAATCAAGATTGTGTATTGGTCAATCTTGGACTGTTGCTATGATAGCTTATGCAGTCATTAGTAGAATATGGTAAATATATTAAAAGACTGCATTTTTTTAGTAATCAGACGTGTTATAAACTGTTTTGTTTGTACCTTTAGGATCCTTTCCAGACATGTGATAAAAAAATCATGCAATTGGTATAACAGTATCTTTGATCACATGAAAAATTTTAAAACTGTTGGCATATCATGGTTACCTGACAATTATATTTTGCCAGAAAATCTTGCTGAATGGCTTGATTTGCCATGGTTCAATGAAGACATGGAAAAGTACTGATTGACTTGTCATAAAACAATATTGTAGTGAGAAGTATTAAAAAAATCTAATCTTTTCTTATACTTATTATCCTAGATTGCCAATAAAAGAAAATTGGGATAAATCAATATTCAGTTTAATGAAAGCAAATGATGCAGATGAGGAAGATTTGAATATTGCTAATGATACAATCCCTAAAAATTTAACAGCAATCTCAGAAGATGTGAACTGTCAAAACGATATGGACTCTGTACAAATGGACATGGATCTAGGACGTAAGTTAATCCATTACTGATGTAACATTTTCTTTGCAAAGATGGGCATGTCCTTTTACAATTTTAGACTAAAAATGTATCTTTCATAGAGCCAATTAGTCGACTTGCTTTTGAAGAAACCAATCAGGAGGAGAAAAGAAAAAAGCCAGTTAAAGTGAAAAAGAAGAAAAGGAATCCCAAAAAATTCGAGAAACTTCTGCAAGTCGAATCAGAAGCAGACTTGGTTACTTTACTGAAAATCGATTCATTTCCCGGACTCGATAAGCTACAGTTAAATATATTGCAGAAGCAAATAAAAAAACTTTTATTGAAATTAACGGAAAAGAATACCCGTAATTTGGACGAAGAAATGCTGAAAAAAATTAGGAAAGGTATAAAGAAATGGACTAGCAGTTAGCAAAGCTAAGTATGTATATAATTTTAATTATGCAATTTTAATGTAAATATCTTGGTTAAATAAAATTATTCGTTTTGAAACGTTGAATCAAATCTAATTATTTTTCGAAAGGTTAATAGTCAACACGATTAATTACAAATCGCGAGTAGTGTCACAACTTACTCGCCTCGGTATATCTTCTCGGACTTTATGTTTTACTTGAGATCGTTGCGTACGTAATTTTTATTCAAACAGCTTTGAGAAAGTCCCCGATGCATAATAAATGTTTAATAGTTACAACTTTGCAGATGGTATTGAACTAGCGATGTACGCGCTATGACCCGTAAAACTAATTACGAGTTGCAGGTCTATGAATAAAGATTGCAATGCGTGCAATGCAAAGTTGATAGTAAAAAGTGTTCGGATTCATGTGGATTCAGGATGATAGTACAAAGGACACGGTATTTTTATATTCAATGTATATATTTATATAACAAGCAAATAAACATCAAATATATAGATGCTCTTTTAAACTCACAGTTTTCCGTGTAAAACTTAACTTCTATACACAAATATATATTATATATAGGAATATAACAACAATAAAGTCAATCCAAAAACACGTTCATTACGATATTTACAATACAACATAGAAATAGTCACTATAGGGATATATTTATATTTATAGGATATAAATAAGGCATGAGTAAAAAAACAAACATTTGCAAGCCGTCGTCGCTGGTAAAAATTGTTCGTCGAGGTCTACAGGCCGCGCACAGATATATAATTATGCATTATATCATTCTAGTCCATACTCATGTGACTCTTGACGAGACGCCCGATAAGATGAAGCGCTCGGAACGTCTTGTTCGGCCTCAAGCGCTGCCTGAGCAAGTAATAAGTGAGCGCCCTGAACAGGAACAGTATTACCACAAGTGCAAGTAAATCGACCCAGAAGACGATTTGTTCCATGCCTGGAAAAAGAAGAATTAGAATCATCGCCTAGTCACGAGCAGTATTCGTAAAAAAAAAAAAAAAAAAAAACGTTACGTACCCATGACTCGAAGAAGTTGACGCGGAGTAGCGTAGTGACAGTAGGTCTCCTCTGGTGGACAGGGTAATTTGCCGCGACCGTAGCCGTAGGTCGCGACGATGAGACCCTCGAGACCGTAGCGTATGTAACTGACGTACATTATTATCTGCCGGTATATCGGCAAGGGCGTCTCGTCGCCTATGCCTTGGACGGCGAACAGCATCAGCGGCACGGTCATCGCCGGTCCCACGAACATTCCGTTCTGAAATTTCGGACGCGAGAAGTGAAAAATCTTGCAGCAAGTGTTACCAAAAAAACAGCAGTCACAATAGACGTTATACCACAATGCTCAGAGTACTGGCGATGGCGAGACCCATACTCTCGGCTATGAGAGCGCAGACCATACAGGTGCTGATGAACATGGCATAGCGGTAGAACTCCATCGGTTGACTAGTGATCGGGTAGACCATCGACAGGTATAGAACGCAGAAGATCAGCTGCGCAGGAATATTGGAGACGGTCAGCGCGCAGAAGTACGGGCCGAGATCGTACCAGCGGTTGAAGTGTTCCCGTTTGACCAGCTGCACCTCCTGGGGAACTGAAGCGTTCGGAGGTCGTTATCAACTTTGCGACTTGTGTGCATAAATTTGTGCAAGTCGCCAAAGCGAGAGACTCACAGTGCAGGAGGACGGGCAGCATGGGGATGTAGAGGAAGACGATGAGGCAGGTGAAACAGAAGCCGAAGTTGAAGAGTGTCTTGGAGCCGTCGTTGCCGATGTCGAGGAACAGTCCGCCGATTATGAAGCCCAAGAACACGTGCAGCGAGATCTTCAGATACATGTAGTTCTGGAACAAGTGTAAAAAGTATAACTATCTATTTCACGAGGTATAACGTAGCTAACTGAGCAGAACATAGACGCTCACCCTGTCGCGGTAGAACTGGAGCATTTTCCTCCGAAAGAGCGCGGAGAACTGTTCCCACCAGGAAATCTTGTCCATACCATTGGAGATCTTGCAACACTCGCTCGCCGCCTGATTCTGACTGTTGGGCAAAATCGGCGATCTCTGCTCGATCTTCGTGACCATCCTGTCGATGAGCTCGTGGCCGTACTCGCCGGAGGACACCTCGACGACTGATGCGCAAGAATAAGCAATAAATTAGCATCGACTGCAGAAGACGGATGATTTACGAGTATATCAATATACTCACTGAAGTCAGCGGGATTGTAGTGCTTCGGGCACTCGATCCCGACCTGCTGCAGAAAGGGAACGACATCGCTGACCGGACCTCGGTACGCGCACTGACCAGCGGCGACTACGTACACGTGGTGGAACTTGGCGAATATGCTCGCGCTGGGCGTGTGGATCGAGCATACGACTGTACGACCGTTCATCGCCACCCTCTGGAGAAGCTCTATGCACTGGATCGAGGACATCTCGTCGAGACCTCTGTAACATCGTCCCGAGGATGAGATGTTAATCCCGAGGCTTTTTTCACCTCCTGACTCTCTTACATCGCGCTTTATTTACACGTTGCGATTTCAATAATTCATTATTACGATGTGCTTTTTTCTGTTCCGCCTTTGACTCGTCGAACTGGAGCCGCGCATAATTGAATCGAGAAATTTTTTCACACGGATACTCACGTTGTCGGCTCGTCCAAGAATATCACCGGTGGATTGTTCACGAGTTCCAAAGCTATCGAGAGCCTCTTTCTCTCGCCTCCGGAGAGTCTCTCCGTGATCGTGTCCCTCGCTCCGTTTAGTCTAAGCGTCTCCAAAATTTCGCTCACCTGCAATCGTAAAATTGCTCTCGTAGAAAAATACCGAGACAGCAAGGCTTCAAGCGTTGTATCCCAAAAAAAAAAAAAAAGAGTCTCTACGAAAAAGTCGCTAAGTACATGCAATTATAGCCGTTGGCAGAAAAACGAGGCATGCCTCATGTCAGTTACGGATGATAAATTGACGTCTTCGCTATATCGAAGATTCGATCGCGTCTCAAATCCACTTTGCCAAAAATACGGTACACTGTCGTCGCTGAATATCGCAAGAGTCGCGAGGAAATGATAGCCTTAATTTGTCGCGCAGGGGGAAATAAGAGTCTGCGGCTAGACTGCAGTGTCACCCGAGCGAACGCCTGCATTTTGCGGTTTTCGCTTGGCGGATATCTTACGACTTTTTACCTTTTCGCATCTTGCCGAGCACACGATTTCAAGTGGCACTTTGCCGCGAGCCTCTGTCAATGTTTGCGCCGTTTACCACCGGTGATTCATTGTTTCTCCGCAAATATATCGCGTAGTACAAGATTGTCGAGCGCGTTTCGTTGTTGTTCGATAATAGACAGAAAGTCCCGCGCTAATTATATACCGATACCGCGGTAGCGAATTCAAGGTTTGTTTTGAT
Organism: Trichomalopsis sarcophagae; assembly: GCA_024372645.1. Classification (NCBI taxonomy): domain Eukaryota; kingdom Metazoa; phylum Arthropoda; class Insecta; order Hymenoptera; family Pteromalidae; genus Trichomalopsis; species Trichomalopsis sarcophagae. Next base: position 510,334 of record QLSS01000012.1, read on the forward strand.
GGACCGGGGGACGTACTTTGCATTTACGAGCACAGCGAGAAGGAAAGTCTCGAATCGAATCCATCAAAATATCTGTCACGACGGATACGTCTATCCCTAGCGACCTTCGTAAATCTAGCGAGAGACGTTTATTCTCGTTGAGCTGTTTACGCGAGATGAGAGGTCCTCGCAAAAAATTCAGTCAGAAAGATCCTTTATAGCGCGCGTCATTGGGATTCGCGAGACGTCGTCGCGCTTTTTCTCCTCCTCGTCGTCGTCGCACTCGCTCTTCTACGTCCGCACGCGAAGAAAGAGAGAAACAAAGTTCGCTTAGCATAACGCACACGCGCGTTTTAATCTTTTTAAACATTGTACTCGGAGAGCGCGGATGATGCATTAACTCTCGCGAAGGAACGGAAAGCGCGATATCGCGCGGTAGTTGAGAAAAAACGTCCTTATCGTCTCTCGAGAAGATTCACTCGGCCGATCGCGTTTTATTGCCTCGGCTATAAATTCTATACAGTCTGCGAAGAGGAAAGGTCCTTCTTTTGCGCGAAGAGACTTTTAAAATTCGCGAAACGTCGATGTTTGATCTTTCAATCGAACGCGAATTCTTTTATGTACAGCTCTGCCTCTCCGAGGAAGATTCGTTGAAAAATTCCACGGAAAATAATCCTCGTACGAGCTACGAAACACATGAAATATTAATACCCTCGTCGCAAACGTCGCAAGAGCCGAATTAACTCTGACAGGCATCTATCGCGCGAACCAATTGGGTCAGACGCATCAAGAGCGACCAAGGTCGCAATATTAAAAATTTCCTAAAATTTATAATAGAAGCAAGCGAGAAAAAAAAAAAAAAAAAAAACGACGACGACTTACGATGGCAAGCCGGGCGGCCGGCGTAGCTTTGCTTCCGAGTTTGAGATCGGCAGCGAAGCGCATCGCCTCGAGGACGGTGAGTTTCGGCTGTACGAGATCCTCCTGCATAATGTAGCAGGAGGATCGCTTGAAGTCTTTGAGATCCCTAGGTTGGCCATTTATGGTAATCAGACCGCCGGCTCCTTCGCATCTGAAACGATATTTCAAAACAATGAGCGTGTTTGGGTAATAAAGACCGCTTTATTCTAAACCAGTTGGTCGTAATCATGCCAGAGTCAAATTGTAATACACGTGGAACGATCTTCGAGCGTTTAGATGATGCGCGTACGTCTGCTTCCCGTGTCGTAGGTCGAACGGTCAGTGATCCCCGCGAGCGTTATACGCACTGGAATCGTCGTGTTTTTTTTTTTTGTTTTCTCCGAATATATAAGCTTCCAGACGGTCTCGGATTACGCGTAATCTCGTGAATTACGTTACTCCACGAGACGCTTTTATCTATTAATAACATTCGCATTTTCGCACGAAAAGAAAAATCGTTCGGCGATTGCACGTGTATCGAGCAACAATGAATTTACTCATTTGAATAAGCTCTTTCGAAGTGTCAACGTAGCCTACGTCACCCGTGTCGTGTCGAGGAGTGATTTTGCCGCTTTTTTTTTTTTCGAACATGTGTACCCTAGACCGATGCAAATTTCTTCGCCGCGACATTGATTCGTCTCTCTCAGTCCTTCTCCGATTATGACGCGCGTATAAACCCAAGGCAGTCCAATACACACACACACACACACAAACACACATAGGATGATTATAAAATTAAGTAATAAAGTCGGTAAAACAAAATCATCCTAAATCAATCATTCGACGCGATGACGAATCGCTGCGTTCATCGTTGTAAATTATAGTACGCGCGGTGTCACGTGCAAAAATCTTCATAATAAACAAGTCGCTGGAGTATCGCGTATCATGAGCTGGCGACTTTTTTTTTTTGTTCGGGCTCTATTAGCAGACTTTGGCCGACTCCTGTCACGCGTCGCATTTCCTACCATTATCTCGTCCGATTCTTATCATCCTCTATACGATGCACACGCGTGTATCGTCTCATCGAGTGGGCCAAGGGTATATATATATATATATAGTTTCGTAACATATAGAAGTAGCCCGGCGATCGTTAATATTCCTCGCGCGATCGAGGCAATGGCGAGTGTGCAGCGATTGCGACATAGCCGCTGCTCCGATATACGCAGTCTTATCAAGAGTCGCGGATGTAGCGCGAGTATGTGGACAACTAGATCATTGCATATACGAGTATACGTATAAAAAATCGCTCACTTGTATCCCGCGAGAACGTTGAGCAGGGTGGACTTTCCGGCGCCGGAAGGCCCGAGGATGGCCGTTAGTTGGCCGGATTTGAACTGTCCGCTGACTCCCCTCAGGATCAGCTTCGAGCCTGCAACAGAAAATCCACGGCTATTATGAAAACAGAGAAAAAAACGAGCGTCTATAGCTCGAGCTAGACGAGTCATTATCTTGAATAACACGAACATAGCGCCTCGATTTCCGACTACATCATAGGCGTGATTCGCGCACGTGTGCAGCGCTGGACGATAGCGACGTTTGTTCTTTTTTTTTTTTCTTTTTCTTTTTTCATCGAAAACGAGAAAGTTTCCACGACACGCGCGTGAGACTCATGCGAATATAGTACTCAGGCTGTATAAGAATCGAAGAGGTTCGTACCACCCACGACAAGTATAAGTATTTCTCACGCGCTTGCGCGAGAGAAGCCTTCGCCGAGTGCAACAATGGCTCGGTGGCGTATAAATATAAACTTGAAATTCTCAACGCGTGCCGCGACGCGCTGAGAGGCCGTTGCTCGGCGTGTATATAGTCGGTTCTCTTCGAGTTCCCTTCTGGAGTGTATACGCGCATAATTTTTTTTTTTTTTTTTTTTGTTTTTTTTTCTCGAGAGGAGAGAAGAAATTTAGTCTGCGCGATCGGGGTAATTAAATAGCGCGTTAACGTGGAATTAAGCTGAAAAAAAGCTCTCATTAAGCTCTCGACGGTTTTTTACTCCGCACGCGTGCGCATATACGTGCTTTTTTTTTTCATAGCGGTGTAAAGAAAAAGCGCTCGCGGAGATGTCGTTAAATCGAGTGTAAACTCGAGAGCGACGAATTCAAACGCTCTCCCGGCTATGGAACTATTATCGCAATAAGTACACATCGTAAAGTCGCGAGCTATTATACATTTGTTGCGTCTGTCGCGTAGAACGCATACAGCCCGCGACGATCAAGGCCGAGCTGTTATACGCAGCATTGCACTTGAAATATCCCGTGTTACTTTCGATACTCGCCTTTCGCAGTTTTTTGTCATCCGCTCGATCGCTGTGCACAATGGACAATCGCGGTGTAGGACTTTTTTTTTTTACGTCACCCATCAAGGAATATATCAGCTGTTTACTCGTTGTGCTGTTGCCATATCCGTTCTCTGGCATTGCGATTCGTTTTGCGGTTTTCAATTATTCGCGCGCGATTGTTTTGACTATACAATGTCGCTGTCAAAAGAATGCGATGATTTTTGATTAGGGCATTACGCATTACTTTTCCGGGTGTTCCGTATTTTTTCCTGCGGCTATATAATACAATTGGGCGTATGTCAATAGATCTCGATCGATTTATAATGCAACGCGATGAAAATCAAAACGATTGTATAATTGAATGATTGGCATAATGGTAATCGATGTAACACGATCCGATTGTGCGTCCGTGAAATTCTTCCGTCTTATCACGGGTAGTGCGATAATCAAGTAACCGCTCCCATGTACACCTCTATGGCTTTTTTTCTCATCCGGCGAAATTGTAACAGCTTGTTAAAATTCCAACGTCGATCGAGCATGTATATTTATACAAAAGAGAAGTTGACCTTTCGATCTGAAGCATCGAGCGATTTTTCAACCGTTACAACGATCTTCGACGGTATATATAATGCCTCGGGACATACGAAAATAATACGTCAGCTCGGACGCTGTTTTGAAAGTCAAATATATACATCGTCGCTTTATATAAATTATTAGACTATTCTGGCCATTATACAACGCTGCTGCATATAGTGTGCATATATTATCATAGCGGGTGCCGTTGAAAAATCGCATAATGCATAATATGATAGTCGATAATATGCAATCTCCGCGGCGCGATAATGACAGGTGCGATCAATCTCCCGGCGTCTCAATTAAATGCGCGCGACAGACCGGGAAAAAGTCTTGGAAATATACGTATATTATACACGGACACATTCGTATTATATAGGAAAAATCGTCGCTGTTACAGGATAACTATAACGAGCCTGTAATTCGCCTGCAGAAAGATGCAACTAAGCGCGGAGCCGATGATTTTCGTACTTTTCCATATTCCGTGTTCCAAGTATACACGCTCGGAAAAATTAATAACAATTACTCACCCTTTCGACCGGTGGGCACGGTGTAGGTGAGCTCGTTGAATTCGATGTTGACGGGGAACATTTTGGTGACGTTCGAGAGGGCCGGACTCTCGCGTCCGCCCACGCGTGGATCCTTACTCATTCTCGACTCCGTTGATGAAGCCATGCGCGTTTTTGCTCTCCGATATATATATATATATCAGTGCTCGGTTGATGTGCTCACGCGGTCCGCTCGCACTTTGACGAGTCGCATCGCCAGCTCTCGCTTTTACGGCTCTCTCGTTTTGCGTCTGCCTCTGTGGAATAATAATTCGAATTTTCATGAATCTCTACTCTGTTTACGGCGTTTGTTTTCCTTTTCTCCGTTCGTACAGGCGCAGATAACGAATCGTCACTTTAGTAAGCGGTCGATAATAAAAAAAATCGGGGTCGAAGGCAGTGTTTAGTTGACGTTCGATTATTGTGCACAGGAGTCGACGCCGATAAGAGATCGCGAGAGGAAAGCTCGAAGCGGCGGGAAAAGCTGCGCTGCCTTGAACGTTGTGTTTGCAACGACGTATTCTCTATTACTATAGAGAGAGACACTGAATTTATCGGGTCACGCGATAACCATAGCTCGTACTTATTAAGCGTATATACATATATATATATATATACTATTTCGTCTCGCAGTGCGCAGAAGCTCGCATAGAGTCACGGTAACGCAACGCACAATACGTATATACACCTATATACACACAGAGAGAGACGCCCACCCGCACCGGACATTATTAGATCACGCCTCCGCTCTGTTCTCTCCGAGCGCATTCGCTCGTTATTGCGAAGCTTCTGCTGTACGGGTATACGCACTTAAAGTATATAAGAAGAATCGATTGTTATATACCTCGTTGTTGTCGGTATAGCGACGATGTCAGAACGATCCTTTACAAGAGTCGGAAAGGGCTCTCGCTATTACGCGGTGCATAATGACGAAAGAGTTGTGCGTTATACCGACGACTGTATGTATGTATATATATAGAGTACCGCGGCCGAGGCTATATACTGGCACTATACAGTCACTCGCCCGCGCGCGCGCGCGTGTATGTCTGCGCACGAGCAACTGTGGCGGCTAACTGAAGTCCCCTGCACTCGCTAAGCTTATAGAACCCGCGAGCGGCTTTTTCTCTCTCACTCCCTCGAGACTCATCTCGCTGTTCTTCTCCGCTTATCGCTGGCATTACTTCGCAGCCCTTTCGCGCGACACGAGTGTATAATCCAGCGGGTGATAATGGGTATATATATATATATATATATATCGCATGACGCGATTATATGATTCAATTAAATCGCCGTGTAGTAAAGCGCGTCGATCGAGCTCGAAAGGTTTTTTTTCTCGACCAATCTGCGGATGACGGATTGAAAAATTTGCCTGCGGGTGAAATCATCGTTATAAAATTATCGCGACAATTCGCACATATAGGGTTCATAAGGAGCATGCGCGGCGCGGAGTCGAGATAAGGACAGCCGTACAAACAGTTCAAACCCAATATGACGCACTCGGTATATGAAATATTGAGACTGATTTTTGATCGCATTAAATTATAAACGATTTATGTATTTTTCGATAATTTGATGGTAACGTGTTCTCTGGACTGATAAAAACGGTGAACTCGGTGACACGATATACGTGCGATGAAAAAAATTTAAGTTGCACGGTACACACGCGGAGCTGAGAATCGCTTTGTCCGACGGAGAAAAAACTCATGAAATTCTAATAGAAAAAAGCTACATAGTAGTGTCGGAGCGATAAATTGCGATTTTTATCCCTATATATATATATATATATATATATATATATATATATATATATATATATATATATATATATATATATATATATACACTAGGCAACGTTTTATTGTTGCATCTGCCAAAGATTTATGGATACATCAGCGCTAGTATATTCGTCGAGTTCTATGCTCCGTATACGTTTTTTGATTGGAGAAAAAAGAATAGGCAACTTTTTTTTTTATTCCCGATATGACTGCTCAAAAAGCATCGTTTTATTACGTCGATCGCGAGTAGAAGGATTTCGCTGAAAATCACTGTTTTCACCGTTCGAAGATTCGTCGTGTGAAATCATCGTTTACTTCTGCAACGTAAGAAGTTATCTGAAATAAAAAATCTCATAGAGACTAAGGACAGTCTGCGAACTTTATTTTCGTCTTGTCGACGTATTGCTCATAAATTAATGCAATGAAAAAAGGTAACATGACCCACTGACCGTTGAATAACATCCTTAACAAATCTTCGATACAGCTGATAGCGGATGAGCAATAACATAAGCATAAACAACGATGGACGGCGCTTTGATCAGGTAAGGCAAAAATTGTTAATTGCGAAATTTATCGATACTATACATGCAAAGTACACAGTGATCTGACCTTCGAAAAATTACGTGAAAATTAATGCTCTTTTTTTTTGTCTAAACGTGTACGAAGCAAATTATATGTGATTTTTTCTAAGCAACTGATTTTTATTTCATTATTTTTAACGTAATCCTTCATTAGCCTTTCGACCGAGTGTCAATTTTTTTCTCTCGTGATAATTTTTAAATTTCAGTCAATACAATCCATTTGGAATCACAAGTAAAAGACGTATTTTAAAATTTATGAAAATTGTATTTTATTCATATAACAAATGTAGGTTTACAAATCTATTACAAAATATGCTCCGATGTTCTGCTGGCTCAAAATAATGTACCCGCACGCAGTGATTGGATAAAATATTAAAGGCCTCAGTACAGTCATGAAGACTCATTCTACGCTTGTTCAATTCTCGAATTCGCAATAAGCACGCGAGTTTTACTTCCTTCATAGGCTTAATTCATGTACATATCATTAAGAATTAAGGCACACTATATAGCATACGATTATACGAATCTACTATAACATTTTTACTAAAAATAACGTTAGTAAATATTTGGTTTTCCGATGTTTCTACAATTAATTCTGGCAAGAGAGTCTCGTGCTGTGGCGAATGCCATTTTTTGTCCATCTTATCGTCGTGATATAAATCATCTTCAACCCATTTTCCGCTCATATTGATTTCATGTGCTCACAGCCATTTGAGGACAGAGAATTGCAACATTATTATTTCGTTTGACGCGAACGAAAGTGTACAGAAAACGTGTATAAAAAATTTGAATCATAATCGTAATATCACTTTATCATAAGAAGAGAACAAATACGTACAAAACTTTTGTTACCATAACTATAGTGTATCGCATTATCATTGTATAATCGTTCGATGAGCGTTTTTATAAACAGTTAGTCGGTTTTATAAAATATTCTGTGCATTGCATAAAAAAAGAGCGAAAAAGTACCCTGAATAATGATTATACGCTAAAAATTATCTTCTAAGACAGGTTTATAAATAAATAATATTAGCCACGTTAGCTTAAGTTCACTGATAAAAGATCCTTCTTTTTGAAGCGAAATCTTTTAAGCTTTACTGTGAAAAGTAGAGCTCTGTACCCTAAATCACCATCGAACGCGCTTTAGTCATTTTTTTGTTCAAGTTTCTGTCTGGTTAAATACGTTGCTGCTCTTTTCCTGTAATTGTCCAAAATAAAAGCTAATAAACAAGAGAGCATTTGAATGTATTTCGTTTTTTGTTTTGTTCGTTATAACGCGAAAATTCAGTAGATATTATTCTTCGAGAAATTTATCGCGAGGACTTCAGCTTCCAACGAAGGAACAGGTACGCGGCGATTCTGAGCACAAGGAAGATAAGCAGAAGAGCGAGGACGTCGAGCTTGAAATCGGCATGGTTCATGTCAAGTTCTTCAAGCGTTTGCTGTGGTTTCTTGAAATGGCAGTACTCCTGAAAAGTAAAACGATTTCAGATATAAATAAAATGTACTTAAAACACTCAATAAGTGTCTAAAAAGTAATATGTTGCTCTTACCTGTTTGCAGCTTAACTTTTCGCGACCAAACGAATAGGTAGCCAAGGCAGTTCCTTCGAATCCGTAACGGATGTAACTTAAATAAGTAATCCATCGTAGGTAAACGGGTATAGCGTCGAAGCTGACGAAGAAGCCAGAGAACAGCAGGAAAGGTACTGACATAACTGGAGCCAAAAATACACCGTTTTGCACATTCATTGCCGCACCAACGACTAATCCTACGGATTGTGCTACGAAGGATATGAGAAGGCACGTTCCCAAGAACATACTGAATCGGGAAAGCTCGGCCGGTTGACTCGTCAAGAAATAAACGATTGTTACATAGAGAATGCAGAAAATTGCCTGTGAAAATAAAAGTTTTAGTAAATTGATGACCACACATTACGCTTATCTATCGTAGTTTTTTAGGGCATACCTGGAATGGAATGTCCGACACTGTTATGGCCAAATAGTAAGACTTCAAAGAATACCATCTATTAAAGCTTTCCTTTAACAAAACTGGCATCTCGAGTGGGACTAAAACAGAAGAGAAATTAATTTTATAATAGTCCATATTTTTAATTTATGCAAGTCTCAGTGATATAAGCAAACTTACATGATAAAATCGTGATTGTCATAGATGTGTACATAAGGAACAACATGTTGAAGAATAAGAAACCAAGATTGCTGAGAACTTTCGTGGCGTCGTTACCAATGTCATAGTACAGCGCTCCGATTAAAAATCCTACCAAAATGTGAGCAAACAATCGAAGGTACATGAGAGTCTGAAAAAATGAAACCAAAAATATATCTTACAAACATGATGATATGTGAATGAGATTTACGTTAACAAATACGAATCAAGTTCATCGATCTTACCCAATCTCTTCTACTGAAGAGCAAGGTACGTTTCAAGACAATCCAAAATTGCACAAGTTCCGATGTGGGGTATCTTTCAGGAGTCGTCACGAGAGTACTATCAAGCAAAGAAGTAGTAACGTTGTCTTTTTTGTCATCCATCAAGAGCGCGATTTCACCTGCGTCAGAAATTTGAATTAGTTTTGTTCATCGCGAAAAATCCCGATATAAAGCTAGGTAAAATTCTGTACTTTGTTTGACGATGTCGTTTTTGGCATAGCTGGATATCATGCCACCGTTACTCTTTTCGTTTATCTTGCTCTCGCAGAACTTGTCCTCGATGTTGTTAACGTCATTCTTGTCCTTGGCGCTGGTACCGTCTGATGTTGCATCGCTATTCTTGACACTGGAATTGTTGAGGACCTCCTTTTCGGGAAAAGCATAGCCGTCGCGTATGTCGTGTTTGCCATTCCTGATGGCGTTAACCAAATTCTTAATGTTGTCGCCATACTCTCCGCACGATACCTCGATTACTGCAAATAACAAATAGCTTACAGTATACTGCTAATCTGATCGTTGTGAAACAAGACGATAGCTCAATCGACTTGACATACTGAAAGAAGCAGGATTGTGATAGCTGGGACAGTTGAGACCAAGTGAACTTAGGAAGGGCACAAGCTGGGACGTTGATCCCTGATAGACGCACTGGCCTTCTGCGAGGGTATACAGGGCATCGAACATCTCAAAGAGACGCGCGCTAGGCTGATGAATGGTGCAAATTATCGTGCGACCACCGCGAGCTAGTGTCTTCAGAAGAGAGATGCACTGGAAGCAGGACGACGAGTCGAGGCCACTGAAAAATAGTTAAATTTTATTTTATTTTTCCAATTTTAAAAGCGTTGAATGTTTTTATTTTAATTACTGCCCCTTACAAGGATACGATAAACGAACCGGTCTTGTCCCAAAATATTCAAGATTCAATTTGAACCAGGGAGAGAAAAAAAAAATAAAGAAGCTGCTGTGACGCAAATAAGCTGCTATTCATACTGCTACCGCAGAGTTCGTGAACTTTTCTTAAATTTCATGCTAATGAAACTAGACAAATTATCAAGCACTTGTGTGTATCAAAATACAAACGGCCCACATTTAAAATCCGATACATTTCTTTTTAATTTATGTAACGAACCTGACGGGGAAAATTAAGAGAAAGTTCGAAAAGAGAGACTAAAAAAAAAAAACTGATGGATGTTTGTATTTCCTGCTAAAACTCTCTCTTTCATTGTACATAACATCCTTGAACCCATTAATAAGCAATAAACAGCGCGTTTTAGAAAAATACTTAAATTTCGTAAAAAATTATTGTTTTATATTATTTTCCAAGTCTTTTTGCATGAAATTCTGAATAAGAAATCTGAGAACTTGACAGCTCGTCTAGTCACCTAATTGTAATGATTTTTTCCGGAGCTAGATTTGAAATAGTGTTTTAAGCTCACTTCCGCGATTTCTGAGTACGAGAGTATTCTTTACAAAATTGATGTATACCAAAACAACGTCTACTAATAATACAAGTCCTTGTAGTTGTACAATGTAGAATTATGATCAAAAAGGTAAGTATATAATTAAAATCTAATTTACCTTCATAAACCGGCCAAAAAACGAATTTGTCACGAATGTATAACGATGCTTACATTGTATAAAACCGTCAATCATTTTCTTCTAGATCAATGTCCATGCGTATATAACCAGCTAAACTTATGCATGACATTATTTCAGGGATACTCCGACGACATAAAAGTTCTTTCATGTGATTTATATTTCAAAGCGCGCAATAATTCACCTGGTATTTAGACAGGGCTATTAAGTGATTTTTTTCTCGAGTAAAAAAACAAGTTGTAATGACAACTGCAGAGTCTCGCTTGGAATAGTCGAGGAGACCAAATAAGTAACAGCGGCGAGTGTGTACGGGTCGCGGAAAACGTCCTTCATCCGATTCTTCATTGACTTCTAACGCACGCAGCCCGTACACGTACCTATACGTGCGATAGCGACGTCGCACGATGCTTATAATTACAAATTCCTCGTACATACAACAAGCGCGACGATGCGACGCGGCTTTTTTCTTTCAGCGATATTCGTGGTTCCCGCAGTCCGTTCTCGCTCGTGCAGGTACTGCTCAACGAAAGAGAAACTCTCGGTATTAGCTGGCCAGTTTGTCCGCTTGTGTATTCGAGACGCGCGCGGGCATCAACGCATGCAGCGAAGCGAACAAATACATGGCCGACGGAAATTTTTCCTCGATTTTCGTTTGCTAAGTATACGCTTGGATTTTTAAAAGCTCTTCGATTAATTGAACGCAATCGATTCTTTCTCCCTGATTCCCTTTGCCTAATAGAATAGGCAAGACAAGCGCATGTCGCAGTGTTTTTTTTTTTTTTATAAATTACCTTGTAGGCTCATCAAAGAACATGATGGGCGGGTTATTGACGAGTTCGAGGGCGATGGAAAGTCGTTTCTTCTGACCGCCACTGAGGTTCGAGGTCATAGTTTTCCGGTGCTCGGCGAGGCCAAGCGTCTCGAGGATCTCTTGAATCTACAACACATATGCTTACTTTTAATGTCGGCAATAACAACCCAAGTCAGGACGCACAAAAACGAAACAAGAAACGCGCAAGGAAAACACGGAACACTGTGGCGACAACGTTGGCGAGCAAACGTTTCAGTATATTTTTCGCCGTGCTTTATTGCGCGAGAATAAATGGATGAGTGAAAAAAAAAAAAAAAAAAAAAAGAATTAAAGAAAATATTGTACGTGCTCGATCTCGAGCGAAGAGAGGATAATATTGGGATAACAACGACGGGTAAATCGAAACATTCAACAAAAGGCGAGAAGTCGATCGTACCACTTCCTCTTTCTCGGCTTCTCTGACGTTCCTGCCCAGTTTAAGATTCGCGGCAACTTTCATCGCTTCCTGAACGGTCAAATTGCCGTGAAGTTGGTTGTCTTGCATGATGTAGCAAGAGAGTTTTCTGAAGGCACTTAAATTCCTCTCGCGTCCGTTCATGGTGATGCTGCCCTGCATGCCGGTCGTTCTGAAACACACATAGCCAAAAATAAATAAAAACGCAAACAAAACAAATAGACCAGAAAATCAAGCTCGCGAGGGAACGAAATGAAATTCCGTATAATTTTTCCGCGAGATATTTCAATGTCACGCGCGCCGAGTTTAAAAAATCGGCTCCTTTTTTTTCTCTTCGTATATCGTCGTATAAAAGCCAAAGAGCGAGGCCGAGAGTGAAACCGGTTTACGCGATAGCTGCATCGCGACCTCAAGAGAGGAAAGATACCGAGAGAGGACTTTTTGCTTTCGCCACTCCGATCGTCTCGCGCACTGTCTTTCTCTGCATCATCAGCGCTGCGGCGAGAGCGAACGAGGAAAAATCATTGCAAAGAGCGAGTATTTCGACGGACGCTGCTCTCGGCGGAAGAGAAGAAGAAATTTGCTGTGGATTGTCGTGCTCATTATTGTTATTATTATTTAGACGACGAATTTGCGCGCGCGCGCTTGAATTGCCTTGACACGAAACTGACCCCTGCGCAACGGATCGTATAATGCTCTATGCTAATCTCTCATCGTGACGAAATCTGGACTATCGAACTCAAATAGAACAAAGTCTTTCTCGCTCTGTTGTCCGCGAGTACGTGGAATTTTCCGAGGATAGTCTTTGTTAAAACCGAATTTCGATAAAGACAAGTTAAAATACACCGCGCGCGATTTATACAATCAGCGGATCTTTGTCGGAGAATAGGCCGAAGAAAGTGAAATGACTCTCACTTCTTAAAAGTGGCGGCGGCGACAGGCGCACGAAAATTTCGTTAAACGAGTGTCTGCCGTCCGGAAGAAAGTACATTTACGCACGGCCGTTGCGTGGATTACGCGATCGCTCTCTCTTTTTCTTTCTTTCACGATATTACGCGCGTTTGCGCATCGCCAGTATAGCAGCAGTAGCCTTTGTATAGCTGAACTTTCGAAACGAGTCACTCTTGTATATTTTGCTGCTTTTGTGCGGCTGATGTAAATTACGCGCGTTTCTGGGTAGTCGTATTTGAGGAAAACGCACTCGTTGATTTTCAACGTTCAAGTACGTACAAGTAGGTCTTCTTTAGAATATTTTCTATGATTAGCTTACTTGTATCCTGTGAGGATGTTGAGCAGGGTCGATTTTCCGGCACCGGAAGGACCCATGATCGCCGTCAACTCTCCAGATCGAAGCCTGCCACTGACAGACTTGAGAATAGTTTTGACATCTGCAATGGAAAATTAGAATTTGAAAATATTAATATTCCCAGCAGGATATACAACGAAATTTCAAACGTACATTATCTGAGTTAAGTAAAAAGATTTAAGTAAAACCGGAGATTCTCTTGCATCTTGTAACAAAGAGTCGAGAAATTTATCTTACATTTGCTCGAAAGCACCAAGTCTAATGCACAACAATAAGAACAAGAGAGTAGCGTAGTTGTATAGGGAGAGACAGTAAAAAAAAACATATGCATATGCGTAAAACGTGCTGATTAACGAGCTCATATGATTCATCCTACGGATACAAATATATGTATATGTATATGTATATGCACAGCGTAATGAATCTACCGCAGCTGAGAACTTTGTACCGAGGAAGCAATTTCACTCGTTCGGTTGAAAAAGATTTAGCCACGACCTTCGTGAGCTTTGATAAAGTTTTCTTATCGCGACTTGGTCAAACGGAGATTATTAATTACATATTTCAGATATCGAGTTTTTTTTATCGAGTTTTTAAACTCGGTTATTACCTGCTATTTGACATTTCTATGGAATATTGCGTAAAAAAATATACTAATAAGCCCATTTTTTCAGAAGTTTGTTTTGGGTCAAAAAATGAGGAGATTTTCTTGTTCCACATCTAAATTGCAAGATCGAGAATTGATTCAGTACGTGGGTAAGTAAAAAAATTACGCAAGAATAATTAACGGCAATTTTCATCAAAGACTTGTCATTATCCGACATGAAGATGACGAAATATTAAACTTTGACTTTAATACCTTAAAAACCATTTCATGCGGAGCTCATGAAGATTAATTATAACTCATATATTTTTCTTCCATTAGTATATCATTCTCGTGAAATAAATGCATGAAATTCACAAGACGTGTTTTTCAACAATATAATCGTGATTTTTCTTAAAAAAATCTTATAGAACAACGATTCTGATGATTATCTTGCGTTCGATCACACATTGTCTTATCGTGAGGACTTTGGCTCAATACAGAACCTGCCCCCACTCGAGTGCTTATTCTTCCCGATATCCAACGATAAAATACGATCGAACAATGAAACACTGATGTAGTGCTTTATCGTACACTCACATGCTGCTCTTTAAATGCATGAAAAATATAAACAAGATTGCTGAATGAGTGAAAATAAATTAAAATTTATTTCACTTTTCCACGCGAAGTTTCCACATGTTTTATCTCAATAATAATAGTCTTTGTATTAAGAAGAAAAAAGCAAAAAAGCAAAATCACCAACGGTCGGCGTGCAGCACACGCAACATTTGTTTTGTTGATTGGCACGTGTGACAACATCGCAATGATAGAAAAGAGCAACATAGCGAGCGCAAAAAAAGATGGTACTGGGTGACAAGCTTTATACTCTATTACATGACATTAAATCGGATAATTTTTGTCTCCTCTCTGTGTGGCATACTCGCACACACGCGAATCCGATCGTTATTAGCATAAATTTTGCCGCGCGTACTTATCAATCAGCGATGCTTTACGAGTTTTTTTCTCTTTTTTTCAACCGTTTTTCCGAGTCAGGAAAAAAGATGGAAAATAGCAGGAGATGATGCTACGAATTGATGGTATAGAATATATGGCTCGGGCGATTATCGTTACTCGCCGATTGTGCAAGCCTTTTTTCGAGTCAGCAAAATGAATGATTTGCCCAGGGTTGTATTATAAAGAATAATAATATAATACATTAACGAAAATAAAATTTCATCGAGGAAACCGGCTTTATAAAACTCTTGAGTCTACGGCGCCTGCACAAGGTTGTGCAAAAAAGTTGCGAAAATCTCTGGCACTTGTCCCTTTCTCCATGAGAATTAGCGGGAGCTGCTTTCAAGACGAATGTAACTATATAATTTGGGATTGAAAATCACGCGAGCAGGCGCGCTCAGCGAAAGAAAACCAGAAATAATTTCCGATATCGATTGAATAACTAACAGCTCTGCTCGTCGACGATTTTTCGTAGATGACTGCGATGCATACGAGTCGTGGCATTATGAAATGACAAATTTTTCTAACCCGCGTGAGTACGAGTTGCAATTCTGGTATTTCCGTTGCGAACTCGTAATTGAACGTTTTGATAGCTAACGTGAAGTAAGACATTCTTCAAGCGCTGTCGAACTTCACGAATGAGTGTTTGGATGTTGAGTATAATCTTTTATTTTAGATCGTTCTGTGTAGTCCAACCAAAAGATAAGAAAGAAGTTCATGTATAATGAAGATGACTTCACAAGAGCTCAAAAAATCTGAGTTGGGTAGTAAATATTTAAATTATTCATGCGAATAATCATTTTCGATAGACAAAACCGGCAAATGATTATGCAATTGCGGCGTCGATAAGGAAGATTGATGGATACAGTTTAAGTAAGCGTAATGAAAAATAGGAACATTTGCATCTATAGTACGTAAGTTAAAACGTATACGAATAACATAAAAATAAAACTTATTTACTTACTGCTTTTTCGTCCCTCTCGCACCTTGTAGGTCAAGTCGGAGAATGCAAGATCAACCGGCGGTCTCTTTGGCAAATGTGTAATCGTCTTTGGTTTTGCTTGGATGATTTGCACCCGAACCTCGGAACTTCTCCTAGATTGCAACAATATTCCATTGCCATCATTTTCAAGGGAACTGCTACCTTCGAGCTTCATCGTAAATCCTTTTTTTTTGTTCAAGTTTTCAAATTTACAACTTGTTCTCTTTTTTACACGAGACGAGGAGTCAAATCAATAAGAGGTCACACTTTTTGCCTGGAAAAATCGTATGAATTCTGTCTTTGGCTGTGTTGGTTCTGAGTACATGTGTCGTTATGTTTTTATTGCAAAGCAAAACAAAGCTCCGATGCGTTTATTTGTGGTTTGGAGATTTTTCCATCTGCTCATTAGTCACAGATCCCTGGTAGAAATTAACCTAAAAACTGACAAGTTCTTGCGTTAAAATCCTAAGAGCTTGGCATTTTCTAGATTGATTTCTACCAGGGATGATACGTCAAATATTTGAAAATGCGTTTTCAGTAATTTTCTCATACGCGATACGCGAATTGCAGATAAACACTGCCCAAAAAGCGATAAGATTAAAGGAACGTGAGATATACACTGCGCAGCTGTGCTTTGTCTCAAATTTGTAGGAATAACATCCGTAAACTATATAGAGAAACTTTTCATTAAAATTTTTAAATCATATAATTGATCGTTGTAGATGGGCATCAATAATGCGCAGTAAAAATGTATTCACTATATTGCGTCAAATGATAACACGTGCACAACATAAACATACATAGAGAGAGAGATTGAAAAACAGAAGCATATTATGCAGAAGTGGATATAGAAAAAATGACTGTTTATTCCGTTCCATAAAACAACGCTGCGTCAGCAGTAATCTCTGAGATTATTAGGTATTCGTTGAAATAATAGATCGCGCTGCTTTTCTTTGTCACGAGACGAGAAGAAAACACGCGTCGAATTTCAAAGGAAATATGGATATAGCACATTTCCTCTGCGAAAGAGATAAACAATAACTTGACGTGTCGATGAAACAGCGAATAAATTCTTTGTTCGAAGCTTTTATAAAGAAGCGTAAATATAATGATCCTTACATCGTCGTTGTCCGAGAGTTTGCACTTGTCTTACAATACAGCGATAAACCTTAGTCTAGCGGATACTTCAGAGACATAGCGATCGGCAAGCAATTTCCATTTCCCGCACAAACAATAAAATCGCGTATGTAAGCGAGTGGCCGATCGGAGCCTCAGCCTCGGAAGTACTCGCGGCTTCGCGATTCGAGTCGGACTAATGCAGCGCTGCAACTGCTTCGCGACGAAGAAGATGACGGCCGTCACCGTTGACCGTCGACAGTGCTGACTCTTTTGCACTGCTCCTGCGTGCGCATACGCAACTCGTGCGAACACTCAACGCTTCTCTGCGGTGGGGATGCGTCAGGCTATTGTCTCGATGCTCTTTTCCCACTCTCTCTCTCTCTCTCTTTCTGTGCCTATACGAGAATATGCGCGTGAACAAGGTTTGACGGATTTTTTTTTCTAGCCTAACGATCGAGTTTTTTTCCCTTATCGTATACGGAGACGATTTTCTGGTTCGAGCGAATTTGCGTGGTCGGAAAGTTACCGCGAAGTTTCGTCCATTTTTGTCACTGAAGTCGAGCTTGCAGAAGAGGGACGACTTTTACATGAACGATATAAAAATAAATGTTCAACTTTCGGTAAAAGACGTATTCTCTACGCCCACGTATCTAATCTGGCTACAAAGAATTCGTGCCTCGACATACTGATATAGAATATATCGATATCGAAAATCTGTTGAAATTGTCTATTCAGGAATGACGAAAATAATTCATATCTGAAACATCTGTACCGCGATCTAAATATTTCAGAGCTCTTTACCAGAATGGTATTAAAGCCGAGTTGAAAATCTCTTACATAAGACTGCCTTTCGAGAGACGACTTAATTTTTCAAACACGATTATTACAATTCGCTGTACACAAGTTATAAGAAGGTAACGACTGCTTGTTTCCATAACATCGCGTTTCGCCGAGCTCAATATCATCGGAATATTTCTTAACCGAATTTCACAAGTACGTACCAAAGAACACGATCAACGATGCAAAAAAAAAAGTAACGCTCATATCGTTACAGCATGAGATTCCACGTGAACGGTAGATGCTTTGTTTGCATCTATCGCGTATATAGACTTATCGTCTGGACAAATTAGAGTTGAAACAAAGAGCAGAGATACGTCGTCGTCGTCTTATGCATCATCGGGCTGGAGTCGATACGCGCGCAGGGCAACATCGCAGTCAAAACAAGAAGCAACTGGTCCAGACAGACGCTCTTGACAACTTTTTCTCAAGGTGATACCAAGCGCGGGCATAAAAAGAGTCTTTCGGAATCCCTTCCTTCGCTCGCTGGACTTTGGACTTTATCCGTCATCGCTTCCTTATCAGATACTGCCGCTTCGTACGCGCTTTAGGTATGTATCTATATAACGTATGAAGATTTCAACTGCACTCGCGAGATTGTATTATATAAAAATTAATTAACTTTTTCATCCCTATTAGTGGCTTCCCTAACCAGACGAAGAAAAAACTGCCGATGGCACAACGACGTGTGTGCGTATGTGTATTGGTAATTGCGGCGCAGCATCCGCAAGAAGCACCGCGGGACAAACCGAACGAGCGCATATGTAAAGAAGCACGCGGCCCTGCTCGACGCGCAAGAGGAAAGTTGCAAAAGTTGCTCTGAGCAGGACACTGCAACTTCGAGTATAAGATTCTATAGAAGCCGTCTGAGGAAACCAGTTGCTTTTGCCGATCGCTGATGGGATGTGCGCGGAAAAATGAAAGGTAACTTTTCGAGAAGCGAGGAACGTGTAGAAAGATTATTTTACGAGGAAGATTTTTTTTTTTTTTTTTTGACATCGAAGAGTAATTTCTCAATTTCTATTTTTTTGCAATTTTGAGCACGTCGATTTAGCGAAGCGCGTTGGTGAACTCGGTGAAAGTATTTTTCCAATCTCTCTCGAATGTTCACCGCCTAAATGAGAGCGTAAGCGGGTTCGAATGCCCCCTGACGTGCATGCACCATCGGATTCGATTTGTTCGTTGCCAATATTGCAAATCAATGAATAATATGCCATTTTTATGTTATAGATACTCTTACACTTACACGCAATGAAACAGTGTCTGCAAAAGCGTCATCGATAATTGATAATTATCCAATCGTAAATTATTATTAGAGTTACAGAGTATCATACGAAACGCTTTGGGATCCTACTTAAAGCCAACTAGTAGTTCGGACGCGTTTCAGAAAAAAGAAACAATGGGGCCGTTATGGAATTCGTAATAACGAGCTCCTGTTTGACGTGCGATGACGTCGATGAGAATCCTGCGACCATTGCACGCATCCTTGCTGTCACGTCCACCACGATCATTAATTCTTTTTTTTTTTTTTGCCAACTGATATCGAGAAATGCTACGCGATCCGAGTACTTTTTATTCAAACTTTCAATAATAAAATTTTCAGATATTGCAAAAATATGGGGCATCGTTCTATTGTAAGTATTCGTTTATTTATTTTTTGTTGAAATGCGAATTCTTCCCCCACACTTCGATTTTCCGAGTTACGCAATAATAATAGATGTTAAGAATATCGCACAATTTAATGTATTTTGAAATTTTATACAAAAACGGCTACTATATATTTTCTTCTCATTCAAATAAAACTGTTAGGTCGAAAAATTTTAAAAATCCACGCGCGAAGCGCCAACCTGCTATCATGGTCGTTAATTCTATATACTTGCGAAATTTCTATGCAAATGAATTAAATTTATTTCGTTTGTAGATCTTTGTCGCGCTTTCTTAGTATAAGGATTGCGCTGAGATGGACGGACAAGCCGAGACCTTCTAATTTCTTATGTTTTCATCAAAACAATTTGATTTGAGATACAAAGTTTCGCACAAAGCTGTTCGCGGACGTAAACAAGTTAACTACTAGTATTTATATGGTAGGGAAAAAGCCAGAATTTATAGTGCAATATAGCCGCCGACAGAATTCATAATGTGCCTCGACGATTCTTCTTTGGTCAGTTAAGTAGATTTTTATTTTATTGTTTTAAAAATTTATAGTATTACCTGATGAAGCTTGAGGTTTGTTATTATTTATTGAGATAAAAGTTGCGTGCCTATGAAATTCTTTGAATATTTTCATGTAATCCGCAGTAGGAAAAAAATTAATGCTGCTTCTACTATTTTGTAGAGAGTTATGCTGAACGTGTTATTGTTGTCAGTGCGATCAAACCGCGTGACGCCGTCAGATATTGACTTTACATACTGACAATAGATGAAATCTTTGCTATTGCCGTTAGTACAACCAAATCTCATCCTATCACGGATTACTTGAAAACGTGAATTAGATAAGAATGTTGAAATTGAACTTACCCATTTCCGACTAGGGCTACTTGCCCGTTCGATAAACGGTTCTCTTGCTGAACCATCTTGTCCCAGTTTAGAGCACCTTTCGATTACCAAAACACCATGAATATCTGTAGCAATAAATAGAAAATCAGCGTACAGAAATAGGCACACATACATTGTATTTATCAAACAAGAAAAAATAAAAGAGTGATTAATTAAGACGTTATGGGGAAGAGGGACACATTTTTAAATCGATAAGGATGTGTCGTTGTTGATTGATTTAATACTCGATGCACTAAGAGTTTATTCTGTTTTTTCAATGCAAAATGTTTTGCTTACTGTTTTGGAGGCAAAGCATTCAGCCATGAGAACATTCGGCGAGATCTCGATAACCTTAAAAGATGCGAAATTTTCACTCAAATTTGTTGCTCAAATTGTTAATCAAGTAAAAATTACGATTCCGCGTTACTATTCGCGCTCTCGGGACAAACCGTAAACTTGCGTCAAATACACCAAATCGTCGTCCTTGAACTGCGTGCTTAATGATAAATTGTTATTATTGAACGATATAGAGACGACGATATAATACTCTTCTCTCTCAACAGCTCTGCAGCACGCAAGATTACTTCAATCTCGCGAATACATTACTCTCGCGATGAGAGTTTGTCGACTTCCTGGCGGAATATTCTTCGCTGCATTTTATTTTTTCGTTTCGTTTACAATATACAAGTTAAATAACCTGTTCGATAAACCCGCCGATGTTGACCCGACGAAAAGGAAGATTCACGGAAGATGTAATAAAAGACGAGTAAAAACTGGAAATGCCAAGAATCCGTATCTGCGTATGCGTAGCTTTTTTAGAACTACGTATGCATAATGCATTAAGTGGAAATGAGACAATTAAGTTTAAAGCTCGCTCGACGATAACGTATTACAAGTACACTATATTATACCGCGAATAAAAGTTACGTATAGTAACAAGTAATTTCGCAACGATCCCGGAGCAACAAAAAACGGCGTCGATTTCGCAGTTCGCGACGGTAATGTGCGTGCACGTGCCGTAGGTAAGTATATATATGTATATAGCTATATACACAAAGGTACGAGTATATGCACGCGTTACGTCTCGCCCGAGATCTTGACTGAGTTTTCTCTCTGCAAGTTGCAGTAGAAAGACCGTTCGGCAAGTCGTTCAACTTGACCGTGTATGTACTTTCGAGAAAGTGTGTAGTATGCACACGTATATCCAGACATAATATTATATGCGCGATGTGGAACTGTTGTAGAAGAGTCGGCCAACATAGAGTATAATGATTGTAAGTTTATCGAGTTCTCGACAGGCGTGACGAGTCCGTTGCAAAATTGATAGAACGTGTTCGACTTGGGTAATCAGAGGGATTTTCCTCGGTTCGACGCGAAATTTTCTATCCTCGCTGGTTCGGTTTATGCATCTTTACTTTTATCGAAGTAAAAACAGCTCGCGCGCATAGCGCCATCAGCATTGACGCGAGTAATGAGTAATCATGATTTTTGGAAAAACAGAAAAGTCTGCGCAACAAAGCCGTAAAAGTATACCTTTAAACTTGTTGTGAAACAGTGCGTCCGCGGCTGTCGCCCTGACGCGATGCGTTCCAGTGACAGTAGGTGTAATTTAAAGGCTGTTTTCCCAGAAATCTACTGCGTACAATAACAGTCCGCAGTTGCAAGCAGCATGACGTATCAGCTGAGCGATAAAGTCCGATCCTTTGCCATACACACACGGGGAAGATGTCTTGGACGCTCGACTCCGAGTTTCCGTGAGGACAACGCGTCTTGCGCTATCTCGTATGTACGACACTCACTGCTGCAAATGTTCCGTGTCTGCGTAACAATGACTCCTCGAAATCCGACGGCGGACGATCGAGCACTGAAAAATCTTCCAAAGCACCGTTGTGTACTCGTTCTCCGATCCCCATGCCACTACAGCGCAGCAGCGCTCACTCGTCCCCCCTCTTGCCCGTCCCGACCACCTCTTCTCAATTATTCTCCTCGTTTTCTGATATACGTAAGGCATAATAACGTTTGGCTGTTTGAGTCTATGCGTTTTGTCTAGTGCATGTCCAGCAGCATCGCAAGCTCTGATTGGTTATCGTTGCTCATCGATGTCGCGCGCCATCTATAGTCCGGAAAATCAGCGCACCACTTTTTAAACGAGGAAATGGCCGTATGACTGATAGATTATTAATCAATTATTAATGAAAAATATAACCGACATTTTATATATTGTTTACCAGTAGACTATACTGTATACTGTACAACGGATCGCAATTATATTTCATCCAATGTTATTTCACTATATATAGTTTTGTTACATGTATACGTTTACATGGTTTCTACTTTACGATCTTCGAGTATCAGTTTGATATTTTGATAAAAACCGATGATCGATCATATGTATAATATACACGCACTCTACAGATGATTATATATATAATTCACTCTGCACTTGCCGGTCTATTTTCGCTGGTTATTCTCTGCCTTAGAAAAATGGCGGCCACGAGCATGGATTGGGATTGCGGAGACTTTTTAGAATTTCAGGTATTTTTTTTTATAAAGTTCTAAGCAACAGGCTTTCACATCAACTTTTTAAAGGCCCATTTGTAAGATGCAATGAAAAACGATTGTTTGTCTTTTGAAAATATCGTCTTCGTATTCGTTGAAAGTTGACATAACCTCCGTTTTGTAAAATCAGAACCGGTAATATATACGTATAGATGTAACTTCTAAAAGCTTCGTTTATTTGCATTGAATCGCGCAAGTTTTTTATAACTTTCTATCCACTTAAATGAACGCTTCTTCTCGTGACAATAGAGCACAATAATTTATTTTTGCATGTACTCTCCACAGAACTCCTTGCAGAAAATGAGACAAATAGATGACAAGATTATTTACATGCTCAACACCACTATTCCAACCGAGTCGTTTAAGGGTCAAGTTGATCCAACAACAAAGTGCAAAGATTTGTTCAAGCAAATTCAGTCTGGTCATGCACAGCGTGAGATTGCAATCAAAAAGTGTTTGAACACTGCTCACGAGAGAGTTAAAGCACTAAAAGAACAAAGGGATGCTGGAAAAGATGATCCCACACTAATTAAAAACTTAAGGAAAGAGCAAAGCACATTACGTCTTCTACAATCGGAACTGGGTGTTGAAGAAGTTATAAAGAATAGAACATCCCAGGTTTATTATGAAAGGTGCAGAAGATTTTATAAACCGGAGACTGAATCATCATGAAATAAACTTTTGATGGTTGAGGATTTACTGAGCAGTTTGTGGAAAAACTGCCTTGCCAAGACAGCACAGTAAAAGATAGTATGCCTCTGTAACAATAAAATTGATAATCAAGCTAGTAATATTTATCATGATCAGATCTTCACTTATAAATCACTGCATTTATTTCTATCTTCTTTTTACAATGGAAGAATGGTGAATATTACTAACTTGATGATGTATGCCTTTCATATAATAGAATATATTGTAAATATGATACCAAACTTTATACAAAATATATAGGCATGCATAGGCAATGATTTTAATGCATCTCCTTTTCTCAAGAGGAAAGATAGTACTGATGCACAATGTATATATATTTGATTTATTAAAAAAATATTAAAGATATTGATTTAGTTTTTATTTAAATATTATTTACATATGACTTGAATAAAATGAACATTCGAGCAACGTTTATAAATCATACCTACTCTCCAACTTTTAAATAAGTAGTTTTACAATTTTTAAGATTTTGCTTGCTGCATCTGAGCGTCATATTCTTCTTTATTTTTTTTGTGCCACTCTAAATTTCTTTTCTGAATTGAGTCTCCACTTTTTGCAGCTCTTTTACCGCTAATAGCAGCGGCTAAACAAGCTAAAGCAGAAAATAAAATCATATAATTTGCAGCTTTGACACGAGCTCTGCTTTTCGTTTGATACATAAGGTCTTCCCTAAAAGAACAATTTTATAACTGTAAATTATCATACAATAATGCAGAATAAGAAACCAATCCTGTATGTGCATGAATGCTTCTCATTCATTTTTTATAAATTAAATAATTAATTACGTTATTCGCTCGGGCACCTGTCCTTTAGGAAACTTTTTCATCCAAACAAGTATCCATTTTTCGAAATCAGTTGGGATTTTCATATTGGGGCCTGACAAAATAAGTGTCAATTAAACTCATAATAAAATGCAATATACTGTAAAATATTAATGATTATTACCAACTACAGATTCTGAATGACGTGGTACTGTTGAGGAAGAACTGGCTGTTGAGGATGCTGTATTTTTGATACCATCAGATGCTTTTGATTCAAGCCTTCTAGCAGACTGATTGATAAATCTACGCCCTGTTACCGATGCGTAGCATCGCAGTATATTTGATGCAGACATTTTTACTTATTTGTTGAAAACTAAAGATAAAAAATTCGTTTGATTATTACACCATTCAAAATGCTTTATGATGTTAATTGTGTCACAAATTAGTGACTTGTACATATATTTAATAAATCGAATTTTTTACTCACTTGAACGGTCTTCTCGATTTATAGAATAAAACCGGTTGACATTGGAGTTGAAGTACTTGAACGCAAAAATAGCCTCGTTTTCTCACACTTTTAGAAAGCACTGTTTTTAGATCTAGACTTTTACTTGAAGGTTTAATTCTTATTTCGGGAGCGTTTAATATCTAATCAATAAAAAAAAAAAAACCCGAATGTTTTGCATTCAGTTATATTTCAATTGGATTAGGATATAAGGTTCTATAACTATTGCAGTATTGCACCACAATTTGTCTATTAACGTAGGTATATATGACATGAGAACCAAGGTCGATGATCCAGATGGCGCTAACAAGTATACGCTGTTGAACAGCTGATCCGTTTTTACAACTAAGTATATACTTGATACATTTATCCAGACTTTGTATATACGTATTACAATATCTATCCCTAGAAAGTGAATTATAACTTTGATCACAAATATTTTACATATTTTTTATATGTATATGTATATTGATTAAAAAACTGATATGAAATTATAAGTAATATAATCCAAAAGTATTTGCTGCTTTAAATAATGGCGCGATTTTAGAGAGCGTCATTATTCGTGTAAAGATAGTCAGATTGACAAAACTGACAGAAAATCTCGTAATTTGACTCGGACGTGTCACGAAATCACGAGCACGAGAGAGAGGCGAAGCAATCGCAAAATTATATATGCCAAGTGCGGCACTGCAATCTATGCCATCATGGCGGCCAACCGAATGAATGTAGAATTCGCTGAGCAGCATGGCGTGTTCGAGTCGCGCAGCTAGATACCTATCATCGGCAATGTTGTGGGATCTTAGATGAAGAGAAAAAAGGCGATAAGGAACATCGAGTCGACGCATTCGTCACAAGCCAGTTGGTGCACTGAGTGAACGCGTTGTTATCGCGAAGACGAGAAATAAGACGAACTCGATTGACAAAGGTGAGCCGGAGTAGTAAGCACAAGCTGCGGGGCTGATGATGCCTGCAGAAGCTGCCGCCAACATCGCCGCTGTCGCCGCGGCACAGAATTTCGCACGTGACCGGGTTTAACGCGAATACCTATCTAAATACGCGATACGCGCGCCAGAGCGAGTTTATACTTATATAGACAGCAATTGTGCTGCAGTAAGCGCATATATCCAGAATTCCAGTCCGTTCGCGGCTTGCCCATCAGGTTATTGTTTATACGGAGTGTGGCTCTACTTGTACCTACATTCTTGGGGGCGGATAGGAGACGATGTTTTCAAATACACGGGGGCAATTTTCTCCGGAAAATCAATGATTTACCTTGTCCTTCGAACTTCTCTCTCGACCAGAATACGCTTCTATTCCCGCGGCGAGAGCAACTCACTTCGCTGCAGGCCTCTGGCTAATGCATGTCTCGTGTACACGGATTTTACTCAGTCGTGTTATTCATAGCCGTATGAGGTTACGCCCCAGCCGTCTGACTATTATTTCGTTTCGCGTTTCCCTCACAGCTTCTCTGCTGCTGCGTATGGGTACCCACTCTCCTATCAAACTTGTTTGTAAACAAAAAATATAACCCTGTATATAAATCGCTGACGTGCCTCTATAATATATCCACTTTGAATTATGGCGCGTTTTTAATTTAAAAAGCTTGTGTATACATATGTATATACATGCGGGCAATACAGAAGTAATATATATATATATATAAGGTTATAAGGCTATATACCGACGAATGTCTGTAAGCTTTCAACAGGTATTGCAAAAGCTTCAGCGCTTAAATTGTTGAAGCAAAACCGTGCGAGTTTGTTTTGTTTTGAAAAAAGAAAAAAAAAAGTAGAGAGATGCTTTTCTCTTTGCTTTTTGGGATTATACCAGCACACACAAACGCTCATAGAGAATAGAACTGTATAGTTATGGTATAGGTATAGACTGTATAGCAGCAGCCGCCAGTCCAATATATATATATATAAGCAGTGTAGGTATAGTAGCGCAGCAGACGCGAACGCACGCATATACGCGACTCAACTCTCGTCTCGGCGGTCGGCCCTCGCTTGCTTGGATTGCTTTGCCTCCTCGGCTGGCTAAGCTAAGTCACTCGCGGCGGCGGTGGCGGCTCGCGGCAAGCCTGTTTGTGTGTATATAGCATTTTATGATGGCGGCGGCCGCGATGTTATTTTGCTGGCACGGTCTTCTCGGAAGTATTGCTCCGACTCGTGTAGAAATTCAGTTGTGCCTTCGTTGAGAATTCGCCGACAGTTTTGAAGAGTGATCCTTGGAGGAGCCTCAAGGGACAGCAACGCGGCTCTCCCTCTGCTGCTGCAGCTACTAAGTCGCCGCGGCTTTCAGTTTTGCTTCCACACTGCCCCTCTTGAATCATACTTTATTCGGATTGGTGCATACTTGAGTGTATTTGTTATTTATTCTTCCGTTGCTTGCTTTAGTTCTACCAAACTCACATTACCATTGGCTTCCACTTGCTCTAAATCCTTCCTCGTCTCATCTGTTGCATACACTTCTTATAGATTCAGCGAGATGAATAAGCGAAGGAGAACTTCTTCGGTGGCTAGTCGAGGAACCGAGGATGACCCCGATGATATAATACCAGAGCCTACCAAAAGAAGAAAAAAAATGGATCCGGTGAGATTTGTCACTTTAACTGTACGCAAACAATAAATTGCTGCTGTGTACTAACTGAATCGTTCTTTCCATCTAGAGCGATTTGTGCCTTCAGCTTTATGATTTGCTGAGGAACCACAGGAAAGAAGATGGTTCGCTGCTATGTGACTCTTTTATACGCGTTCCTAAGAGGCGACAAGAACCAGGATATTATGAAGTTGTTTCAAATCCCATGGATCTTCTGAAGGTTCAACAGAAAATTAGGACTGATGAATACCGGGATATGGATGAAATGGCTAATGACATTCTACTAATGGTCAAGAATGCCAAAGCCTTTTATAATGTAAATTTAAATATCTTGACAATTTCAGAAATTACCTATCAATTTTTATACTCTTCAACCTTGCTGATTGAATTTTTGGTTATAGCGAACCTCGCAAGAATATAAAGATGCAACTGAACTTTGGGATCTTTGTGTTAGCACAAAAACTCGGATAATGGATGAGTATGAAGATGAACCATCCAAAGGAAAACTGGTTTTGAAGGTTAGATAATATGTGTAAAATTTTGTGTTATTAGATTTCATTTCTTATTCCAACATTATTCTTACAATTTGTTTTTTTAAAGACTAAGAGAACCATAACTAGGCAAGATGATGCAGAAGACACCTCTGAGAGCTCCACAAATCCAGATGATGATATACAAGCCTATGAGGATTTGTTTGCAGCAGTTATGTTAGCTACAGATCCTTCGGATAGTGACAGACCACTTCATCTTCCATTTCTTCTTAAGCCTTCAAAAAAGGTAAAATTGCCAGCAAACTTGTATTAACTCGAGTTGATTTTCTAACGGACATTTTCATTTCAGCTCTATCCAGAATATTATGAAGTTATTGACCAACCCATAGATCTTAAAACAATAGCTATCAAAGTGCAGGAAAATGTTTACAACAACATTGCTGAAATGGAAAGGGATTTAATGCTTATGTGTCGAAATGCATGTAACTTCAATGAACCAGGGTCATGGATCTATAAGGATGCTAAATTATTGAAAAAAATTATTTCCACTGCAGCTAAGAAACAGACAAATGATGTTACTGGTCCTGTTTTAAAATCAATGTCAGCTGCATTGTCCACTAGGAGTAAGCGAGGCAATCGATCAGCACATGCACTGATAGCTCAATCAGCTGCCCTCCGAGATGAAGATGAAGAAAGTGATGATGAAGAAGAAGATCCTTTAGATACTGAAGAGAGTGACAATCCACAATGGCAGTTATTTCAAACTATAAGAACAGCTCCTAATAGTACAGGTATTTATTTCACGGCACAAGTTGAAATAACAATGATAATAGCACATCTTTTGATAAATCTAGTCTTGAGTTTAAATATTCTTACATTTCTTTGATCAATTTTTAAAAAAATTTTTTTGATATTGCAGGCTTAAGAATGAGCGAATTCTTTTGGACTTTACCATCAAGGCAATTATATGCTGATTATTATAAAACAATTAAAAATCCAATATCTTTGTTGCAAATCCGTAAAAAAATTAAGGTATTCATTAAATTTCATATTATTTTATCACATTCTTTTTGCTACATTGTGTTTTAAACTTTATAACAGAGAGGAGAGTATGGAACTGTCAGTGAAGTTGCTGGAGATATGAATCTTGTGTTTGAAAATGCCAAAAAGTATAATGTACATAATTCTCGTTTATATAAGGTAATATGATAAAAAAAATTATAGTTTAAAATGCAATTCTATGTTTTTGGTTAGAGTTAATAAATTAAAACATGCATATTTTAGTTTGCTGTCAAACTGCAAAAGGTAATGCAAGAAAAAGTTCAAGAATTGTTAGAGTTTGATCAGGTAAATAAAACATTGTTATATATGAGCTGCAGCAAATCGTATTTTATAATGTCAAAACTATAATTGAGTTATAATTATAGGAATCAGAGTCTGAAGATGAGCCAGACAACGCTCATCCAAAACTTATAAAGAGAGCTTCAAATATTCTGACACGTGGAAAATATAAAGATAATATTCCTCTAAAAAAGAGATTACATAAACTTGTTAAATGCGTAATAGAATACATTGTAAGTATTTGATTATTATTTGGTAATTTTACGTTAAATGCAGTAACAATAATATACATATTTGTTCTCTTCTAGACTGATGATGGCCGACAACCTATATTAATGTTCATGGAAAAGCCTTCAAAAAAATTATACCCTGATTACTATCAAGTAATAGCTGAACCAATTGATATGTTGACTATAGAAGCAAATATCAAAGCTGAAAAATATCATACTGAGAACGAACTCATTCAAGATTTTAAAGTAAGTACCATAAGTAATGTTAACTAATATAAATTATTAATTGAATTAGAAATATACATTTTTTTAAATTTATAGCTAATGTTCAGGAATTGTCGCCAATATAATGAAGTAGGATCTTCGATTTATGATGATGCGAAAACTTTAGAAAAGGTATTAATGGACAAAATAAAAGAATTAGGTCCTCTGCCAGAACCTGTTAAACCAAATAAGTTAACTACTCCTACTAGAAACGTTGGGTTCGTGATCATGTTACTAGACTTCTGCTTATTTTTTTTTATTTTTTTATTTTTGCTACATTGCTTAATTTTAAAGTTATTACTATTAGTTTGTGTAATTATAGGAGACCTAGAAAAGTGGTGCCTTTACATTTACAAAAAATGCGTACCATGTATGATACTATCAAAGATTATCATGATGCCAAAGGTCGGCAATTGTCGTCAATTTTTATGAAATTGCCAAATGTTAAAGAGTATCCTGATTATTATGAAGTAATTAAAAACCCTATCCATATGGAAAAAATTGCATCTATATTGAAGAATAACGGCTATGATACTCTTGATGACTTAGTATCAGATTTACTACTCATGTTTGATAATGCCTGCAAGTACAATGAACCAGACTCACAGATTTATAAGGTTTGTACAAATTTTTTTATAATTTTATAAAGTTGACTAAAATTTATTTATCAAAGTGAATTGAAAATCACATTTGATAAAAATTGTAAGTTTGCATATTTTCATATTGTATACAATTGTTTGCAAAATTTACAAATAGACAGGTAAGTACTTAATAAAAATTTCACAATTGATGGAGAAAACATTTTTTCTTTATAAAGGTAAGATAAATGAATCTGTTTATTCAGTAGAAATTTTACACATCCAAATTTTAGAAATGTACGTCTCGAAGAAATCATTGATTTCTCTTAAAACCGTGATGCCTGCGAACAATTATGTAGACAACAAGCGAGTTTACATTAATTACGATTTTGATTTGTTTTTATGTTTGTTATGAAAAAAAAAATGACGCTCTCACTTTCCAACTTTTCGAGAAACTATTATTATAAGAGAACGTTTTTTAAAATTAAATTTAAAATATATGTATTATATTTATACATGCATCAGTATTATATTAATAAGATAGCAAATTTGCCATATGTATCGATTGATATTCAAAAATGGCGCCAGCGTTACAAAATGGCTACTGTTGTGATCCGTCATTTTGAGGTTACGTCGGTTAGTTCTTAACAAGATGCTTGTTTGAGATACCCAGTTTTTAACATCGTGTTCGTCTGTAATTAAGTCCCGCGTTTAATGTTTGATAATGTTAAATTTTATTGCGTAGTGTTTTTATGCTAAAAATTAAGTACCGTAGATAAAGCATTCTTGTTATTGATCTTAAAATGCACGATTAACGGGATAATTGTTGCGTTTACATTGTCTACCACTGTATATGCCATACAGCTTACATTGGTAAAGATGTTGAGTTCCGATTCAGAAATGGTTTGTGTCGACAACGCCGACGATTCAGTAAAGAAAGAACCAATTAAACCTTGTACTATTCGATTGATGAGGGACAGAGATATAGATCAACGTCTGAGGAAAAAATGCAAAAAGAATGAGGCAGGCTTTTTTATCTGTTTTATTACCTAGCATGACTTCATTAGTCATATATTCTAAAAATAAAACTTCATTGCAGCCATTTTTAATGATTCTTGATTAATCTTGAAATACAGATAAATATTTCCCATTTCGGACTATCATCTCAATGCTTTTGTTTTTTTTTTTTTTTTAGGATGCACTTATATTGCAAAGGTTAGTACTTCAAACTAAGCTGCAACTAAGTGAAGATGAAGAAAGTGTCCCGGATGTTGCAGCTGCCGTACAAGAAATACTGGCATCAATATTTACAGCCCTATATAACCATCAAGATGAAGAAGGACGCTGCTATTCAGATTCAATGGCTGAATTACCCGAACACGACATAGTCGATGGCAAAAAGTAAGTCTTGTATAAATTGTATGAATTAATAATCAATTAAATATGGTAACTCTTAAATTGGACTTAAATTCATACTTCATACAATAATCTTTGAAGTTTATGGAACTTATTAACCTAATTTTGCATGGTGAATGGTATTAATCTAACCTATCTATTAAAAATTAAATGGATATTCTTTATTTAATCACTAATATCATCCAACAGGGTTCGAGGATTGTCACTCGATTTGATCAAACGTCGCTTAGACAAAGGTGTTTATAAAAGGCTTGATAGATTTCAAGAAGATGTTTTTAGTTGTCTGGAAAGGGCAAGAAAACTATCTCGTACTGATTCTCAGCCATTTGAAGACAGCGTTGAACTTCAAGCTTTTTTTCTACGCACAAGAGATGAGGTGACCAGAAATGGAGATTTATTACACTCATCTGCTCTTAACTACACTCTTCATGATTTGGCAAATCAAGTAGCTGAGTTGAAAAGGATAAAAGTTCAACAGGAACCTTCTTCCTCAAATGATGACGAAAGTTGTGATGGCAATGATAAAGTGAGTACATTAAAGATTTTTCTTGAAGATATTATTTTGTATATTGAATACTTATATAATTTTATGTTAATATAGGAGGCCGATACAAGCAATAGTGCAACAAATAGTGATAATGGAGGCTTTATGAGCTTTAATCAGGAAACATATAGAGCAGGAGATTTCGCATACATTGAGCCAACAGAGCGTGGCATGGAGACTAGTATTGTTCTCATAGAAAGATTATGGACAAATGCAGAAGGACAACAAATGCTCTACGGCAATCTCTTTTACCGTCCAAGTGAAACCTATCATGTAGCCTCAAGAAAATTTCTTGATAAGGAGTTATTCAAAAGTGATGCTCATGTAGCAGTACCATTAGCTAAGGTTGCTGGCAGGTGCTGTGTTTTGAGTGTAAAAGATTACTTTAGAATGGTGCCCGAAGGTTTTTCCGAGAAAGATGTTTATGTATGTGAATCGAGGTATTCAACAAAAGCAAGAGCTTTCAAGAAGATCAAAGTTTGGAATTTTGATCCAGATCATCTGAAACTGTCACCAAGAGATAAACCTTTGGAGCCAAAACGCGTTATTTCTGTATATAAAGAGAGGTTGGAAAAACATAAAGAAGAAATTGCAGAACTTGAAGAAGGGGAAAAGCTAATAGAAAAAGAAAAGCCGGTAAGTTGATGCCATTAAGTGCACAATCTTTCCATTAAATTAAGTAAAAAAATATATAGTCCTTGAAATTAAAACAGACTTCAAAAAGTAGCTTGAACAGTATTTTAATCATAATTAATCATTTTTCAGAATGTCATACTATTCAATGCTGATGATCCAGATAATACTTATTATGAACAATATAATACATGTGTGGGACCTGTGAAGTTAGGAGACTTTGTTTATACTGCAACTGATGGTGGTAGGCAGCAAATTACTCAGATTGACTCTATATGGTCAACTAAAGAGTAAGTTAGAAGTAGCAATTTGCATACGAAATAAATAGAGCTTTAAACATAAATGAACGATTGAATTAACATTCTCAATTTTTTTTAGTGAAAAATGTTACTTTAGAGGGCCTTGGCTGTTAGGTCCAACTGAAATCACACATGCACCTTCAAAATTATTTTACAAGCAAGAATTATTTTTGTCGACGGTAGATGCTACACATCCTATTGTTGCTATAGTTGGAAAGTGTGCTGTTCTTGATTACGGAGAATATATATGTAGTAAGTTGCGATATAGTTGTATAGCTTTTTTTATTTAGGAATATGCTTTAATTCAGATAATACAACGAAATTTTTCAGGTCGCCCAACGGAAATACCAGAAGATGATATATTTATCTGTGAATCTGCGTTCGATGAAAATAAAAATATGATACGAAAACTTGGTGCAGAAGGTCTGAAAAAGTTTAATCATTCTAATCAAGTAACAGAAGATGAAATTTACTTTTTCCGGAAACCAATTAATCCCGCCAAGGTAAATGCGAAAATTCAATTAAGAAAACTTATCTTTTATTAAGATCATAGAATTTATTTTCATGTATAAATTATTTTTTACAGGTGCCTATTGATGTGCCTCAAACACAAAATCAGAGTAAATCTATTGGTGCTTCTCCAAGTCAATTTGAAACGGTAATTATAAACTAAGCTTACGTATACTCATCACATGTGACTAACACGTTGCTATTGCATGCTTTTTATTATGTAAATATTCACACTAATGCAGCAAACACTTTGTTTATAACAAATTGGTTAATTAAGGAGTTTAAAATGAAATGTTCTTATTTTTTGTGAAATATTGTTGATGATTAATAGTTTCAGACCAAAAATAGCTGTATTAGTTTGGATAATGCATGAATCGTACATTATGCCGGCATATTCACGTTTTGTTAATTACATTTTGTTATTATTTGAGTCACAATATTCAAATTTTATTTCAATATTAAGTTTTCATAACCTATAGATAGTAAGTATCATAGAAAATTTAAACGTTCAGAGCACCTGTTGGCTTCATTACAAATATGAAGAAAAATGTCGTGAAAGTAAGTTAATCGCGAAATGAAAATGTAACTCCCAAAACAATTCGCTCCTATGTCGCAGTATAATATGAAAAGCTTCGTTTGAAGTAAATGAATGCTTTGTTTTGTAATGCTATTTACATAAAATTTATTATACTTAAAATCGTTTTTCAAAAAAAGTAAAAATCTTCTTTGTCACTAATTAAAATATATGTCAAGTGTATGAAACATAAGTTTTTTATTTCCATAAAAATAATAGAGCTTTTTAGAGACCCATCACCGTAAAAATTTGTATAATTTGAGTGGTCCTCGAAGCATTTGACAATTATTTTTAAAGTATCTCTATCAATGACTATTTATTTTATTTTTTTTTATACACATATCAATACTAAACATTGTTTATCGATCGAGTCAGATTAAAATTTCCCGATCTCCAATTTACTTAAATAGTAACTGCTTTAAAAGTAAATATAAAAAACTTATGTTTTCCGTACACTTGACGTATAAATCGGCCGATAAGTTGTGAAAAAGTTTTGAAATTTAAAAAATGCCGGTAACACATAAGATAACGTAACAAAGCATAAATGGTATTAGGAGGCATCGCCATACTTTTCGAAGCTGGATGTGCTAGGCTCTGATGGGATAGGAATTGGAGTGGGTGAAGACAGCTTGGATGCTCCACCATCGGTCGGTTCCACGGAAGCTCAACCGGTGCTCTCCAATTCACATACACCCGTATCTTCTAAAAAGGTAGGCCTTGTCGTGACCATTTTCATTCTGCTTATTTTTTTTCTTTTTTTTCTTTCAAAATCATGCAGCAATCACAAGCCATTGCGGGGACACCTTATGATGTTTCGGATTTTCATTTATTTTTTTTTTATTGTGACATTTTTTCAGAAATATGCCAGCATACTACTATTTTTTTTATTCGTTTTGCACCATTAAAAGCAAACATAAGTTTTCTTAAGGATATGTGCCATCGGCATTATCGCTTACTATACATAGAAATATTGTAATTGTATTCTTGTCTTTTCTTTTTTAGAAAGTGCCAGGTAGGAAATTGGTTACAGGATATATTTTGTATGCGAGTAAAATGCGAACGACCGTCACGCAAAATAATCCTGATTCGACTTTTGGAGAAATCAGCAGAATGGTTGGAAACGAGGTACTTTATTTAATATTTTATTTTCTTATACATTTCCGTAATAATTTTTCTAGTCGCATAAAATATGCATATTCTCTTATTGAAATAATGTTTCAGTGGCGAAAATTACCTCCTACGGAAAAATCATTGTGGGAGGAAAGAGCAAATAAGCTAAATGAAGAATGTCAAACTCGATTACAAGCTGGATCAATGCAAGATTTGGTCTATGAATGTTGTTGGGAAAATTGCGATTGGCAGTTTGAGGATATGGCAGACTGTATTGAACACAGTGTGGCAGATCAAACTGGTCATATTCAGACCTTTTTTGCCAATAGCAATAATGGTAAAGAGTTTATTGGACTGCTAGTCAACTGTTTTTAAATAAGTATATTTGGTAGTGGAAGATGTTTTTAAAATAATTTGTAATGTCATTTTATAGACTTGGAGTATCAGTGTCAATGGCGAGGTTGCGGTCGAATGAAAAAATCTGTACCCCCATTTCCAAGTGTACAAAGACTTGCAAGGCATGTCAAAGAAGTACATATACTTAAATCCAATGGACGCGCAATTCCACCAGCCGATAGAAGCAAGTATGTACTAAAATACGTTAGATTATTAGATGATATAAGTTTTACGGATTTTTTTCATTTATAATACGTTCATATTTTGCAGAAATTTTGTACCTTCTAAAGGATCTACAACATTGGCCCCAATGGAGACAGGTTCGTTAAAATAAAGACTGACTTTTATACATCATCTAGATTAATTCTATTTGTTCATTCGTTGTGTTATAAATTTAATCATTTCAATTTTGTTTTATTTAGAAACGTCAGCTGCAGCTACGCAAACGAATAACGCTGCTCCCGCCAAGCAACCAGAGCCATTGTTTGTTGCAGTTCCTCCCCGTCCAAGTAGGGTACTGCATTCAGACGCCTACGTAAGGTATGCACGAATTGTTTGATTTTTATGTATATATACAAATTAAAAAAAATTTACACATGGAGTTGTTATGTCTAATCTTTGTTTTATTTTTTCATTCAGGTATATTGAAGGTTTGACTGCGGAAAACCGGTACATATCCAATTGGGACAAGCAAATGAGCGCCTCTCCCGAAAACACGCAAATTCCCGAAGTTACAAAGTTACCTGCCGATTGGTTGGGAAATGGCGTGGGCAATCATGGAAATGTAGTGAATGCCTTATGGACTTTGAGAAACATGATGATGCGTGACGTTTTAGCCATTAATAAGACTCTGTAGTTTTTAAATTAATATCTTTGTTTGGATTAAAGGATACTAAAAATTGCCGCTAGATGTATGTAAAATACATCACAGGCTCTTGAGTTCAGATGGCAAAGAAAGACTGACGTAATTAAACTTTAGTGTTTTTCTATTTTTTGGCTTAAATAAATTAGACTATACATTTTTATAGACAAATCTCATTTCTCGTTAACAACACCATCCCAAATTGAGTGACATCTATTATTTTATATTATATAATGTAAGAAAAATGTATATTCGATCATTGTATACATGTAAATTGCGTTCATCTTTCCCATCATGTGAATATGCATAAAAGTGAAAGTGTGACTTTGAAGAATGAGGAAATTAAATTTATACATGACTATATATTCTTGTGTAAGATTTTTAAGTTATTGTATCGCGATATGTGGATATATTGTGGATCTGTCTATAGTTTACTGTCTATAATAAGTAGTATTGCATATACATCTCAGGGTTTATCCATGCGTTGATAACTAAACGAATTCAATTTTTATTGTCAAAAACAAAAAAAGAACCTATAGGCAATCGAAAGTGCTGCTGTTAGTCCTATACATAATTAAAAACATAGTATCTAAGTTATGGATTATGTAGATACTTTTCTTTAATACTTTGCAAATACATTTTTATCATCCATATAAATTGTCGTTATTTGTGGTACATGTTCCAACAGATCTGAGCGAGAAAGACAACATTCTTTTTCTAAGATATTCTGGTTTCACCTCTATACAATATATATAAAAGGTGCGACTTACCTGTTCACTCGAGCTTTTAACTTAGAAGTCGGTAACTCGCCCACCGTGTTGCCAATCTCCCCACTTTGTTGGATTTTTTTCGCTGTTTGAAATGATTTCTCCATTTTTCGGATCAGTTTCAACTAATACAAGATCAACAAACCGCATTCCTGGTTTAAGACCTATATCATATACATGTAGAAATTTGCAAAGGTTCTCAGAATTATATTTTTACAATTTTATCTTTTGCAAATTCTTACGCGGCGCTTTTTCTAGAGCAAGTTGTTCATGAAACCTTTTCATTCGCTCGGATTCATTGTTGTTAGACGACTTTTGAGTATTTTTCGATAGACCTGATTTGCGAAAAAGCAAAAACTTTTTATTTATAAAAAGAAACTGGAGTTTTACTCTATTATATTCTAAAAGGACGCATCTTACCTGTTACAAAATGTCTTGCCTGGCTTCTTATTCGATTAGTAGCTGTTGAGAGCTTCAACAACATTTTTAATGCGAAAAAATCAGTTTTACCTTTGATGAATATGATTAATGGCGACATAAAAATAAAAGAGAAACAAATTGAAATTGGCGAGTGTCTACAATTTCGAAGTTGGCCCGTTTCGAGTTTTAGAATTGAGCGCCATTTTTCTTAGTTCAGCACTTGGACACCATGCAACAGCGCTGTGATTGCAAGGTGTTGCAGACTACAACTGACGGTTTATGTAAATAATATAATTTAAGGAAATAGTTAAAGAACTTTCAAGTGTTTGACAGTAGAACCAAATTATTCAAGGTAGTCGTTATTTTTTTTTTAATTTTTCAGTCGTGTATTTATTCAAAAAGTTTTCACATTTTCATTTTTTTATTTTAACCTATAGTATATCCTAAACATTAGTTATAATTCTTGTAAGAATGTATGAATAATATGTACATGAATGTATGAATTTAATTTTGTGTTATTCATGGTTCAGGTATTCAAGAGCAGTTGATAAATTTTGTCATTGCTTTTGTGGTCATTTAATATGATAAGGATAGGTAGATGCGTGTGTCAAAGTTCAGGCAGTTTATATAAAGGTCAGTCGTTGATATACACAAAATAGCCAAGTATAATAATTCTGTGACTTAGAATATGCATGCGATGGTTGCAGGTAGTATCAGACTCAATTCTTCAACAAATAAAAGCGAGAAGCCGGAGGAAAGTGCTCGATTGAAAGAATTTCGAAAGAAGCTCCAACAAAAGGCCCCATTAGGTCAGTGTTTCATTATATTGTGATAGATTTTGATTGTAATTTACACTGAAATTCTGTCTTGCATATTCCAGGAACTATGGGTCTGAAGGAGTCAACGGTAGAAGAAATGCCAGGTTCACAGAAACTGCGAGCAAAGGCTCCTTTTGGTTTGTACTATTCGACTGTTCTAACATTTGGTAAAAGGAGTAAGAAAATGTTGAAAAAATTGATTTAACTCTCACTCTAGACAAATTGGAGGAACTGGAAGAGGGCAAGCACCCGTATCAAGAGAAAGAGCCATTGGAGCCTTTTCCTGATAACATAAATCCAGCGACAGGAGAGAGCAACGGACCCAAGGGTCCTGAGCCAACTCGCTACGGAGATTGGGAGAGAAAAGGCCGCGTGACAGACTTTTGACAAGTTGATACATAGAGCCGTCGCGTGTTTCACATTCTTGTAAATATTGTCACATAGTCGAGATGACTTTTTTTTGTACATAGAGATAAGTTGTAATAAATGATGATGTTAAATGCTTAATGTGCCGATATGAAATAGTAGTGGAAAAATCGAATCTAAGGCGCGCGCGCGCGTGCGGCTACTGTGGCAATTCGAGCAGTTTTGCCATCGTAATTTGTCAGCCATTCAGATTGATAACAATGCCGATCCAATATCTTCTCTCCTCTCCTCCCCAGAGGGAGGGAGCGAGAGAGTCAAGTTCTCTAGTTGACCCAGTTTGAATGCATCGATTCCGTATTCTTCTCGAAAGTTGCGCGCACTCATAGATTACTTGGTGACAAATTGGAATTAGTGGTAATTGCGTTAAATTACCGAGATGCTCTGAGCAATGTGCCGCCGCCACGGAGACTTGCGGAGATCTCGTTCGCTGGATAATTAGTCACCAGTGTACAATCGAATGCATTAGATAAAAATGAAAAAAAGTCCGTAACATTATACAGCTGCACATACGCATAGAGACAGAGATATTACGATGTCAGGATTGCGCGAGCGATATTAATCATGCAGCTGGCAGCAGATGTTTGTACAGGTGAAACTTGCAGCGAGAGAGAGAGAGAGAGAGAGGGAAGAGACGATTATACGCGGCCATACAATGATATTAAGATTGCGTGCGTGTAGACGACAGTTTGGCACGAGGGTTGTTTCACTTGTTTCGCGCGTTACTCATGACGACTATATGGCTTACAACACTCCGCGCACACTTGGTATGCGAGCTTCGCGATTCAAATTGCGCGCTCCCGTCGCCGCCGCACGTGAGCTTTATACGCGCGAAAATTAAAAAAAGAATCAAGTGCGGCTTTTATTAGGATACAAAAATTAGAACGTGCGCGCGGGAAAAAATAAAAGAGGAGCCGTTGCACACAGTGCACAGAAAGGGAGTCGACAATCAGAGAGAGAGAGAGAGAGGCGCGTTGCTCATTATACTCGACGGTCCTAAGTCAAATATCATTCGTCCTTATCTCGACCCCTCGTCGACGTCGTCACCGTTGTCTCGTGTGTACATACAGAGATTCGCGTTGACTGCACACGTACGCAGTGGCAAACAG
Source organism: Trichomalopsis sarcophagae (assembly GCA_024372645.1). Lineage (NCBI taxonomy): Eukaryota > Metazoa > Arthropoda > Insecta > Hymenoptera > Pteromalidae > Trichomalopsis > Trichomalopsis sarcophagae. Next base: position 550,625 of record QLSS01000012.1, read on the forward strand.
AGAGAGAGAGAGAGAGAGAGAGGGAGATGAAGGAGAGGGGGTGCATGAAAGGTCTTAACATCAGCTGCGCAGCCAACTGCAGGGCCAACAGGGACGTCGACCCGACTCTCTCTCTCTCTCTCACTCTGCCCCGCTGCTGCAGAGATACATATAATAGACGACGCGCAGCGTTTTTTCTAGGGCAAACTTTGCGCGACTTCTTAAAGAATCTCACCCTCTCTCTCTTTCTCTCTCTGAGGCTCCCGCAGTTCTCTCTAGTGGCTGCTGTATACAGATATACTATATAGCTGTATCAGTACGAGGCTGATCTTTGGATAGGCGTGTGCACGTATGCGGCTGTCGCGCTTTGACGCTGCTGCTGCTGCTGTCTCTCATTACTCGTGGAATAGTTTCCTCTGTCTACTCAGCGATTCACAGCCATATTCCTTATACACGGTATAGGCGCGCGACACGCGCTCGAGCCGACATCCCGCCAAGCGCGAGCTTTCACCGAGCTTTTTTCGGTAAACAAGCGAGGGTGAGAGAGATAAGTAGCAGTAGCGCATCAAAGCTCTCTCTCTCTCTCTCTCTCTCTCTCTCTCTTTCATATAGTCGTGGCAATAAAATAGCCATTATAATTTCTGCTATTTAACGATCGATTACGAAAGCGTAGCCAAACAGCTAGCGCGTCACACGCGAGATAAAGGCTATCGTTCGTTACTGCGCGTCTCTCGGCGCGCTTGAAAACTTTCCGGAGTGTCAGCGACGCGCCGACGTTTTTATACAATTCAATAGTCTTCCGCGTACAAAGAGCTTTTATCAGAAGAAAATTTAATCCGCGCCGCGCAGTTGCGCCAATATTTACACCCGTCGGCATGGCTTTTCTAATTTTACGCTCTCTTCGAGTATACAGGCATATATATATATATATATATATATATATATATATACTATGTGCGCTGCTGCATCGGAGTATTTTGCCGAGAGAGTCAAGGTATATCGCTCGCGGTGACGAAAGCGTCCCGCAATAAATTTCAGCGGCGAGCTTAATGCCACTTTACACAGAGCGCCCGTCTCCGAATTCGTTCAAAAAGTCGCGCGCGAGCGCGTCAGTTCGACGATCCGATAAGTTCTCGCGTGCTGCAGCACATCCCGCGGAAATACTTGGCCGATTAAATCTTCGATTATGGGAGTCGAGAGAGGAAAGTACGCGAGTCCCGAGGGCAGCAAGAGCTGGGAGTACCTGGCCTCGGGCGCCTGTAAGACGAATTTTCGTTTATTCCTCTAACGATTGTTTACACGAGTAATCGCGTAGTAATACCGTGTTTGTGTGTGTGTGTTTGTGTGTGTGTGTGTGTGTCGTAGGCTCGGTGCTGATGTTCTGCATCGGTTCGTCGATCGGCTGGAACTCGCCGAGCAGCGTCAAACTGACGGCCGAGGACTCGCCCAGGAGGATGTCATCGGCGGAGCTCTCGAGCCTCATGTCGCTCATAGCCATTGGACAGATGCTCGCCCCGCCGCTGAACTCGCTCATCGTCGACCGCATCGGCAGGAAGAACACTATCCTCATCGGCGGACTACCCCTGGCCTTCGGCTGGTGCCTCATCGCTATGGCCGACGGCGTCCCGGTAAATTTATCTTTCACCATCCTGCGTATACTCGATATAACAACAATCCTCGACTTACGCAGGTGCTGTACGTCGCTCGCTTCCTGGCTGGACTGTCCCAGGGCATCGCCTACTGCGCCTGCTACATGTACGTGGGCGAGGTGGCCTCGAGGGAGCTTCGCGGCGTGGCCAACGTCCTGCTGATGCTGATGCTGAACCTGGGCATGTTGGTGGCCTTCGGTCTGGGTCCCCTGATGAGCATCGTCTCGAACGCCTGGCTGAACCTGGCCCTGAGCGCGGCATTCCTCGCCGTTTTCTCCCTCATGCCCGAGTCGCCGTACTACCTGCTGATGCGGGACCGGCACGAGGAAGCCGAGGCAGTGCTCGAGAAGATCCGCGGCAGGAGCGACGTTACCGAGGAACTCGAGCAGATCGAGCACTCGCTGAGGAGCTTGCGCAAGCAGAAGGAGAGCGGCGGCGGAGGCGGCGGTAAGCTCTGCGGACTGCTGCTGCTCGACAGGCCGAGCCTCAAGGCCATCTGGATAATAGGCCTGTTCAGCGTGACCCACCACTTTGGCGGCTACATGGCCGTCATCATGTACGGCCAGAGGATCTTCCGAGACCTGGGGATCGGCTCGATCCTCTCCGATCACTCGGCAAGCGTGATCAACGGTCTGGTCCAGCTGGTCTCGGTAGCCCTGACCAGTCTGCTGGTCGAGCGTTGGGGTCGCAAGCCTCTGATCGCCCTCTCCGGACTGCTCTCGGGTAGCTGCAACCTCTTCGTCGCGGCCTACTTTTGCTTCCCCGAGGCGTTCGCCCCGTACTCGCTGATGGCCCTGCTGGCACTGCTGCTGCTGGTATTCGCTTTCAACTGCGGCCTTCTCGTCGTCCAGGGTATCCTCATCTCGGAACTATTCGCCCCGGAAGTGAAAGCCCTCGGCGTCTGCTTGGTCACGATGAACGGCGGCCTGCTCTTCACCCTCGGCACGAAGCTCTATCTGACGGTCGTCGACACCTGGCACTACGGCCACTCGCCGCCCTTCTTCTGCTTCGCCGTCGTCTGTTGGTCCGTCACCGGCCTACTGCTCTGGATCACTCCCGAGACCAAGGGCAAGAGCCTCCTGGAGATCCAGAAGTCTCTCTGACCCGCGCTATGACTTAGCTCGCACACCAAGACTGACGAAACACGTGTACATATACCTTTCTATACCCGTAATGGGGAATTTTCTACGAATAAAATGTCCGAGATATATATATATATATATACATCCGCAGGCAGCTCTTAATTATACACGCGAGCCTCGACAGCTATTAACAAGTCCCGAAGCTTGCGCGCGAGCGTGGGAGGATGATAATGACGCCGGCTCATTTGGAGCTCGTTATTTTTTTCTAGCGAGTTGCGTTCCTCCTCTCTCGCAAATTAATCTGAAAAAAGCGCGCCGCTCCAAGGGGCCGTGAGTATCCGCTAGAACGACCGCGTATATATAGATAGACGCCGGAAACTTTCTTCCTCGCGCGCAGAGGGATAGAGAGAGAGAGAGAGATCTCCCCGAAATCAGTAGCAGTCGCGCAAGGCGGTCCCGCAGAAATTGCTATTGGCAGAGCCATTAGAGGCTGGAATTAGTTTCCGCGCGCGGGCCAGATATTTGACCTCGTTGCAGCGGGCCTCTTCGCTCCCTCGCTTATCTCACTTTATACTCGGGATTAATACTCTTATATCCGGCTAACGGCTTCTCTATCCTATACGTAAGAAATTTCGCTCAGTGTATCTATATAAGTATACAAAGAGCGCGTAGGTAGAGGCTCGTTGGGTAAACGGAGATACAGGCCTGCCGCGGACGAGGTTTACGATGAAAGGGCGTCGACTAGGCCCCGGTTTCCTCCGTCGCGCAAGAGTAGACTAAGTACACAATTATATCATCGGGCCAAACACGCTAACGATCGCTGACACGCAAACAAACAGCTTGGCCAAACAATGTCGCTGAGCTCTACGCAGCTATGTACCTATATATATATATGTATATTCCATCCCAGGCTACGGCGTCGCTGCAGCGATCTACACCCGCTGCAGAGACGCCCACGCACTGGCCGAGCTTTATGCTCGCGCGCGCGACAATAGCTTTATCCCCCCCACCCGCGCTATAATAATATATAGCAGAGCACTGCTCTTGCTTTCGAATCTCAGCTCTGGTGTCTTGAGTCGCTCCCGCGGGATTGCTCTCAGCGCGCGAGCTTTTGTCGAGCGTCGATTAAGCTTCTCGCTCCGATTTGGATTTCAAATTCACGATATCCGCGGGGGTGTATATACAACGAAAGCAATTAACTCGTGCGCGCGGTGCGTGGGAAAGAAGTAGCTGCGTTTGAGCGCAATTTTCTCGAGCTCGACACGACGCTAACTCGTTCGGTAAGTTTAAGTGCAGCTGCTAGTATTATACGAGAGGGCAAGCGGGGGAGTAAAGTAAGCGGTTTACGTCGCGAGCTTGCGACGATTAAACGATCTCGCGTGTATAGCTGAGATAGATAGAACGAGAGAGATTCTTCGTATACGTATATATATATATAGCCGCGAAGACAGAGGGATTAAAAATCAGCCGTCGAGGGATCGATCGATTCGAGAGTTTATCTGGCGTGAAAGTAAATTTGGTCGATTCTCTCCTGGAAATTGAATCATTCGCGCGCGCTCGCGACGGGAAAGCTCTAGCTGACAGCGTCTCTCTCTCTCTCTCTCTCTCTATCTCGTTTGTTTTTTCCGCGCTGCAACTCGCGGCGGAGTGAAAGAAAGTCCCTTAAGAGGCCACATAAGTTACGTAAAAGAAAGTGAAGGACCCTCGAGAGAGAGAGAGGCTGCTGCACTGACTCCCTATATACACGTACACGTGCTTGCATATACAGAGAGTCGCGCGATCGCAGGACGGAATGAAAATTTCTCCGGTGGGAAAGCTGGGGCAAAGTTCATTACGACGATCGCGCTAATTGATTCTCTCTAATGGAAGAAACGTGTAAGACAAATAACGCGTCTCCGCGCACATGTACTTAGCGGAATAGATCGATCCGCAGACGCTGCAGCTGTTTGCTCAGGCTGTATGTATATATATATACCTATATATACGACGCTTGCCCTTTCGTACAATATCCTCTCTCGCTCTCGATGTATATATATATATATATGTATATGTATACAGTCGGCGAACTTTACCGAGAGATATTTGGTACGTGCGCTAGCTATAAGGATGAGAGCCGAATGTAATTTTCGCGTCCGCTATTATAACTTATCTGTATCGGCGTACCGATCGCGTACGATTATCCCCCGATACGCGTAAGTGGATGTAAACTTGGTTATACACGTATATGTACCGTATCGCGTGACTTTTTAATCTATAGCATACATCGCGTTATAGATCAAAGCATTTGCACAGCGTCGTCTAGAAATTCGGGACAAAGAGTCTCGGTGCGGACAAGCCTCGGGCGCCAAAGGAAAAAGCTCCTTTGATATGGAGCTTTCGCGAGGTGGGAAATCAGCGTAATCGAAAGCGCAGTAACGATGACGAGGGCGTTACGACAGTCCCAGCTGCGGTCGGTATAATACAGCTGATCTAGATTATATATACGAGAGACAGAGAGGAGAGGTATACGAGAGTACACGCAGTGTCATTGGCTCATCTCGCACTAGGTGCAAAGCAGCGGGCGTTAAGCTCAAGCCTGTGCGCGCGTGTTTACGCTGCGCGCGCGAATCATGCATATGTATATAACCAGAACAGACGTATATACGAGTATACAGCCGAGCATGTAATATCAGTATAGCTTTACAGCTTAAAAAAAGCTCTTCCACGGAATTATTCCATCTTCTGCGCGGCTCCTTCTCTATACCTCCTATATTTTAACGCTCTTGCGGAGGGTCGCTTGTAATTATCGAGAGATTTCAGCAAAGTAATTTGTTTGAAAAAGGAAATTTGCTCGCGGCGCTAGGAAGGGTCTGGAAAACAGGCGACGCGTAACGAGAACTGTTAATGAGCGCGGCGCGCGCACAGCTGCGAGTCGTTGTAGCTCTCGCTGATATGCTGGCGGCTAACACTTTGGACCCTCTCTCTACGCTACGCTATGCCTGTATATAGCTTTTACCTGGGCGCGTTTGTACGCGTACGGTTTAACTAACGCCTGAAACATTTTGCTATATCAAATGCATAGGATTTTTTCCCTTTACCCCTTGTATTCATTTTTTTTTTTGCGCTAGGCACGTCCTGAGCTCCGACGAATTAATCGAGTGCACACGGGGGCTTGACCCACATATCACGCGCGATGCACTTAATCCATCTATTATAACTATAGCTTTTATCGGAGCTCGAGGAGAGAGCTATATATATATATATATATATATATATATATATATATGGGTGCTCGAGATTAAAGAGGACGGCAGCTTATTGTTAACTAGGCTGATCGATTTCTTTTTTTTCTCTCTCTCTCTCTCTCTCGATTCTCAGCTGGCGCTACTCATCACTTTTACGCGCGTATATATGTGTTGTAGTGTACAAGCTAGTCTAGTCGCGGCGCACGCAGCTTGATCGCGTGCACGACGGCATGCGCAGATAGCCTCTCGTCGGCTGCTGCCGCGCGAGATATAGATTTGCAATCTCGCCTACGCAATCAGCGAAATGGGCTTCTGCTGGCTCTGACTTTGTATTGATGTACTCGCGCGGCAAGCCTCCCATCCGTCTATATACGTACACACGTTCTATGTATAGGTGTATATATATATATATATATATACGTACAGTTGGCTACTCGTTCGTAAACACTCGCTCGTGATTTTTCCCTCTTCCGGCTCGCGGCATTATCAGCTGCGCGCGTCGCTTCGAAAATCGCTCTGGAAATATTATAGCTTTCTCTTTCCCTCCCCACCGTTTGTGTACACCGCGCGCACGGTGTGTACACGATTATTCGCAAACTTTACAGCGCGCGCGAGCGCGCGTCAATGAAATTAATAAAGTCTTAGAAAGGAATATGAATTATACACGCGAGAGAGAGAGAGAGAGAGAGTGAACTATATATAGCACAGTGCACGGTGCGTGCGGGGCTCGGGCTAAAATATTATGTTATACACTTGAAAAGTTGCTGAATTTATGCTAAAAGTTCAACTCTCTCTCTCTCTCTCTCTCTCTCTACCGAAGCCGATTTCATCGCGAGCGAGCGTTCGCTGCTCGGGCAAACTTTTTACGCGCTATAAATCTGAAAATCATAACACAGTTTTAGCGGCTAAAAAATTGAGGATATATTTTTGTAATCTACCGAGAGACCGCGGGGAATTTTGAAAAGTCAATTTGTAAGCTAAGCCGCTAGCGGGAGAAAGAGAGACGCGGTCGAGGAGCGACAAGTTGCAAAAAATACTAGTTCCTAGCTACACACACACACACACACGCAGAGAGAGAGAAAGATGTTCGATCGATTGCGAGCGCTCGTTAACGATCGCTTTCGGCTGAAAGAAATCCCGCGCAATTAACCGTGCGAATTTTTTTTCTCTCCCTCTCTCTCTCTTTCGAGGTACAGGGGGGGGGGGGGGGCTAAAAGAGAACCGATTGCTCATTAGGAAATAGGACTGCAGCGATGATGATAATACACGCTGCTGTACCAGCTCGTGATGAAAAAGAAACGAGCGGTAAACAAAGAGTAGAGAGCGAGCTTGGCTGGAAAAAAAAGAAGCAGCATCGCTTGCGAGATACTAAAAGATTACGAGCGGCTAAGTAAAGAGCTTGTTCTTTAGCGCGAGAGCAACTGCATTCCCTCGACGCTGCTGCTGCTGCTGCTGCTGCTGACGGACGCAAGAAACGAGGCGTCGCACTGCCGCGATGTATATATAGTATTATACACAAAGCTCGTCCCCTCCCCGACGCCCTTGCTTTTATGCATATGCAAATCTACGATTATACGTTTTTCTCGAAACTATATATATATATATATATATATATATATATATATAGAAACCGTTTGATTCAGCGAGTTATTTCGGCACGTTATATTTCACGCGATTTTCGTCCCGTGAAACGCGCGCGAGTTCACCTCGGGAACGACACTCGAATATCCAGTTTCATTAGCGCGGAAAGGCGTGCGCACGTGGGCCGGATGTGTGCAGTAGTGGCTGAACGTGAAAAGTTGCAAACAATTTCATTGGAATAGTTGTACCTCGCGCGCTTTGCCGCTCGAAAAAATCATCTCTTATACGCGTGGACGAGAGTTTTCCGCTGCAGGGAGCAGCGTAATAGGGAATACGAGCACAGCTGACGCATCGCTAATTAATCTAGAAACCCGTCCTCGTGTCCAACTGCGTATATAATAGTAGCGGAGCAGTGTATTATGATAGTAATAAAAGGTGTAAAATCGTCATAGTCATCATCATTATATGCAGTGTATCATCGCTGCGCATTATATAAACTCCAATTAGCATTGTCAGTTACGTTTGCAGTGATGTTTGCCCGTATAAAGCACACACACACACACACAGAGATAGAGCCGCAGGTTTGTTACACTGCAACAATCGATTGCGTCAGACCTACTGCACTATAATTCCATCGGCATATCTATATACAGCTATATTACATCGGTCGCTGTTATACCGCCGACTGATAATTGACAATCAATCGCGCAAACGCATCTGCGTCTCGATGATTTTGCCGTTGTCCCGATGATACAAGCGTATAACGAAACGAAATAAAGCCCGACGTGTCTACGGAGATAAGTCGAGTCGCTAGAGGAGGAAGCCGTGGAAAGAGAAAGAGTAAACGACAGAGAGTCCCGTGAAATCTCGCGCGTGATGTGCAGGCAAAGCGGATGATTACAGGCATCTCCCTCTACTCTAATTGAAAATTCCCCGGCGAATGTCGAAAGGCTGTAACGAGGACAAATTAGAAGCGCGTGATTAATTAAAGACGTGCGTTTTTAACGGATTTAGCGTTAATTGGAAGCGCGTCTTCCCTCTCCGCGATATTCCTCATAGCGTTGGGGGAATCTATCGCTTTCTTCGATTGGCCCACGAGATATATTATGTATACCTATAGAGAGTATTCGAAACTTCAACTCGAGCGTGAATCATAAATTTTCAACGGATAATATAATCCCGTCCCCTCTCCGGTCGCTTATTTGCCGGAGCGGCTGCAGCGAGTTCTTGCCGAAAATCCCGGCAGCGAAGAAGCGCGCGATTTATCGCGTCTGACTAAAGCGCGCTTACACCACTTGCTACAGCGAAGCACACGCGCAATTGGCTGCTTCGTGTGATCGCGTCCCTCTGGCGAGCGAATACGACTTTCTCGACAAAAGCACGCGCCCTGGTATTTTCACGCATCGGAACAATAAAGCTCGAGCTTTCGAGGGGGGTGGGTGAATTGTACGGTGAAAAAAGCTCCCTTTTGTGTATAACGCACGCGGCTCGAAAGTTTAATTTCAGGGCAGCAGTCGTCATTAGTCGCTGATGAATTGGCGCCGAGCCAATTAAAATGCGCGGGTGCTGCTGCTATATGATATACATATGCGTTACATATATAATACATATAAACACGAGAAAATAGAGAATTAATCAGGCGAGCGAAGCGCGTAGGTGTAGCGCGGAGAGATTTGCTTGCAAATCAGAGCGGGAGGGGTATAAACAGGAAAGTTGGCGAAAAAGGCGAGCTTTGAAATCGTGTCATTTGAATTTCTCATTAGAGCCCACAGCCGAGCGCTGCAGCATCTGCAGCAGCAGCAGCAGCAGCTCGTTTTTAGCATCCGTAGTTAGGCCGCGCGACGCGTGTAATACGGTTATTAGGCGCTTCCCCTCTCCCAGGGCTTATTCAATGAAATATTAATCGAATCCTCGGCTGCGCACTTCGAGACACGTGCTTACACATGCAAATCGCTGCTCGATGAAAAGTCTATACCTATATACACGCATCGATCCGGATTACACGCGAGTGCCGCGCGGACGAAAAAAAAAAAAAAAAAAAAAAGCGTTGGCGCAGTCTGCTCCGCGATCGACGTGCATAGGTATATAGCGCTATGCTAATCAACGTAGCCGTTTCGAAATTGAGAGAGGAGGGGGAGGTGCGGAGTCGATCGATATGCCGTTGGTATAGCGATACACAGAGAGAGAGAGAGAGAGAGAGAGTAGCTGTGACGAGTCGAGCTTAGCGCATACCTTACTCCCGAGAGCGCGGGCCGAACGAGTAAAGTTGTGCGAAACCGAGCGCGCGCTACTGCTCTGCAAATTCATCGCAAATTCATCGAGCGGCTTCCGCGCGCAGACGCAAACTCTCTAGTCGAAGGGATATATCCGTTTGTTCTTCCTCTCTCTTTATAGCCCTCTCGCTCGGTTTTGACGCTAGGACACGCACTGCACACGCACGTCGCGAGTCCGAGTCGAATATCGATCTCCTGTGTGTGCGCGTGTGTCTAAATCCGCTTCAGAGAGATGCGTCTCCGCTCTGTGCGATTGACGTATAATCGAGAGCTATTTTTTACAAATATAGCACGATTTTATCCACTTCCTCTCTCAGCCCTCGTATATTGACAGAAGGAGGTTGCTCCGGTGTGTATTTATACCGGAGGTAGAGAACTTTGAACTTTTAGCACTGACGCGGCTCTATGCTAAATTCGCGATATAGCGGCTATATCGAATTATAGCGGTAATAGCAGCAGAGCTCGAGTTTTATTTCTAGCTTTTAGCCCACCCCGCTGCAGCCGTATTAATAAAGAGGCTTGCTTAATTCCCTCTCGTGTAATACCCCCGTCTGTCTCTGTCTCTCCAGAGGGATAGCGTAGAGAGTAAAATCGTCAAATTTTTTTTCTCTGTCTTTCTCTAGCGCGGCCGGCTACCAGCGGGTACAAATTCCGAGAGAAAGTGGCGAAAGAAAGTGCGTTAAACAGAACGCTATAGGACGAACGCGGAAAATTTAGTTTCCTCCGAGCTTTGCCTCGTAGAGAGAACATCCCGCTGGGTAGCTAGAGTGACAAAAATCCCGCGTATGTATAATATTGTCGAGAGGAGAAGTTCTACATCCCGGAAATTCTGAGAAGCGAATAGTTGGAGAAATGATTAAACTCCAATTAAAAAAGAATACGACGCGCGGCGCGGGAAAATTCAAATAATGCGCTTAGCCGCGCGCGCGCTCGCGAACACAAGAGCTTTATTCTACTTTTTTTTTTCTCCTCGTCGTCGTCGTCGTTGTTGTTGTTGTTGTTTTGTTCACCCGCCCCTCCCCGACGGCGCGTGTGTGTACAGCCGAGCAAATAGAAATAAAACGAGTATAAACGGTGAAAAGCTCCGTGGGATGGAAAAATAATTGTAATAGGGGCTTGCGGTGAAATATGTATACAACGAAAGGGAAAAAAGTAAAAAAAAAAAAAAAAATTATTGCGTTTTTGGCGTGCGAGCGACGATTAATCGACGCGTGTGGCACAGTTTGCACTGTACAGCGCACACGCGAGGTAAAAGCGCGACGAATGAAAGCTTGTAAATATACAATATCCCCAGGCGGCGCAAAGCAGACGGAGATAAAGCGCGAATCTTTAGCGGCGCTTCGGACACACTCGAGCTGCACACGCGCGACTTTTATTATACTTCACGCGAGCGCGCGTGTGTGTGTGTCTGTACGTATAAAAATGATGGCTTTCAATTTCTCCCGGAAATACAGACATTTTTATACGTATAAGCCGCGCGACGGTACTACGTAATATTTTTTGACGCGCGGATGAAAAGAGAAAGTCGACGCGTCGTCGCAGCGCAGCGGTACGACTCCGGCCGCAAAAGAGAACCTGATGCATATATCGGGGTGAGTTCATTCGCCTCTCTCTCGGCTCGTAAATCCAACTGCGGTGCGCAACAAAAATTTTATTCCGCGCCGGGGGAAAAATCTGTCGCTTTTTCTTCGCTCCGGCTTCCTTTATACGTTCTATCGCACGTCGTATCCGAGCGTAGTCGAAATGAAAAACGGAAGGTTTCGGCCCAATGTTATCTCAGCAGCGCTGATTAGACGGGAAGCATTTTTACACGGCTGTCCCTGTACTGCTTTCTTTGTAAATATACTCGACGCATCGACGGCCAACGTTTATACGCACACTCGGCAAAATCAGCGCGAACTACAATACACACACACACACACACACACATAGGTGCGATGCAAATCTAAAGCTCAACGTGAGTGAGAGAGAGACTAGACTTGAAATTCCCGGCGACGTTGAAACTTGTTTACGTCGGAAGTACGTGCCAGTGCCGCCCCGACTGCGATGCTGATGAGAAGTTAGTACGTTTAATTGCTTTCGCGGCTGCTGTTGACACTCCTACTCTCTTTCCTGGCAGCTTTAACGCTACAAGCGGCCGATTGTTATTTCGCAACTCGATTGTAATTACGTTTCGCCCCGAGCGTTCTCTCGATTTTTATACACTGCGTTGAGCGATTAAATTTTCGCTCCATAACGGCTTTATACTAAACGACTGTTCTACCGCGACTGCGGCTAATTAACGAGCGACGTTATTTTTCCCGCAGTTCCCCTTGGTCTTAAAAAATTTTCAAAAGTCCCGCGCTCGCTGCCGATCGATCGAGCCACGCCGCGCTATGCTGCGCATAGCTTGATTAATGCAGACCTGAGCTAATATTAAATTTTCCCATCCGGCTGCAGCGAGGCGGATGCCTAATGTACACAAAAGAATTTCATCAGCGGCTCTCGTTTTTAATTTAAAAAATTGCAGCTAACCCGCCGTCGCGGTTATTAATAACAAGCCCGATTATGCATATAGGATGATAAGTCGATACGTATAGACGAGCTTTTCAAACGTAATTTGCCAGCAGCGTAACGCTAATGCCGACTTAACGACCGTATCGAGTCCCCCGCTTGCGTATAGGTGTACGCGTGCACGTCGCCGACTTAATGAGCAACGAATGCGAGAGCGCGTGAGCTTCGTATTGTGCTTGCAAGCTGTCAGGAAATGCGCTTTTAACAGCTGCTGCTATGCACTGCGAGCTGAAAGTATCATCCGGTTATGGTATAGGGGTATGGCGATGTATATAACACAGCTGGGATTCGTGATTAATGGCACTTTGGCAGGATGAATAATTGAAAATTTTCGAGAGCATAAAGAATCGCCAATTACGTGATATACACACTGCGATGCAACGGGGCCTGCTTTATTCCCCCGTTTGCTAGAGGGAGCGACGAATAAGTTGGAATTTTATTTTATGCGGTCGCATCCATAATGCTGTTACATTTTTCCAATCTCCTGAGGTGCTTTTATGATCTCCTCCTTCTTCTCCTCGTCGTCCTCGTCGTCGACGTAGGTAGAGGCCATTGTGCTTCCTTGAGAAACTGCCTCTTGATGCTTCAATAAACTCGCGCTCCAGCTCTAGCTCTCTCTCTCTCCCGATAATCTTTAAAACCTGAAATGGCGAGTGAGACGTAGCTTTCCTTTCTCAAACTATGCGAATATTTTATCGGAAAAGCGTAAAAAACGAGCGCACACGAGAGAGAGAGAGAGAGAAAGGGCCTCGCGCAATTTTATGCGCTAAAAATTTTTCAATTTGTCAACTATTAAAAGAGAGCTTTTCATATTACGCGTAAGTATTCCGCGAGGAAGAGAAGTGAATATCTTTGAAATAAATTTAAGACGCGATGTTCCCGGGCATATTGGCTTGTCACGGAATTCCGGCGTACACACACGGCTTTGTCAAAAGGACGCGAGCGAGGTTAAGAAGAAGCTGGAGAAGGAAAACACGTCGGATTGAATTTTTTCGCCGGACAGCGACGTGCGGACGTGCGCCAAAGTTCGCGACAGCCCCGACGAGAGAGAGAAGATTCGAAGAAGGAAGCAGTCGTCATTGTCGAAGCAAAGTCGAATGGGAAACGTCGAATTGCTGTATAAAGTAGGTCAGTTTTATTGGCCGATCCTCTATTCCGGGGAGCTTTTTTGCGCGCGCGCGCGCTCGCGCGAAAATACTTACAGCTTTGAGCGCTTGCAGCAGCGAGGAGCGTACGACTTGTGTTGTTGCGCTCTCGCGTCTCCTGTGTTGGTTCTAGAAAGGATTTAACGTTCGCGCACACCCGGATAAACTCGTCCTCTCTCTCTCTTCTCTTCTCTTCGTCCTAATCTCCCCCATTAAACTCGGCTCGGCGGTGGCAAGACCGAGCAAAGCCTTTTCTCTCCTCCCCCCCCCCTCCGCGAGCTTCAGTTTAGGCTACTTAGGTCAGCTTCCAACGCCGACGTTTACGTCTAGCTCAGCAGCCCGATTATGTATTATACTCATTGCCTCGCACAATAATTGTACAACAGAGCCTTTGATTCATTGGTTTATTACGTTATATTTTATTCGTTACTTCTCGTTATTCAGTGAAATTTACAATACAGTCGGGAAACGGAAATCGGATATCGTCGGGTATAGATAGCTGTGAGCGAGAGACAGTGAAATAATGACGTAATATACAAACGAGCTCTGATCAGTTCTACGCGAGTATACTGATGCGTGTATGTAGTAGTATAGGCGACGGATACAACTCAAACGAATTATCTCGTTGTAATCGTGCGATGACGGTTTAGTTTCTTTTCTATACCTTTTTTTTTTTTTTTTTATACGGATCTGTTACATTAGCCTACGGTTTAACGCAATCGTTGTACAAAAAGAAAAATCTCTACGGAATAATCGATACATGGAATGCATAATGCATATAGCCTTTCAATATTTACATCGCATAATTACATGTATATGAGACAGCCGCGCGAGTAGCCGCGTACTTCGAACTCAAACGCATACGCAATAATTGTAAAAGCTAATCACATTTCGAAGCTAAACATCCTTAAAAAGCTCGTACCATACACGTAACGATACAATATATATATATGTATATATATGTGTCATAATAACGTCTGTACAAAATCAAAAATAACAATCGCCACCCAATATTATATGTTACATTCATTGATATTCCGTTTATTTATAAATTCCTGCTTTCAGTTTTTTCTTCATCATACGTACTAATATTTCGCTTATGCACTTTTCTATACATCGAATCTCTCGCTTTCTCTCTCTCTCTCTCTCTCTCACCATCAGAGCAGCTCCGCAAAAACCTCTATAACGCACAAGATATGTCGACAGGAAGAAAATTCGTCGTAGACAAAGAATAACGCGCTGCGCCTCGGCGAAATCCGCGAATATACGTAAATTCTACACGGGTTTTCGCAGCCATAGCGGACAAAGTTAATCGACGAGTAATTTCAATTTCTTTCGCAACGAGAGAAGAGAGAGAAAAAAAAAACAAGAAGATACAGTCGGCTGTGTGTAATACTACCTATGCAAATGCAAGAGACTTTGTTATTCAATTGCTCATGAATAGCCATGAAGACGGAAAGGAAGAAGAGGCGAGTCGAGCAATTTGAGAGAGAGAGAGAGAGAGAGAGAGAGGGGGGGGGGGGGGAAAAAAAGCAGGGGAGAAAATCCTTGCATGATAATTTTCACGAATAAACGTAAGAGTCACTCGAACGCGAAGCGCGTGTGTTTTCGTTGAGAAGCCCGTCTCTCTCCGAGCTATGCGCTGCGATTTTCTCATCCTCTCTCTCTCTTCCGTACGTCGGGGGAATAAGAGAAAAATAAAGGTAAACCGTCGGAAATAATATGAAATTTTATTCTCTCTCTCTCTCTCTCTTTCGTTTCTCTAGGCTGCAGCAAGACAAACAACAATCCGCGAGCGCGCGAGAGCAATAAAATATCGAATTTCCTCCTCTATACTCCATACGAGCATTGAGCTATACGCATGCGTGTGTGCGAGTGTTTCATGGTATATCAAGCTACGTCAATTTCGAGCTGAACGCAAGGTCTACACAACAAAAGAGAAATCGTTCGTTAAAAAATAACGGGCGTTCGCCGAACAACTTTTCTCTCTAGCGCGCTCAAGCAGCACCCGCCTGACCGTGTTTCATATATATATATATATATATATATATATATATATATATATATATATAGTCCTCTCGCTTTATATTTCTCTCCCGCGCGCGCGATATATGCCGCAGTAGCTGTATATATCCATGTGTATAGGTATATTATTATTATACAGCGCATCGCGAATTCGAGCTACGTGTAGGTATGTATGTATATACACATTTTATGAGCTATAACGAGTTTTTTTTCTAATTTTTGTTTCGTTTTTTTTTTCTTTTGCTATTCTTGCTTATATATACTTTCTTTCTTCGGACAGTTCTCGTTTTCTTAATCTCCCTCGCTTAATCGTACGACCAACTATTTTTCCGTGCATCAAGTGCCGCGAGGGTTCTGTACAGCGAATATTGTTACGAGATCCTCCGCAGGCACGCTCTCACTATTTATACCTATATATATATATATATATATATATATATATATATATATATATATATACGTACGTGTGTATTATGGTATGTCGAAGAAATTGCACGTGGCCCACGCATCATACGGATTAGGTGTATGTATATGTATAGCAGTAATAAAGTTTCAGTCGAGTATCTGATGCGGCGCGTTATGTATATATATATATTAATCTCTATGTATATGTATGTATCATCCGAGACGCTCTCTCGCGCACGCAGGCATGCCTCTTTTTTTCTCTCCTTCACGCAGCTCCTTATGGCTACACACACACACACACACACACACACACACACACGAGTATACAGAACGCGATACGCTCTCGCTCGGGGCGTGTAACGTGTATCGAGTGCGTAAGTAGTATATATCAGCTGACTTTCCTTCTCTCTCTCTCTCTCTCCGCAATGTGTGCACGATACGTTACAAGGGCCAACTGCTGCTCTGAGCAGAGCGACTTTGATCGAATGCCGTGTGTGTTTGTGTGTGTGTGTGTGAGCCGATGGCGAGAGTTTTGGCGGGCGACGCAGTGTTTTCGTCCGTGCGTTATGCTCCGCTGCTGCTGTTGCTGTTGTTTGGCTGTCGTTCATCTTAGCGCGGCTCGGAGCTCAGCAGTCACCTCGCGAACGAGCCAGCGTGAAGGAGCAGCAGAAGGAGTGCCAGGGTGCGAGTCGTCGCGCCGCTGTTGCTCGAGTTACCGTGCTGCATAGCCGCTGGGTGCTCACCTGACAAACAGACAGATTTTATTATTATATAGCCCGTGTGTATACGTGAATATGTAGAGACGCTCGATGAAAATTCATCTCTCTCTCTCTCTCTCTCTCTCTCTCTCTCTCTCTCGATGTTTATTATTCATATATTTCGCGCGTCACGCTTTTCGCGGCGTTGGGTCGATCGCTATTGCATTTTCCTGGAATTCCCGTATATACGGCTAGTATATTAAGGCCATCGGCAATAATATCGAAATGGCGGGACGCGCTTTTGACAGTTGAGTGAAATGAAACGAGTTCGGCTCTTACAGCTTGCGCGCAAGCCAAGCCAGGCTATATATACCTATAAAGTATCACTCAAACAACAGCAGGTCAGACTCTTCATTCGGGTCAGCGCTTTTCAACTAGCTCTCCCACTCTTTTCTCTAGTGTGCACGATATATACCTATATGCATATACGTATATTACCTAGTCGATATTGCCGCCTCACTCTAGCGAGTGAGCGAGAGAGAGAAGAACGATTACTTTGGAAGAACGATAATCGGGTGACGTAAGCACAGCTGGCAGCCTCTCGCGGCCGTATATGAATCACGCCGCGGGCGCTATTTATTTATTCTGGCAAAATATTAGACGCAGCGATAAATGCGAGCCGAGCGAAATGCGGTCAAAGGGCAATTCGGGCCGCTGCGCGTTTCTTTGAAAGAAAACAGCGAGCCGTGCATCAGAGCTGCTGGGAGGAGAAGAGCGAGGCGCGCGAGTCGTCAGAGCGAAGAAAACGAGCTCATCGGCTATGTCGCACGGACTGCCCCTGCGACGTATCCGACTCGCGTGCGCCCGCGTACCTATATAGCTATAGTCGCTGTGCGCGCGGAGCATGGCTCAACTCTGGCGCAGCCCGGAGGGGGTCCAAGGCATATTAGTTCACCTCGTCGATCAAGAGGCCGAAACATCAAGAGTTCCGCTTAGTCACCGATCGGTTTCTCCCGATAACACACACACACACACACACACACACACACACACACACACACACACACTGAGCAGCTGAGCTGCCGCTACTGCTTTGACGCAGAGCGCAGAGAGCGGAGCGATGCACGCGCCACCTAGCTGCGTCCTGGCGAGGACCGAGGAAATTCTCCCGGGGAAGAGAGGAAAATCGGTTCCAGTTCTCTATTCAGAATTTTGCCCATCGGAGCGCAGAGACCCCGAGCTTCCAACTTACTTATTTATCGGGCCGGCTACTCTCGCGCGAATGAAATGCCGCCGAGAGAGATTTATAGAAGCGATGCCAGGATCGCTCGCTATATACTGCTGTTGGCTGCAGTGTGACGAGGAGAATTTTTTCGATGCGAGCTGTTAACCTCATAGTTGTTAACCTTATAGTGTGCCGGTGTCCCGCCCCTCCAATCTATTTGGCGACGCGTCAAAGGAGAGCTTTTGCAGCCCGTGTAGTCTGATGTATATATATATATATAGCTATAGGTATTAGCCGTACCTACTTTACGCCCCTCCACCAAGCAGCAGTCTCATCGGTGAGTGCGCTCCAGAGCAGCTCGTTTCGCGAGCCCGACCTAATCTAACCTTCGCCGATAATCCCCGTGTGCTGTGCTGTTTAGGCGCTGCAGTTCTCGTTCTTTGTTGTGCGAGTGTGTGTATATAGGTACCGGTTGAAGCTGACATAGTGTGTTTATGCGAGGAGGACTATACTGGATGAGCGTCACGCGAAGCCGTGATTATGGAAACCTGCAGGCTATCTTCGAGCGGTGTACGCAGGTCAGCCGGTAAGTGACCAATTCTCGTATCTCGTGTTTTCGATTGTTCGCCTATCATCGCGCAGGGGAGAAGCTGAATTCTCGGACGCGACGCGTTCTGAGAATGTTCGGCTGATGGCTTTTCTCCGCGAAAGTAACAAAACACAACGGAACGACAGGTTTGAAGTTACACTTGCCCACTTTGACAGCAGAGTCCCATCAGAATATCCCAAATCGTATATATATATACGGCCCGCGCACTCGGATTACGCAAAGTTCGTGCGTTGTTATTTTCGTTTTATAAAAATATCGTATTCGATATTTTTATAGAACGAAAGACGGGTTTGTATATCGGAAACCTTCTAATTAGATATTTCTCGCTTATATACCCTTCTTGGCGAGCAAAACAAAAATCCGGGAAAATAAAATCTCGTTGTTTTACAAAGTCGACCCGTCAAAAGCGCAGGTACAGCTATATGGACTGCCGCGCGCATAGAAAAACAAAAACAAAAAAAACAACGCGTACGACATATCCGGATAGCGTCGACTCGCGCGCACGGGTATAGTCGAGGCCGTCAGCCATTCATCTATTCCCAGTCGCAGTCGGAACTCGCGGAAGGATAGTAGCGCCGGCCGCGATAACGCGCGTGATCTCCGCCGAATGGATGAAATTTTTCCACGCGCTATACATATCTCTGCTCCCGAACGGGACTAATTTACGGCTGGCGATTGCGCGAGAGCCGAAACCGCTATTTTTCAGCTACCTCTGCTGCGGGGACACTTGAAAATTTTTATTCGACTTTTGACGGTATACAGAGAGCAGCGCGGGAGAATTAGCCTCTTGGGGCTTCGCTTGTTTTAGCCACTTGTACAGTCGATGAAAGTATATAATGCTTACAGAGTTGTACGTGTGCGCGAAGACAAAGGCTGACGACTACTTGGACAATTCCGATGGTAGGGGGGAAGAGAGAGCTGAGAATAGCAAAAGTTATCGCAATAATGTCGAGGGAAACCGTTTAAAATTTCCGCGTAATGCAGCGCGCGCGCGAGAACTTCGGAACAATAGCTCGCGCGCGCGCGCGCGAGAAAGGCTTCGCCCAACAACAAAGCCCATCAAGCATTCCCCTTAATAGCGTTATATATAATAATTGGAATTCCATAACAAGTGCGAGCGCGCGCGCGCGCGCGGGCAAACAATTAATAACAGCTCTCGTTACTTGCTCCAAGTCAAGTTTGCCGCGGAAAACCGTATATACAAGCGCTATGCTGGAAAATGGCCTGCTTTGGGAAAATCAGATTGCCGACTTTCGCGAATGCTGCGCCAAAATCGAATTCGCTCTATAATTGCCCCCTCGCGCGCCGGACCTCCCTGTATATTATGCAGCGGCGCGTATAAATTTTATACAGCTGGCGCGTAGTATAATCGACACAAGCTACGACGTCTCGGAAAACCACTCGGTATAAACTTTATAAATGGCCTCGCGGATCGCGCAAAAATGTGCGGGGCTGCAGACCAAAGTTGACCGGTGTCCCGTGATACGTGTCGGCAAAGACCGCGCTCTGCGTTTGACTGTTTATTTTTTTATAAACATATATAGAGCGGTCAAAGGGAGTGCTTGAGAGAGAGAGAGAGAGAGAGAGAGAGAGAGAGAGCTGAGTGCACTTTGTAAATCTTTTAAAAATATACGTCCTTTTTATGCGCATAATATTTTCCGCGGTATCGGATTTTCGTACTGCACAGCCGACCATATATCTCTGCTGTGGCGACAGAACCGCTGTGTATGTGTGTGTGTGTACCCTAGAATATCGACGAGCAAAAAGAACGTGCTTGAATATTGATGTTTCTTCGGTAAAAAAAAAAAAAAAAAAGAAATGTTTGTCGGACTGAAATTTTTGATTTCGTTCTCGCTGCTATAGCTCTCTCAGCGCAGCGAAAAGTTCACACAGCCGAGAGAGCGAGAGCGAAGTTTAAGGAGGTAAAAAGAGTGTAAGTTATCGCGCATTCGTCACGAGTTTTCATAGAAATAAATCCCTGACAACGACGCGTTTATATATAGCTGGCGAGAAATCGATACGATTTATAATGCAGTTTGTGTACTTTGAATTCATATGCAGCCCCGCGCGCACTTTTTCGCGAGAAAGTGGTCGGTTTAGTTTGCGCGCCCAATGAATACGCGCTTCCAACGAAGCGTATTCATCCTTTTATTTATAAAATTCGAATAAACACTTTTTTCGCGGGGGAAGGAAAAAAAAAAAACACGAAAAAATATATACACATGGAAAAATTCACGGGTTACCGATTGACACTGCCGCAGCCGCATCGTCGGCTGTAGCTGTATATATAACAAGGACCACGAGAGGGAGGGGGAGAGCTGATTGAAAAAAAAAAAAAAAAAAAGGATCGATAAATCAATCGAGCGAGGAAACGACTCGCGGGCGGGAGATTTTCATCGCGAGTGAATCGCTGGTAATACATATCATATCCCGCATTGTTTATATGCCCATGAGCTTTCAAGTTGGCAACTCCGATGGGGAATACGTATGTGTGCGATAGTATACAATACGCAGTGAGAGAAACTCACTCGCCAAAATGCACACTCGCATACACGCTCGTGCGGGTAAAATGATATTCGTATTTTAAAATTTCGTTGTTTTGCCGCTCTCTCTCTCGTGCTGATTCCGGGGATTTCCCAGTTGGCGCGATTCATTCCGTATTCCGAGCGAATTGGTTCAGACTCTCGCGGCAAATGAGCTCTCGCGTCGATTATACGCAGTGCATTGAAGCTTCGTGCGCTCTGTCTAATCGAACGCGTTGATACGCGGCACCGCATATCAATCTTTTTCAAACTTCACACACAAAACTCGTCGAATGCACGCGGCTAACCTTCAAAGCGTACGCGTCCGGATACCTTGTGTGTATTCTCCGTACTTTATTCATTCGACGCGCGTCGTGTATGCAGGTCGTGTTGTACAAGCGTTCACTCTGATTAACTTTTCGATCGTGATTTCGCGCGACACGCATGGCCGGCATGAATTATTATTCCCACTTTGAATTTTGCAATTAGTGCATCATTGATTCGCGCGTATCGAGAAAACTGAAAACTCTCGTTAAGCCTTCGGCATGAATATTGAATAGTACAGCATCGACGGCAAAGAATCCTCAGCGCGTCGGTATAATAATTTACATAGTAATACAAATGCATTACGCGAGAGAGATCGATTCGAACCGCTCGCTACGACGGCGTTTAATCGAGTAATACGCTGGCGCGCAATTAGCGCTATTATACAAATAATTGTTTTCGCAAAGTCCTCGGGAAACTTCTGTCACCTCTCGTAGCGGAGTGGGAGTTGCCGTCGCGGCCAATTCCGGGAAGAGAAGAAGGAGGAGGAGTGAAAAAAAAATGTCTTTTTTTCACCCGCAAACTCGTCGCAACATCGCCGAGAGGGAGAGAGAGAGAGATCCAACTATGCAAATGCCATGGCTGCGTGTATGGGGGGGGGGGGAGGGAGAACACAAGCAGCGAAGTTACTTAATGAACAACCTTCCCGTATACGCTCTTGCACGCGATACTGTCCTCTCTCTCTCTCTCTCTCTCTCTAGAATTTCGCCCCACTTATCTCTCTCTCTCTCTCTCTCTTCTCTTTTTTACCCTCCTCTGCGCGCGGCAACTTTGTACATTTTTCGTCCTTGCTTTGCCCCGTTCCGACTATTCCAACAATGCGCCGGCGGCGACGCGTATGATTCGGACACTTGATTCCGAGATTGAATCGGATTCTCTAGAGAGTGAAACGTTTATTTTTCTCTCTCACGCGCTAACAGAGAGCTTCGTTAACGCTTTGAATTAATCGCGTCATTAGCTCGCGCGACGCGTCGAAATTCACGCGGTATACATGTATAAGCGAAAATATTTATCAGCTCGATAAACGAGCCATTATATAAACAAACGCGTTACGCGCGAGGGTTATACGACTTGCGCAAATTAAAAACGCGATGTAAACGGCCGTTCATCACACGGCGTGTGTTTACTCTTCTACAGGCATATTGCCTGGCAAATATATATATACGTCTATTTTATGAAGAGTTGTTTACCTTGCCGAGCTGGGCTCTCGGTGTATGGGTATGTAGGTTACATAATAAAAAACGTTATACCCTCAGCCGCAACACACATCCTGTTCTCTGATTTTTACGGTGTTGTTGTACTCTTTCGCCGCAAATATAGATTCGTGTACATTGTCTCTCGCCTTGAATAACATACATCATGTGCGCCCGCACGTGTTTTCCCTCGGCTTTCTATGCGTGTACACACGCGGTGGAAATAATTGAATCCGCGCCGCGCGAAGAGCGAAAAAAAAAGAATTCTCCGCGAAGACGCACCGGTGCATTTGGACGAAAATAAAGAGAAAAAACATATATATATATATATATATATAACAGCTGAAAGCCGAGCTTGGTATAGGAATTTATAAGGCCGTCGCGGCGCGGGCGAAGAGCGAACATTCGGCTTTTAGTATGTTAAAAAATTAAACGATCGTAAAGGAGTTTATATCTACGCGCGGGATGTCAGCTCGTGCGCGGGCATTCTCTCTTTTTCTCTCTATATATACATATAGCGCTGCGCTGTAGCGGAGGCCTTTAACTTTTTTATCTGCTCCTCGCGAGAGTGGCATCGCAGACTGGTTCTTGCTTCGCGGCCATAGGTATAAAGCCTCGATGTGTGTGTGTGTGTGTGTGTGTGTGTGTGTGTGGGAGGGAGCGCAGAGCATTCCGAATGACCTAGTGCGGCGGGGAAAAACTCGGCGCCGCTGCTGACGGGGACACGCTATACTCGCTTTTAAACTTGGCCGATAGACGCGAGCGCGCGCGAGCTTTCGATAAAAACGCGAACATTGTTAGAATATCCGAAAGAATATTTTCGCGAGAAGGGTGGCGGGGGGGGGGGGGGGGGCAGCGAGAGGGAATATTGAGCCGGAGAGCGAGCGAAAGCAGCAGAGGTAGGATTAAAACTTTCTCATCGGCATCGGGATAATTAGTTTAGTTATTGGATCCTCTCCTCGAGAGGTGAATTGCGAACTCGGCGAGTATTGCGGATGCAGTTACATATATAGTATACACACTGCACACGGCAATATATAGCTTTCTCCTCTCTCGCGCGCCACAGTTATAGACAAAACTTTGCAATTCGTATCTACTCTCCGGCTGCAGCTCTAATCCACGGCTCTCTCTCTCTATCGAGCTTTTCTTCGCGCGAGATCATCTTCTCGCGCGCATCGCATCGGCCCCTTCGTCCCCGGAGACTCGCGCGTGCGCTGGGGAAAAGTGAGAGCATAGAGAGAGAGAGAGAGAGAGAGGCAGAACTGCAACGGCGGCGCAATAAACAAACGTTATAGCTATCTGACTTTCGATTCGATTCCTGGCTTGCATATAGCTGCTACCACCGGAACACGTTCCCCAAGGGGGATGCATGCGGCAACGACTCGACCAACGCACCACTAATAAATTCCGGCCAAACGTCACACAGTTTCTGCTTCTGTTATTCGTCGTATACCTACACGCGCGCCTGCGCGCTGATCCCATACATATAGAATTGCAGCAGCAGCAGCAGCAGCAGCCGCGGCGGCGACGCGAGATATTGCTAGCGCGCTATTTGTCATATACATATAGCCGCTCGTGTATATATGTGTATAACGACGCCGAGTACCGATAGACGTCCCTTTAGATTGTATTAATAATCGAGCTCGCGCCCAAGTATTTATACCCTCGAGTTGGAAGCTTGCCTAAATTTAATCGACTCTGTGCGCTATAAGTTATATACCGCACGTATTACAGAAAATAAAACACGTTTTAATGCGCTGGGGGCTATACGTTAAAGTATAATCAAGAATGCGCTCTCGCGCAATTAGCATTTTCGTAGCTTGAGTAGCGGCTAATGCTTATACTTGAGAGAGAGAGAGAGAGAGAGAGAGAAGGGTCGAGCTGTTATACACGTGTAATATAAAAGGTACGAGTTTGCGCGTTCATTAGCTGGCGGAACTGATAAACGCAGCACGTTCCGGCAAAGAGACGACGGCGACGGGCTTAAGCGCATAATCCTCCGCTCTGCTTATCTTCAGCTCACGCGACCCGATCGCGCGCTCGTTACACGCACTTGTTACATCCACACGCGCTCTCTCACTCGTCGTCGTCGTCGTCATCGTTTACGCCTACGACGTTCTCTCCCTCTCCGCTTTACTGCCTCCCGATTTCGCAGATTAGGTCAGGACTGAATTATCGCGCGCGCGCGGCTTTTTTATGACTCGACATAATCTGCGCGACCGGAGGATAAACTCGGTAATACCGTGCGCGGGGGGCCAAAAGTGCAGCTCCTCCTCGCGAGAGCTGCTGTTGTTGTTATTCTTGGCGCGGATCGAATTCTTCGATCCCCCCCTCGAGTAGGAGAAAAGTTAAAATACCAGCGGAATCTTGGCAATTAGCCACAAATCAGTCGCGAGAGGTATATATATATACGGCGAGAGGAGCTCTATAGGTACTTGTTATACAGCCCGATAGGGCAGTTCGATTACACAGGCGAATATTACAGCTTGCTCACTCTCTGTAGTGGCATCATTTTCAACTTTGGAATTTTACTGCTGGCAGGCTTTTATCCGCGTAAAAAGTCATTTTATAGCCGTACGTAACTGCGCCGAGCGCAGAGAAAAAGCCTTTTCAAGTCCAGCGTAAAAAATTCTTTCATGCATATTTTATTCGTGGAATATGCGAAATCGCCAGAAAGAGAGAAAGAGAATTACGACAATACGATACGCCCGCTCGCGTCGCGCCGCAAAAGTCTCCGAATTGAAAAATCAGCGCGCGGGGAAATAATTGCCCGGTGTACGTGCGAGCTTTCGTGCGGTCCGTCTGTCTCTCAGCTGACGCTCTTCCCATACTATATACACAGGGACAGAGGGAAAAGAGCAGGAGCGGTGGCAACTGCAATAAAACGCCTGCAGGAAAGTTTAGTTTCGAAGAAGATAAATAGAAAGCGCGCGGGGGCGGCTATAGCTGTAACGACCCCTTTGTGCCCGGATCTCGGTGTCTGGGCCAGCCGAGTAAAAAGCTCTCTCTCTCTCTCTCTCTCTCTCTCTCGCTATCCTCTTTTTTCGCTCCCGCGTCGAGCCTGCTCTGCTCCGCGCAGCAGCTAGAGCGCGCGATTTCTCCGCACGACTTTGTAAAAGCTCTCCCCCGGTTTTCTCCTCTATTTACCCTTTTCTCGCGCTTAGCGCCGAACGACCCGTGCATTTCTGTGCAGATATATATATATATATATATATATATATATATATATATATATATATATATATATGTATGTATGGAAGTGTATATATATTTAGAAACGGAGTCGCTCTCGGTTCGTTGCGGGGAATGCAATCGAACACTGCGGCTCTCTCTCTCTCTCTGTACTGCTCGGAACAGCTGTCATTTACATATCCGAAGATTCTGTCAGTCTCAGAGAGAGAGAGAGAGAGAGAGAGCGGGCCGATTCCATAAGCGTTTGTTCTCCGCGCTCTTTCGTCTTCCCTCGGCGGCTGTCGCTCGAGTGTTTATTTCTTCTGTTTTTTTTTTTCCGATACGTATATACGTCGACGGGTTGAGTGCAGCTCTTTTTTTTAAAAATAAAACGGTTTAATTGTTTCCTATGGGTTCCATATACACACGAGATGAAAGAAGCCCGTGTATCCTGTCGCATCGCGGCGGATCAAACCGCAAATTGTACGTATAACGTTTTTCTCGACAAAGAGTCCAATGTAACTAAACAGTCGCGGAAACAAAGAAGCAATAGCGGAGAGTAAACCGACGCGGTCCAAATGGCTCTCTGTTGTATACAGTCCTCGAAAGAGTGTAGTGACGCAAAAAATTGAGCATCCGACCTTTTACGGAACCAATTAGCTAGGAGTGGAGGAATTTGTTGAAATTTAAGCGCGTCATTCAAATTTCGGCTGTATACGCGTGTGTACTCAAAGCGCAAGAGAGAAATAACATTTTCACCTATATCCATACATAAATACACGCTCGCGCGAGAGTAAAATTTTAACGGACAAGTTTTCATTCGCGACATTAATAATACGCAACAGTTATTACTAGTGAAAATTACAATTTTAATCGTTATACGCACATATTACCAAGACTGCGCCGCGCGCGAGCTTTCATCGATGTTTCATCCCCGGCGCGATGGTTGAATATTGTATACATCGGGCGCTACAAATGGACGCGCGAGTTTATGCTGGCATTTAAAATTTTTATCCTGAAAGCGTCTGGTAAACATTTTTGCAGGAAATATATATACGGTTATCGAAAAACTGACAAGCGTTTAATGCAGCAGCGCGTGGACATTTCTTTAGAATATAGTTTTTGCGTTATACTGTATAATATATATATACAGAGTCTGAACCGAATCCGCGAGTCACAGTCGATTTCCCGTCTCTCGTATATAGTCGATAAGAGTTGGCGAAAGTATCCTCCCCCGCTATAATCCCTCATCCAGCCGGCGCGGAACATCGGTTCGAGTATAATTAATCGAGATTTGCGAGCAGTTTGGCCAAGCAGTCATCCGCCGGCGCTGGTAGAATCAATATAATCAGGCTTGATCAGGGCTTATCCACCGGCGGTCCTTCTCTAGCGCAACCCGCGAGGAGAATGGCATAAAACGCTCTTAAGCCATAGAGAGAAAGCATCAGCGCGCATAAAGCTATAGTCGGCCACGAAAAGCTCGCTCGCGAAGGCGATGCTATAGTAGGCGGGCGTTAAAGCGACCTAATTACACGTCATTCAAAACAGGGCAGAAATTGAGAGATCCGCGTGCAGGTTCGCTAGCGTCGTGCGCCAAGCGATTACCGCTCTCTCTCTCTCTCTCTCTCTCTCTCTCTCTCTCTTACTCCGGCTGTCACTCGATTTGCGCTGGCGCGCGCGGGAAAATTGCCCCGACGCGCTGCCGGTAATTACAACGGCTCCTCCGGTGTTTCCAGCGATTTCCTCTCTCTCTCTCTCTCTCTCTCGCGTTCAATTTTCTAGAGGAACGCTGACGCGACGAAAGCCCTTTCCAGCCCCAACTGCTCTCTGCAGTCTGTGGCTGTATAGGATCGAGGAAAAAAATTATTTGCCATCGCGTACATACACACACACACACACACACACGTCTGTATACGCGAGGCTCTGCAAAAAGGGGGATACACACAAGCCAGCCAAGATGTAGAACGCCGAGGCGGTGTAAGCTATACGTGCGGAGGGATTTGCATAGGACAATATCTCGCGACTGATTTATCCCCTCTCTCTCTCTCTCTCTCCTCCTACGCTCGCGACGGCAAAGAGAAAGAGACGCCGTCGGAGGATTTATGGCCCAGCCCCCGTCTGCTGCTCTGCAGCTTTTACGGTGCGCGCGCGAGGAGAGGGAAAAATATCAGCTGGCTAATTTTCGAATTTGCACACGATCAGCCGAGAGCTGTTTGTCCCCCTCTTTGGTACTTCTTCCTCTTTATTCGCGTTTATACATAGATATAGACGGTAGCAGCCGACTTATTTGCCGGCTGCAGCCTCGACTCCGCGGACGCGGAAAGGCCGCGATAAAGGGGGCACGCGCGAGACCGCGCGAACCTCCCCCTCTCTCCGCTCCATATATAGCCGCCGTTTATGACTTTTACCGTTTAGTTTATCGGTATCCGCCAGATTTACGGCCAACATAAAGTCCGACTCTATTTACGCTATTCCGCGCGCGGCTGCAATGTGTGCTAGCGCGAGAAACGAGAAAGAGGAGCTTCTGCGCTCGTCCTTGATTCTTCGGAGAATTTTTTTTTTTTTTTTTTTTATCGCCGAGACCGAGCCGAGCTAACCGCATTAGTTTGCTTAGCTTGCTCTACTGTGTGTTAACCCGCATCGAGTCCGCGTATACTGCAGCCTGCTGTTGTTTGTCCGCACATTGTGCGGTGTTCACGATGTGTACACACGTGGCTATATCATAATGTATATATATAGGCTTATACACAGTCGATCGAGCCATCGATGTGGATATAGATAAAAAAAAAGTTGAGACTCACCGTTGAGTACGTGGACGAGGACGCTGGCCGACTCGGCCGTCGATGGGGCGCAGGTGTAATTGCCAGAGTCCGCTGGTAGAGCGCGCGAGATCAGCAAATGGGACGTCCGCGTCTGCTTTTCCGTAACGACGCTGATCCCGCCGCGCTGGCTGTAATTTATTACGTGCTCGCCCCTGTACCTGTCAAATCAGAGAGGGACGGCTTTTAATTATATTTCGCGCGCGAACCGAGAGCTGGGAGAGATTCCGATATTGTAAAATATATATTATATAGGGCAGCAGCCGTGATGGAGAGAGTCCGAGGGAAAAATCAATCGCGCGTAACGCGCTTATAGGTAATAACGAAAGAAGAGTAGCGAGATGGTCTCTCTCTCTCTCGAGCGATCAGTTTTCATTTGTCGACGGCGAAAGTTTCGGAAAGTTGGCTTGGCAACTTTCTCGCGCTCTCATCACACAGCTCTGCGGGCTATAGGTAGCTATTAACCAACACCGGAGAAAAAGGAGCGCACCGCGGAACACTGATAATTCCGCGCGCGCCCGGCCGTATATATATATATATATATATATATATACAGGTGGAGGAAAGAAGGATGATGGAAATTGGATTCGAGTGAAACGGCTTGCCGGCGCTGCTGCTGCGGACTAACGCAATTAAACTCACCAGTAAATGAAGGACGGCGGCTCAGGTGTCTCCAGTACGATGCAGGTCAGGTTGATGTCGCTGCCGCTCTTGATGTAGAGCTCCGCGTTACCCTCGATTTTCGCTTTTGACACTGCGTCAAGCCGAGCAAGAATCGCGTTATTTTCTCGTCAGCTCTTCTAGTTTATTCATTGAATAGCGGAGGAGCTCTTATATAGCTCGTATACGTACCGACGACGCTGAGGGTGTAGGCCAAACTGATCTTGGGTTCGGTCGAGACTTGGCACTCGTAGACGCCGCTGTCGCGGACCTGGGGAGAGCTGATCTTCAGGGTCCACTCGTCGGTGCCGTCGCTGTGCAACGACTGGAAGCGCTGGTCGTTCGTGTAGGTCAGGATGCCGACCGTCAGGATGTGCAGATCGCGCTTTCTAATCCACGACACCTGAGACAAGTAGAACACGCTGTTGTATTCCATTTTCGTTACACGCCTGCTTGTTAATTCATCGGAATTAAGTGAATTTCAATTCCACAGAGAGAGAGAGAGAGAGAGAGAGAGAGAGAGACAGCACGTCGATACGGATAAATAAATTAAAAATACATCCGTGCGCAGCGAATCGAGAGAGAGAGAGAGACGTATAATTTTCAACGAACGCAATCAATGCGCCGATGCATTTCAAATTCATCCCGTAGAATTTTAACGGCGTAATCCCGCCCCCGCGTTATATTCAGCGATCGCGGCGAGCTTTTTTTCCTCTCCCGAATAAATATCAGCGAGCCGACGATTTATCGAAGCCTCGATAGCGCGCGCGGCCCGCGATCTCGCGTCGTCCCGATCGATATCCGCGCGCGCTTGGCGTAAAAAACGGAGCGAAAAACAAAGAAACGCCGAGCGTGCGTAGCTACGGCCGCATAAAAAGCGAAGATCAACGGATAGAATTTTAAAAGTCCGCCATAGAGACAGTTGCGCTTTTATCGCGTTCCGCGAGTGAGAGAGAGAGAGAAAATTCAATGCGTCGTCCATGTTCGCGGCTATATTCCGTGCGTGCGGGGAGGGGCGCTACTTTTACGAGCGGCGTTGCCGGACAATCGCGCGACAGGCCAACCCAATAAAGTCCCAATAGCTTCGTCGAATGTTTCGGCATTGATTTTACGCCGTGTGTGCTTGCGCTCGCGCACGACCTTTCCGCATCGAATCCACTCTCTCTCTCTCTCTCTCTCTCTCTCGTACCTGCAGAGCGGCGCTCGAAATTCTGTCCCCTCTGTACGCTAATAATTGGTTAATCTTTCGAATTCAATTCCGATCGTTGTTTAATCGCGTCGATTGCGAAAGTATATACAAGGTCGCTAACGATCCATGTTCGGTTGACTTATCGATCGCTCATGCTCTCTCCTCGTCGCGCGCACTTATACAAGCGTCGTCGTAGAATCTATAATAACCGCTCGGCTCTGACGAGCCTTTAAAACAGCGATAGGGAGAGGCTGATGGTACGGAAGTTTGATTTATCGTCGATTACGAAGCGCGATTGGAATAGGGCGCCGCGCGCGGCAACGGGCTCCCACTCTCTCGATGCGCGCGATAAGGCATAGAACGAGAGAGAGAGAGCGTGTACACACACATACACACGCGCGTAGCAGGATACGCGGTCGGTGCAGAGCGCGCCAAGCCGCGAAATCGTCGCTGTCGGCTTTTACGCGCCCGTCGTCGTTTCCCCAATCGTCCTGCGGATGTATGGCTTTTATCTCTCGCCAAGTATATATGAATTCACTGCGGTATAGCAATAATATAAAAAAAGTCGAGCTCACCGCGCGATCGCCGAGGTTGCGGACCTTGCAGTGAAGGTAAGCCGACTGGCCGACCGTCGTGGTGGTCTCCCGTTTGGTCGTGTTGTCGAAGTACGGCGGACTGAATGACTGGTCCCAGTAGGAGGACGGGTGATGTTCCACCACCGAGCCGCCGCTGCCGCTCTTGGCCTGCACGCACTCTGGAACAGAAAAAGAGAAAAGACGTCGATGCTATGATCAATCGTACATACGAGTCGTCGCGTTGACAATGATAAATGTTAGCCCGAGGGCTTTACCGCAGGAGAGTGAGAGGATCGATCAATAAAGCTCTCGGACAAGTGCATATTCGACACGTGTGTCGTCGACGTCGCAGCCCTTTAGAGAGAGAGAGAGAGAGAGGTAAAAATGCGCCGGCGGGGGTTATACGCACACAGAGCTGCCGAGGGAGTTAGTCAGCAAAGGGGCTGCCGCACGGCGAATATCGCGAATAGTTGCCGCCAAGAATGTGCGGCGTTACGCTACTCGCGCAAAGTTCCACGGCGTTCCCGTAGAGAGATTCCCTCGCCGAGGGCGTGGTTGCAGCCGCTAATTATTATCGTCGTTTTTAATCCACGCTCGTGTACGCAGAGTCGGACTTTCGCACCCAGTCCATCGCTTTCGCGCTGTCGGCGATAGATTTAGAGCGCGTAACATTAGGCAAATGAGATGAGCTCGAGCGTGCTGCATCCTCGCTGAAATTTACTGCGCTTTAGCTCTCTGCCGCGTTTACGTGCTTTCCGCCTTTTGCTCTCTCTCTCTCTCTCTCTCTCTGCGCGTCCGACGATCGATTTCCCTCTGTGCACGGGCAGCTTGTACAAGTGTAAATGTAATAAACGCAGCTTCGCCGCCGGGTTGGGAAAGCGCGTCGATTTGTCGCGGCGAAAGTTGAGGGGACGCGCCGAGAATGAGTCGTTAATGGGGGGACGGCCTTTCGGCCCAGCTGAAACCGACGAGACTCGAGCTCTGTGTCTCTCTCTCTCTCTCTCTCTCTCTCTCTCTCTCTCTCTCTCTGTCGAGCGCTGATTGGAACGAGGTTAAAGCGCGCAAGTTCGTTAAACCCACACCTACTTCGTTTCGCACTGCAGCAGAGACTCGCGAGAGCGCTTGTCCCTCCCTAACGACGTCGATTCGCAGCTCTCGATAATACCATTCTTTTGTACGCGCTCTGTGTTTTCTTCTCTTCCTTTGGCGATGAGCTAGTAGGAAAAATCTCTCGAGTGGGCAGCTCGTGTGTAATGGGAAAAATCGGAAATTAATTTCTTTGTAGTCCGCGCGTACCCAGAATTTTTAATGATCTCGTGTAATTATTATACAAAACGCTTCTTCTCTGCATATCCCCCGCCCTCGCGAGGAGCTTACACGAGTAGAGCGCGGGAATTACGTCCCGCCGCGTGTAAGCTCTTTACTTTGCACAGCGGAGGCTGCGGCGTAGAGATGAAATAACATTAATCTAGAAAAACAGTCGTAGCCGAGAGAGAGAGCCGAGGATAAAATATTTTCCTCTTGCGCTTATTTAACGCGGCATCAGTCGTCGGCGGCGGGGCTTGGTAATTTTCCGCATTTCATTTTCAAATGACCTACCCAGCCGCGTTCTCTCTCGGTAAATCAAGTTGAAACGTCCGAGAGAGAGAGAGAAAGGGGAAAGAAAAGAAGTACACCCTGTGTATTATATTATATACACAAGGCCAATGATCGCCGCAATAATTATGCGCGACACGGCGTTTTTTCCGCGAGTAGCGAGTCTCTCTCGTTAAATTATCGTCTGCTTCTTTCGTAATCCTGCCATTGAGGATCTTCAGAGCGGAAGGAGCTTTCCGCCCGGCGCGGCAGTCTCTATGCAAATCCAGTACTCTCTCTCTCTCTCTCTCTCTTGGCTCCGGTGTATTTTTCAACAAGCTCCGCCGGCGGCGAACGTACGAGCCTTTGATTAATTCCGTACTCTTTCTCTCACTCCTCTTCGCTCCCTTTGGCATCTCGCGATTTAATTAGCGTACGCATCGGCCTTTGCTATACACCCTCTCTTTTTTCATCGGCGTTCGCGGCGCATTAAATTTTTGACAAATCTCGCGGAACGCGGGTATTTAGGAAAGCGCGTCAGCTGCGACACAGTGCCAGCCCGAATGAGTAATGCCTCTGAAATATTCAGGCTCTCACTCTGCGGCGGCGTTGCAATTAGAGCGAAAGACTCGCGCGTCCCGACACAGCTGCAGCGCCGGCAAAAAATCACTCGATCGACGGAGGAATTTGAATATTGTGTTGATACAAGAGCTGCATGCCTCGAGTTTCACGCTTCGCATTATTTGAGCCGCTGCTGCTCTCCGGCTCGCTCTCGACGAGAGTAGAGCGGAGAGAGAGAAAAAGAGCGGAGAGAGAGAGAGAGAGAGCAAGTTGCTGGCGCCAATCACCCGAGCCTTTTTATTCCCCCCCCCCCCCCCGCCCTTTCTCGCCCCCTCTAGCTTTCTCTCTCTCTTTTTTTACAACTTTTTACTCTCGCGCAGCTTCGGTTCTTCTTCTTCTTTGGCCGGGACCGCCCCTTCTTGTTCCGCGTTTTCGCTGCCGCCGGCCTGAGTCTTAAGCCCTTACCTTCGTTTATCTCTTTCAGCCATAATCTTTCTATTTTTCTCGCACTTCGCAGCGCGCGGTATAAGACGCCCCGTACGCGGAGGAGCAAACTTTTCCAATTTCTCCCACACACCCCCGATTCGAGAGAGAGAGAGAGCCGGTTTGCGCGAAACCCCGACCCGCAGAGAGAGAGAGAGACAGAAGCGATAATTTCGAAAGGACCAAACGAATAAACAGTGTGCGGAGCTGGAGTTGCGAATTTGTTCGCGATGTAAATTACGAGCCGAGAGAGCGGCTGCTGCGGCACACGTAATCGAAGCGGCCGCGTGCGAATTCCGGATCTTCCGGGGGGGGAGGGAGAGAGGGTCGACACCGCAAAAGCCGCATCGGTGGCTTTCATCTAGCTTCCACGGCGCACCAAGAAACAGCGAATCCATCGGTTCGGATGATATATAATTCAAGTAGCCGAAATTCGCATTCCAATGTTATTAACGACCGAACGCTCCGCCGGAATTTCCAGCCGGTATATAGCAGTGAGGGTAGAAAGGAGAGAGACCTTATATGACAATGACGAATCGCTGCTCGCGGCCAACAAGCGGATTAAGCCCCTCGAGAGACTGCTGCCGCTATACGCCCACGCGGTATAACAAAGCTCTTATAGCGCGCTGGCGGCTTTGTTATTGTGATGCCGTGAGCGCAAGAAAAAGACTCTCCCTGGATAACGCGCCTATATATATATAGCTATACACGGACGCCGGTAAAATGCAGTTTCGAGAGCGAAGAGAGAGAGAGAGAGAGAGAGAGAGATGACTATTATGGCTTTTTGCTCCCCCGCGCAGTAATATCGCTTTTTCTTAATATCGTCGATTACGACGTCGACTTCCATTTTCTCCACACTATATACGCGCCGATAAGATAAGCAGCGCCGCGCCCCTACTACTCGAGCGTCACCGCATCAGCTGCGGAATATCGACTATTGACCAACTTCTTTCGTTTCGGCTCTCCTCGAGCTCTCGCTCTTTGACTCGCGTTGCGCTCGCGGCGGAAAAACGCTATATATACCGATACGCCCCTCTGAGATAGAGAACAAATTCAATTCCGCTAGAGCTATCTTAATTAAAATCGAGATATCTAGAAATTATTCGCGTGCAGGCTGTGTATTTGCTCTCTCTCGATTATTATTATTTCGCAGCTGCTCCTGCAGTGGCTTAAAAGCAACACGGCCCAGCTATATGTATAGCGCGCGGAGCGGCGTTATAGTTCTCTCGCTCTAAAAGCCTGTAATTTGCGCAAATAATTCTCGGAAGATTAAACGAATGGGCTCTCATTATGAGCGCGGAATATATAAAAGAGGAGTATAGCGCGAGAAAAAATCCCGGCGTGTCTCTCTGCAGCGCCAACAGGAACGAGCGCGCTGTAGTACAACGCGTTTATTAAGGATCCATTAGACATTTTGATCCGCTGGCACACGGCCGCTATCAATCTCTGGGTGTTGAATTTTACAAAACGTCGCGTGTGTCGCGTCGTTAGTCGACTGTCGCTCTCTCTCACTATAGCGCGCGCACGAGAGACTCTCGTTACGACGAGTAGCTATATATATATATATACACGTGTATAGAGAGCGAAGCGATTTTATCGCGTATACTCGCTTTCTTTCTCTCGGTCGAATCGGAGAAGCCAAAAACTCCTTCCAGCTCTCCGGAGCGATAGCCGATCATTTTCAACCTCGGCCCCGAAACGTCACCAGGCGTCGAATAGAGTCGCGCTACGACGAGGGAGAGCTATATAGTGCCTCTTTTTTTTTTTAGTCGCTCTCAGCCAACGACGGCTGTGTGAATTTTACAAATGTACTCCGCCGCCTCGCTGCAGATTGCTGCGTTGCACGTTTCTTTCTCGTCCTGCTGAGCTGGCTGCGCGCCTGCGCCCTCGGCTGCACGCGACGATTTGCTCTGCGAGAGAACGTTCCTCTTTACGCTTGGAGACGAGTGAATATATCCCGTGTGCGTGAGCTATGTGTGTCGAGGAGAGAAAAAAAAAAAATAGAAGGAGAAGCCGAAAGGCGTCTCGATATTCAAGGCACGCTGTGTAACCGGCCGCGAATAGCGCAGGATATGGAAGAACCGGAGAGAAGAGCTGTCAGAGGCAAACGTTCGGTCAATTATAAGTTGCTTCGGAACGTGCCGCGACTGCCGAGGGACTCGTTCTCGCGAGCTACTGCTTTTTCCGCGCTGGATTTACGTGCGCTCGCTGAAACAACGATATCCCCGAGCAGTGCAGTGGAAAATTCCAGAGTCAGAGAGTGTATTAATAATAATCGAGCTGCTCGGCCGTTGTTTGTTGTACAATATTATTATCCGCAGCGAACGGCGGAATCGATCGCGTATAGCCGCGGATAAAATCGTCCGTTGAAACGGTTAGCTTGTATTCCGAGCGCGGTAAACGCCCCCACTCCGTTGACCAATTCCGCGAGAGTCGCACGATTCGTTCTCTCTGTCCCACAAAAGCCCGTGGCCACTGCACATAATTTTCCAAAGAGTTATGGGCGAGTTTCGCCCTCCGGCGTTCTTTCGCTGGGGGACTCTATCTATATACCCCTCGTTTCCTGCGACTCTATCCGTCGGCCGATGATGCGGCGCAGTTTCGGATCCGTTAATCTGTTCCTCGTTTGCGACTCTTATCTTCCTTACGCAGCTACAATGCTGATTACTCGAGAATTATATCCGCGAGGCTTAACGAGCCGAGCAATTAGTAGGGACGCTCGAAAATTCAGCCTAATACCGCCGATTAAAAAGATCGAATGATACGTATATATTTTTATTCGAGCAACATACTCGTATCCAGAGACGAATCCGAGTTTCGCGGAAGAGCGCCAGCGGGCCAAAAAGGATTTCTTCATTTTTCTCGGCGGGCCCTCTTGTGTGTGCTCTCGCTCGCTCGCTTTTCGGCCTCGGCGCGCGGTTATCTTTCCTTCCTCTATTTTTCGCTCTCTCTCTCTCTAAACCCCTCGCGACGCCGACCAAAATGTAAGCGTGCATATCGCGGCTCCCGTTTCTTCCTCCGTACTACAGCTACGTCTCTTTGCGAGCGCGTATAAGGGTATATATATAAGAGGACGGACCCTCGAGAGACTTCCTTTCGATTCAGCCAATTTTCGAGACGTCGCCCGGCGTTGGAGAGCGAAACAGGAGAGGAAGGTAAAACGAAAGGCCAGAATAGGAGAGAAAGGGAAAAAGAAAGAAAGAATTAATCACGCGAAGCAACTTTGACTGCTCTGCAGCTAGAGAGCGAGTAAGAGAGGAAGGTGAGATGAGAGCTGGAGCAGCCGACAACTTCTTTTAGTACACGTCGCGCGCAATGTACTACGCTTTTGATGAGCTAAGGGAGTTAAAGTTACACTCGGGGGCTAAAGTTACTGCCAGGACGGCCGCTACACCGCGCTGCAGTCTAGAGAGAGAGAGAGAGAGAGAGTCCTCCGCGCTTAAATGAATAATGCAATTGCTAATTCCTTAATATTGTTTTGTAATGCGCGCTGCAGCTTGAATTTAGATCGTCCCTTGAATTCACCTGCTGGTCCCTATCTCTCTTTTTTATTTTTTTCTCTCCGCACGCGCGTATTATATAAACGAAGAGAGAGAGAGAGAGAGAGAGAGAGAGAGAGAGAGCGTTGCTGCTGAAGCTCAGGGGGCGAGTCTTGAGCTTAAAGTTTCAAGCGGAAATTTCGTTATATAAATCCCCTTACAGGTGCCGCTGCGAAACGGCCTATCCCGTAATAATCCCCACTCGAAAACTGTCGAGTGCTGATCGCTGCTAGCTAGCTAACTATAGCTCGCTGCAGCTGAAAACTGTTTAACTTCGACCCTGCGCGCTCTGCACATCGAACAGGACTCTTGCTCTCTCTCTCTCTCTCGTGTTGAGCCGGGGCCATACATAATTCCCTTTCTCTCGATAGCCCTCTTGCTCTCTGCTGCAAGTTTTTCAATTAAAATACCAGCTTCGCCGTGCGTTCGATCGAGACCCTGTATATTCGCTCGTTCTTTTTAAATCCTTTGAAAAATGTCGCCACACGCGGGGGCGCAGCTTTCGTAATAATAAAATTTTCTCTCCCAGCCGTACGTACGGCCTCCTCTCGCACAATGACTCAGCTCTCGAGAATATATACGGCGTGTATTTTAAATTTAAGCATTCATCCATTTGCATATATCTTTGTCACTCTTTGTTCGCGCTCTTTCCTACTTTTAATTTAAGGTTCTCCACTTCCAGAAGCTTTCAGCTTCCTTTTCTCTCTCCGACCCCCCCCCCTCTCTAGCGCAAGCGCTGCACGAGAAAGATTTGCTTCCCTTATTAATCAAGCCGTTATTCTCTCTTTCTTCGCTTCTCCGCTACACTGTACTACGCACTCCTTATTGTTTTTTTTTTTTTTTTTTTTTGCTCTTCGAATTCATACGTCGAATTTCCGCGTCTCTCTTTTTCTCTCTATCTCTGTCCCCGAGCACGGGCGCAATTACCCACATGAACCCCCTGAAGCGAAGAATTTGCTCGCCGCACGAGAATAAGTAGTAGTGCTGCTGGCGGTGCCAGTAGTGGTATAGTAGATCAATAAGCCTTTTTCCCCCCGGTGCTCTTTTTATATTGGATCCCGCCGGCACTACTTATACGCTCTCTGTGTACACTATATGTACTATATATAGCTGCTTCGCGCGCGATGTATATAATCTTTTCCCTCGAAATAACTTCATATATAATAAAGCAGCGTGTAAGCTTGTACGTATAAATTGCAACGTTTTTATTTTTTTTTCCCGAAGCATATTATAACTACACAGAGAGAGACAGCCTGGCGTTTTTTCAGCGCGAGATTAATCGTGTAACAAGATCTCTCTCGCTTTGGTTGTTAATCGAATACCCACTTTATTTTCAGCAGCTGCTACATATACAGCGAAAAGCTAAGAATCGCATGTCTAGTCGCTCTGAGCTTGTGTTACTCCTATGTATAGTCCGCGGCAGAATGGTCGACCGCAGCCTGGGCTACACTACTTTGTGCGCGGTTTTATCAAGATGGCTGTTATCGGTTAGCGCATTGGACCGGCGCACCGCGCGCGCATTTTCAAGCCTCGAATGGCCGGGCTGTGCGGAGCGGGAAAAGAAAGAAAGCCGACCACCGGAACGACAAGCGAGCGAGGGACGTTTTAGATCGCGGCCTTTTCCGCGCAACGTAACGCCCATAGACCCGATGAGGAAGCATTGAAGTTTCAAAGGAATTTTTAATGATAATAATATTTCAGCGCTCTCTCTCTCTCTCTCTCTCTCTCTCATAAAAGCTCTGGCGCGTACATAAGTTTTGTGAACGTACGCTGGGAATTTCAATTTTTAGTTAAACGGTTATCGCTTACTTTATCTCTGTTTAATATTCATCTTTTAATATTATGGTACTCCTATATTATTCTGCTTTTTACTTTTCCTCCGCCACCGAGCTAGCTCCTTTACCAGTTCTCTCGACTCTTTCTCTACTCGCGGGCGGCGAGCGCTTCTCTCCGTTCGTGTCTTTTTATCGCGGCTGGTATTACGCCTCTCGAAACGTTTCAAGGAGATGAAGTCTTTCTTAAGTTCCCGCAGTAATTGTAAGAGAGAGAGAGAGAGAGAGAGAGAACCGGCCACAAGCAGCCGGTGGTTAAGATCCTAAGATTTCGAGCTCTTATATACGGTCCTCCCCCGCGCGCTACGAGAGAGGGGAAGGGACGCGTTTAAGAGAGGGAGCTTGCGGACTCGTAAAGTTTTATTGTATTTATTATATTTTTATCGGTCGATCGGTCGGCCAGATAGCGCCGCGGGAACTAGTTAATTTTGCTATCTATTGTTGGACACACCTGATAAGCTTTTTCCGAGTAGTGTAATACGAGAGGAATTGAATTTCTCAAAGAGAATTGCGCATGTGTATTTTGGCGGATTTTCGAACAAGTGCGCTTCTAACATCGGATGCCTGATTTTCTCCTTCGTCGCTTCTGGCAGAAATTCGCGCGCCAATTACGAGTAATACGATTACAAGCCAGAAAAGCTATTTTCCAAAAGGTCCAAACGGTGAACAATAGCCGCCAGCGACGAAGACGACGGAGAGAGAGAGAGAAAGATAGAGATGTCAGAGCTCAGCGATGCAAGAAAAGCTGATGAAGTTTGGATTCTCTCCGTGTGCAGTATGTGTGTCAGCCGAGAGAGAGAGAGAGAGCAGCAGGTATAAACAGTTGACTGAACCGAATATCGGGTGCATCGTTGTGGGCTCCCCCTCGCTCTCGGTGAATCCGAGCATAGTCTGCAGAGGAGTGTCGCGCGGGGGCGCAAGTAAGCATAAGGCGCTCGAAAAGTCCTCTAATGGCTGAGTTACTGCCAAGCTCTATATATAGAGCTGCTTCAGATGCGCACAAATTACGACGAGGAGCGAGGAGGAGAAGAAGGAGCATCAAAGGCAGTAGTCGCGAGAGTCTGTCTCCATCTCTCTCTCTACTGCTTCCGGGGGTAGCATTTTCTCGTTAGAAATTCGCAAATTTTCTTTGAATGCCGCGCTCGTTCACCTCGCTCTATGCACCAGCGTAAAAGGTATTAGTTTGCTCGGTAATTACGGGAAGCAACAGCTGCTGCCTACGTACGATATCCGATATAGCCGCGGAGAGAAACGCTCAAAGTGAGAGAGAGAGAGAGAGAGAGAGAGAGAGAGAGAGAAGAACGATGGAGAATTTTCTGCTCGGCGCATCTCCCCTTGAGAAAAAAGGGGCAGAGCAGCAGAAGAAAGAAGCAAAACAATCCCCTTGACCCACATAGCCCATGACGCTCTCTCTCTCTCTCTCTCTGCGCGCATTCGCCACTTTTTTCATTTAAGACCCTCTCCCGCAGCAGTCACGCACACATACACACACACGCGCGCTAGACGTATAAGGCATATACGAGGCGCAGCTTTGCTCGCAACGGGCGCAGGTATGCATTAAGAAGACCTTTGAAATCCAGGCGTACAATGAACGCGCAGCCGCCCGCTCATCTTTCAGCTCTGTACAGCAGCGGCAGCAGCGGAGGACAAGGCCAGAATACAGCATCAGCGAGAGAGAGAGAGAGAGAGAGATAGAAGAAATGAATTCTTCGGCGGAAACAGAAGAAGCTTCTCTCAGCTCGCGCGCTTACACTACACACCGCGCGCGCTCTTTGCTGGCCCGGCGCCAAAAATGCGCTCCCGGACCGCCGCGTGCGAAAACTTAACGAGTAGCTTAAGAAAATAACGTTACGTGTTTGTGCGCGCGGGAGGAAAACAGTAATTTCTGCATTCCCTTGGCTACTGTTTTATATTCACGGCTCGGGACAACATTGTCTTTCTCGATCTCATCGGAGTATCATAACCGAATTAGAAATTGAATGTACTTTACCCGAAGAGAGAGAGAGAGAGAGAGAGAGGGCCGATGCGCGCACGTATGAAAACAGGAGAATTATACGAGGAGAGAAAAAAAGGAGCCGGAGAGAAGCGGGCAAAGCGCGCGGCATATAAACTCGCCGTTGCAGCGCGAGTTTCAAAGCCAATTTACTTTTGGAAAGCGGCTGGCGCGTTGCAAACTCTGATGGCTTTTCGAAGAAATCCTCTTAGACGGTAACGACTGCAAGTCTCTGCTGGAGAGTACACATGCACGTGTGTGTGTGTGTGTGTGTGTGTGTGTGTCTGCTCGGCGATGCACTTTTCCGTGACTCGAGAGTATAATCTCCGCGGCGCTGTATATGCGCGCACTTGGCCCCCGCACAGCCGACATTTTCGCATATATGCAAATGCGGGAGCTGAGGGATTTCGTTTGCCGCTTGATTATTTGCGCGGAAAAGACTTCCGTGGATCCCTAATCCGACTCTCTTGCTGCTCTCCGACTTATCGCATACGCACCGCACGCCGCGCGATCGAAGGGAGGCGAGATTAATTGAATTTTTTTTCTCTCGCTCTCTCTCTCTCTCTCTCTCTCTCTCTCTTCCCGTATATACCTGTACATGTATGTACGTGCGATGTAGCTCGGCGGTAGCGGCGAATTAAATCAACGTTTATCGCGAGCGGCGATGTGATAAATTATGTAATTAATTAGCCGGGCAATTAAGTGCAATCAGATGCCCCAAGGAATTTAAAGAGGTGTAACTCTCGAGCGCGGCTGCGTGTCTGCGGCCAATAAGATGCAGCTCGCTCGCTCTCTCTCTCTCTCTCGCCTATGTATATAGAGCATAGCCGGCGCGTGTGTGTTACAAGAGCCGCTTACTTTTTCTCTCCCCTCGTAAAAATGTTTACAAATTCGCCGCTGTATTATATCACAGACGAGTGCGACTACAGTCCGTACATAATACGCTGCTGCTGCCGAGTCATGACAAAGTTCCGGGGCCGGGGGCAATCTCGCGCGTCGCCAAAAGTTTTTGAGGGGCCAGTTGAGAGGTGAAACGTACGCGTATAGGTATATATAGCTGCGCGTAATATCCAGCCTCGACAGCATTTTGCGCTGCGGGAGAGAGTACACTTGCGGGGGAGGATTGTATAGCCCGAGAGCGTATACATATATATGTATATATATATAACGTATATAGTGGCGCGCGTGGCGAGGCCGGGGTGTGTGCAGGCAGGGCCTGCTGCTGCTGCTGCTGCTGCTGCTGCTTGCCGAGACGAACGAGCCGTTTTACGACGAGGGAAGGTAAAAAGAGGTAATCTGCCAGGGAAGGCTAAAAGGAAAATGAAAGGGGTCGCCCGCTGGCCCGAGAGAGAGAGAGAGGGGGTGGGAGAGCCTACCCCGACGCGCGAGCTACGGGTTACTGCGGTTTTTATAACTAATTTTACGCTTTCGTGAACGGAAATGTGGACGCAGTAAAATGTGATTAAGAATACGTTAAGCCCCGAGCGCACCCACACAGTGTCGAGCCTCTCTCTCTCTCTCTCTCTCTCGACTAGATTAAAACACAGCGACGCTCGCGCGAGAGATATATATATATATATAAGGACGCGCGAGTGGAGAGAGAAAAAATTATACATAAAACTCGCGATAGTAATAAACGAATGGAGTAGTCGAATAAAATTGCCTTTTTACGACTCTATCCTCGTCCCTCTTACAGCTACGTGTCCACGCATAAAAATCCAGCCCCGCGACTGTTAAGGATCGCTAGAGCCGTTAAATGCTAAACATCATGTTAATAGAGCCGAGAGCGCTTTTACTGCGTCGCGTCTCGTCGCTCCTCTTTCTCTCGAGGAACTTGTTCGCACGGATGCTTGCTTCTTCGACAAACTCGGCGCTTTTTTCCCCCTCGATGAATTCCCCAGTAGCTCTCGCTCGCTTATATATATATATATATATATTTCTCGAATATTACACACGCATACTTGAATTCCAAGCGCGCTGGAGGGATGTTTCATATCCGGCGCGCGAGCGCGCGGGAGATTCGAAAATTTGAAAATCAAAATTTTTTTTATTTCGCGCCTGTGCGGAACGCTTTTACACGTTTCGTGTAATTTACGGGGAGATATTTTGAGTGGGTTAAATACGCAATGAATCAGCCGCGTATAGGCGCGCGGTGCTGTAAAATTTAACGAGTGCTCGCTCGCGTATATCCGCTTTATTAGCGGTAAAAGAGCAGTCTGTTTATTTTTCGATTAACGCTTGCGAGCCGGGCCATTAGTCGAATTAACGAACGGCCGCCTTATGGTTAATTTGATAAAATCGAGAGCTCTATAGAGAGAGAGAGAGAGAGAGGCAGATTCGAGAAGCAGATCAATAGGCTAAGGGCGTAAAGCTCTGCGTATCCCGGCGCAGAATATAGCAGAGAGCGAGAGCTTTCCTATTCCCCAAGCGGCCTAGCGCCTCGCGACAGTCGTTTGCAAAACCACAAAGTGACTCCATTTCACAGCTGATGTAGTTCATGAAAGTATAAGTGGACGCGCCTCGCTTTCGGCCAGAACTAGAGGGAGAGACGAGTCCACAGCACTCGGACGGCGTCGAAGCTCGCACGTCCATTGTTTGTCGAGCTTCGTAAGCCGGGAGCAAAGCGGCTCACACACAGTGTGTGTGTGTGTACCGCCGCTGTGACTTGGGAACCGGCCCCACTGCCGCTACTCCGAGAGCTTACTTATGCAGTAGTAGTGGTCTCGCACGAGTCAGCCGCGCGGCAAAACATACGCCGCTGCACAGCTGTACGGAGGGAAAGTGAAGGGCCAATTCTACTTGCGCTATCGGAACAACAAAACTTGACAACTCTCAGCGTATGTGTGTGTGTCTGCACCACGGCGACGCGATAAAGCCCCGGCTAACAAGAAGAAGCAGCGGGAGCAGCGGAGAAAGATCTTCAAAGAGACAAAGGTACACGCGCGCGACAAAAATAATTAAGCTAGTTAGCTGTTTTCCCTCGTCGACGCGGCTAGCGAGCGAGCTTTTGTGCGGGCAACTCACCCGCGCGCGCCAGCGAGGGTAGATTTGATTAGATGCAGTTTATTATTTAGATGCAGCGGGTTATGAAGAAGCGGAGAGGGAAAAAGGGATTACCGCCTACTCGCGTCCGTATCTATACGCCGGCATCAGCAGCCGAGCGTTTAGTCCTCTCTCTCTCTCTCTCTCTCTCTCTCTCTCTCTCTCGCTGCGACAGTGTGGAAAAAGGGGCAAGTTGCGCGCGAGAGAGAGAGAGAGAGAGAAAGAGAGTAGGGGTCTCCGCTCTGTGTGTATCTCG
Organism: Trichomalopsis sarcophagae; assembly: GCA_024372645.1. NCBI lineage: Eukaryota > Metazoa > Arthropoda > Insecta > Hymenoptera > Pteromalidae > Trichomalopsis > Trichomalopsis sarcophagae. The sequence continues at coordinate 594,808 of QLSS01000012.1, forward strand.
TAAACCGGGCCGAGGGGATCCGGTGACCGTAAAATTATATTATGGCCGCTGCTATCCGTCGGTACCTAATACAATAACCGCCAGCCGAGCTCCATCGTGCAAGCTCGACTCTGCCCCGCTCGCGCGTCCGCGACTCTCTTTCAGAGCCAAGTGTTTATGTGTCTGTGCGGTGCAGCTTTTACACTATCTCTCTCTCTCTCTCGTCTCCTCTTCGCGTCGATCGATATTATAGGCTCTTGTACACAGAGCGTCGCAGAGAGAGAGAGACGAGAAATAAATCCTTCCCCGCTCGCTGAAAGCGTAACAAGAGTCTAATGCGATACGACGGTCTACGATATATTTCCCAACCACGTCAAAACTGCAGGTGCAGAAGTATCGGCTGCGGCGAAGAAGTTGGAGAGTCGTCGTCGCCGCGTATACGTCCGACAGTTTGCCGATGCCGCGAGAGGGATGATGGATCGTCGAGGCTCTTCGTCGCTCGCGCGCCGCGAATAAATTGAAGGATGATCGACGAGTGGACCGCCCCGCGTATAAAATCGACGTAACAAAAGGAAATATTCGAATATTCCGATAACTCGATTAGCCGAGTAATTCGTAAGCCGCGCGCCGAGTCTCCCAGCCGTGCCATTGTGTATAAAACGCCCTTGCCATGAGAAGCACGTACGATACGAGATGGTGGGAGGAAAGATCGAGTACGAGTGCTGTGCGAGCAGGTACAGCGGCTGCGGGTAAAGCGAGATGATAAGGAAAAGTACATTTCCGCCGTTAAGCCGCATCGCGGAAAAATGATCCTCCCGAACTCGCCGATCAAAGTGAGATTCACTCACTTTGAAATCCTTTGAAATTGATAGACGCGTATGGGGGGGGGGGGGGGGGAAAAATCTGCGTATATAAAGCGATCTGATTTCAACAGCTAAAAGTAAAAAGCTCATGGGCACGGGTCATTTGTTCTGCCGACGTTTGTTCGAGCGCTTTGACTAACGAACCGAGAGCGTTCCGAGGAGCAACTACACTGCGAATTACCATATTCTTTGCCAGGCCTCTCCTCCTCGGTCTTTATACGCCAGGCTCGTGAAATTTCCTTCTCGCCTCTGCGTGCAGTGCTAGCTCGTACACCTGCGCCGCTGCAACTTTAGCGGCTCTTTTCTCGATAAACAAGGCTGTTTCAATTACGCGCGCAACAAAGACGCGACGCGGAGTTATTTTATATTTGCGTGAGAATCGATTTTCGCTCCCCCTCTGTGTGTGTGTCTCGTGTGCCTAGCACAGTTTCGCACGTTTTTAGAGGCAAGGAGAGAGAGAGAGAGTTGAGAGAAATAATATGCGCGCACGTGCGCGGCCCTCGCCGCCAAGTAGGTACGAAAATTCTGAATGTTATTTTCCGAGCTATTAAATTTACGAGAGAGAGAGAGAGAGAGAGAGAGAGAGAGAGGGAGGACGACGACTTTCGATTTGGCCTATATATTTTCTCTCGCCGCGCCGCGCGCGCTCGAATAATAAATTCCGTTTTCTCCGCGCTCTATACAACCCTTTTGCCGTCTCTGCGTTATGTACACCTGGTCATAACGTTCTCCTCTCTCTTGGGACTATTATGCCTGCAGTTTTTCGAGAGAGACACCGATGCGGAACCGCGCTTATTTTTCTCGCATCAAGCGCGTCTTTTTGCGCTCGTATACTATACGAGTGATTCGACGGGGCGAGGGAAGTTTCAGCTCTCGGATGTGGAGCACTAGGTGGAAAATTGAAATTTCGTGCATAAATTTAGCATAAAAGGTCGCGAGCGTGTGTGTGTTTGTGTACGAGCGCGCGCTCTATACATCGTCTCCATCGACCCGTTATGATTCCGCAATTATTTTATCGTCAATCTGCAAACTTGTTGGCGCGCGTGTAAAAAATTATTAAAAACTCCTGACGGGATTATCGATCGCAGAGGAGAAAGAGTGTACGGGACAGTTTGTGTAAATCACGGGAACGGGAGTGATTTTTCTTATATAGCCTCTCCGTACACCGGGGAACAGATTTAATCAGCCTCTCTCTCTCTCTCTCTCTCTCTCTCTGCGCGATGGAAACTATGATCGAATACGGAATATATATTTTCGCCGCTCGGTCATTTTTCCCGCTGCGAAATGAAGCGATTTTAAAACTTTTGCCCGCCCTCGCGGAGAGAGAATAAGCGCTGTAATTTTTGCGCGCCGAACACATCCACTTTTCGCGAGCGAGAGAGAGAGAGAGCGTATACTTTATAGCGCGCGCGGCTCGTGCTACCCCGAAGCCCCCCAAAGCACGCGAACTAGCTGGGGCTGCTGCAGCTTTTTTCCCTTCCGGAAAGGGCCGAACGGAGCACGAGAGCTGCAAAAGAGCCGGAGAAAGAGCGGCATAAATTAATGAGAGCGTAATTAGCAAAGTGTAGAGACGGAGGGGGGAAATTTTCCTCCTTTTTTTTTATTTTCGGCCACCACTAGCTGTAGCAGCGCGAGCTTCAACTATTAATTCTAATTGTGCAGTTAACACAGAAAGAGGGAGACAGGCGAGCTACGACCGGACGGAGAATTTGACAACTCGATTACGCTCGCTCGGGTAATAAAAAGCGTCTTGTACATAATGCCTACGATATTACGCGCTGACGAGAGAGAGAGAGAGAGAGAGACATAGCGCGAGAGGGATTCGCGCAGTAGGTTGCATTATTCAGCCGACGTGCGACTTAATCGTGATTGACGCTTACATGCGCTCGCGGCTGTGCTGCTCTGCAGGATTCACACCTCGCGCGCGCTGAATAATATCAAGCTGGCACAGCAGCAGCTTCTTCGCTCATTAACTTTATAGCGTTGACGTTTCCCTGCTCTCTCTCTCTCTCTCTCTCTAGCTCAACTTTCGCCCGCGCTATAGGTAAAAAGCTATATATGTCGCGAGCGAGCGCGGCAAACAGTCCCGTTAATTTCTGGCGTAACAATGAGTCGTCGGAGGATTTCGCGTTACGAAACCAAAGTACACTGCAACTTCACCGGAGTTTATTCATCCGGCTATACGGCCGCGCGCGCGCGCGCGCACACGTCTGCTCGGCTCTCACTCACTACTTCTTGCCCGCGTTTCCCTTGGCGCCAGGAAGTGCTCGTCGCGCCTGTGTAACTTGGAAGCTGCTGTGCTGCAAAGCAACGTAGAGAGAGAGAGACTTTCAAAAAATACACACAAGACTAGGTTAGTTAAACGTTTGCTTATTATCCTATCCTCCGGCAGCTCCTTCCTAGAAATGAAATTCTATTTTACCGGCTTTTAATACACTTAGCTCGCACGCGTCGTCCCCCCCCCCCTATACACTCGCTAATGAACGAATTAGTTATATATTATTCTTGATAATAATCATCGCCCGTGAAACTGTAAAGTAAACTCGTTCGCTTGATTAAAGTCGGAATTTCGCCGCGAGTTAATCAATTATACATACACGGCTCTATTATACACGCAGCGGCAGTAGAAAGAGCCGTGTACAGGTAGGACGGAATTATTAGCTAAGTAACTGTGACTTTTTCATCGCACGCTTGCCTATACACACACGAGCTATAGGGCATACGATAATAAGGAATCGAGTATACGCTCGAGTGGTCGACGCGCTCGCGAGCAATAAGCATTCTCACAAAGGCCCTTTCAATGCGCGGGACAGTCGATAAAAGTCCCGTGCGCGGTAAGCGGCTTTTTGCCCGTGACATTGTTAAGGGAGAGCTTTTCAAAAGAGAGAGAGAGAGAGAGAGAGAGAGAGAGATCGTTTGATAAATGTCCGCTTCGCTGATTGTGCGCCGCTCTTGAATCGCTCGAAGAAAGCAGCATCAGATATAGAAGCCACGGCATCGTGTGTACTGCACCGCTGCGCAGCGAGCACATAGCTTTTGCTCCTCTTTTATTATATAATTGCAGCCGCTCGAATTTTCGAATATAACGCACACGCGAAGCTGCAGCGCAAAGGGCACACAGCGCGCGCTTTTTCCGACTCGTTGAACCGCGCCAGTTGTGTGTTTGTGTGTACGCATTCTTTCACGCTTTGTTAGCCGTATATGAAATTTAAATGCGCGCTCTGCAGCTTTTTTTCTCCTCCGTATATATATATATATATAGAGTTGATGTGTGTAAAGGAGCGACCGATGGGATTTCGCGCGAGCGAATGTTTTTCGGATTCGCGCGATGTAGAAATCGAGCCTCCAGGCTGTTTTCGGCCGCGTATTCGTTTATAAAGATATCGGACGCTCTGCTGCAGGTGTGCAGCGCGCGGAATTCGACTCGCACGACGCCGATATCTATAGCTAGTATATATAGTAGTATACGCGGAACGGATAGTTCGGGCTCAATCGCGGGGCGAGGATTGAATCGGTAATTACCCTATAATTTGGCTTATCCCTTCTTGGGCTGTTTCCGGCTCTTTGCCGTCTGCGCTGCGGTATTATGCAACCCGGCGAGCGAGAGCGAGTACAGAACCGTGTGCAGCTGCAGCGCGGCAAGCTAAGTGGTCACTTAGTGGATGAACGAGAGGCAGAGAGAAGCGCGCTAATGTCTCGGCAATTTCCAAGCTCGTTCCCGTAGCCGACTGTGTCTTATACTTATCGAAATACTTTTCGCGGACTAATTTCGTGTATGTGTGTGTGTGTGTGTGTGTGTGTGTGTGTGTGTGTGTGCAGGAGCTGGGAGGAAAATTTTTTGGCGCAATTTTCCGCGGTACACACTACGCGGCGGTTGCGGCCCGGAAGCTGGATTTATACGCGGGAGACGGAAAAGAAATAGATTTTCTGCCTAACGAGACGGAAAGCAGCAACAAATATACCGAAGGCAGCTGGAATACCGCCAAGCTCCGCACATGATAAAACATGTCTCATGCAACATTTCCATCACGTTTTGTACGTTTTATAGAGCTGTACAGCGGCGAGTCGTTGTTTCGAGGTCAACTACGATAATAAGCCTAATGAGCTCGATAATATCGACTGGCTCTCATTATTAACGACGTCGCGGCTGAAATTCGAGCGGCTCTCAAACGAGCTTACACAAAGCTCTCCCGTCCGCGACGCCGGTGTACCTCTCAAGACATTTATTAAGCACATCAAACTTGTCTCGCCTTGTGTATACGGCATAGCCGAAAGAAAATTAATAAAACACATCGGCTCGTCGTCGCGCGCTAACGACGCCAGTGCGTCAACACCGAGCGCGTAACGAGCATACGAAACTCGCTAATTTCCCGAAAATGAGCACTCCATTACTCGTAATTAAAAGCGCATTATCCGACGCGTTTCTCAAGCCCACGTATTATTACGTTGGATTTCGCATACCTACACGGACAGAGAGATCCGAGCGAGTTTTCGCCCCGACGCTGCAGCGGAAAATGCGGTGGCAATTCGTTAGGAGCGCAAAAACTTTCGGCCCACTCGCGCTAAGAGTATACGGTGTATACCGTGCGCGCGAGGCAGAGAAAGAGAGAGAGAGAGAGAGAGAGAGGAGTCATGCAAGAGCTACTACCGCTATTATACACTCGCACGCGCGCCTGGACCACCGGGAGATACGTTTCGAGATTGCGAGCATTCTTCTTCCCTCTTTTTCCTCTTCCCTATCCACACACACACACACACACACACACACACGCTATACCCGCGGAGAAAGAGAGAAAGAAGACGAGCTGTCCAAACGAAACGGAATCGCTTTCTCCAGCGAAATTCGTACAAACAAAAATTCGTTTAATCGGCAGCTTCGACGCGCGCTGCATAGCTATATACGTGTTATGCACATAAACGCGCGCGATTCGAAGCTTTTGTGCAGGGCTGTTTGCAGTGTCGCTCAATCTCCTTTCGGCGCTCTCTACCGCTGCTCTCGCATGCATACACAGCACTCGGCGCTGCCTGTATTTGTATTCGCGTGCGGTTTCTCCGCTTCCTTCTTCTTCTTCTTCGGAGAGAGAGAGAGAGAGCTTCACCGGCGAGAGACGTTATTCCGACTGGTCGGATCCGACGATTTCGCGAAGCGACGACTATCCGAGCGTGCGAACCCTCTCTCTTTGCGCTAATACACACACACACACAAGTACAAGTCTGTCGAGGTGCGAGAAGAAAAAGGAGGAGAACGAGGGAAAAAAATCTCGCGAAGAGAGAGAGAGAGAGAGTAAAATACACGGGTTAGCCGGGAGGGCGACATTGATAGGCCAAAGTGCTATCAAAGTGCAAAGTTACCCCCTCGCGCTCTGTGCTCGGGTTAACTCGCCTAGTCGACCATAAGCACCGGCCATATTCTTCCCCCACCTCCCCCACCTTCGGCTCTCTTTCGTATACCACTCCTACGGCCAAGGGTTAAGTGGCTACTTCTTCGGGGAGCAGCTACAGCGCACTCTCCTCTCCGCTCGATGGTTCTTCTGCCCTCGTGTCGGCGGAGAAAAAGTATTGTTCTAGCCCGGCTCGGAATAGCCATACCCCTTCCTCCTGCTAGTGATCGTTGTGCGACAAGGCTAAACTATCGGGTTAACCGTACCGCGTTATACACTAGCCTTTTACCTACTTTTCTTCCCATTATAATCGCGTTTTCTTAATAAGGCTGACCCGTTGCCAGCTCCTCGGATGTCCTTTGCAGGATCGCTGCCTCGTTTAAAGCAGCAGCGAGTCTCCTGTTCCCCCGAGCGCTTTGAGCCGCTGAGAAGCTATCGCAACAGAGAGAGAGAGCTGCAGCCTTGTCAAACGCATACATAACGACTATAGTCTCTGCGTCGACTCTGTCACGAGTACACACACATACACACACACACACGGAGCTGCATAAAAAACCGGGAGTCGTAGCTTTGTCGCCGGGCGAAATTAATAAGGATCCGAGAAGGGCTATATAGGACTCCCTCGAGAAATCATCGGGGACGTTTCCGAAACGTCGCCTCCACCTACTGATTAGCCGTGGCTGAGCTCGTAATTGAAAAAAAAAAAAAAGGACTCACCTGACTGGTGCGAGAGGACGGCTATGATCGAGCAAGCGGTGCTCAGCCATCTTGCTTGGCTCTCCTTCATCTTGATGCTTCGCTGTCTCTGTCTTCGAGTGCAAGTGAGGTCCGCCCCGCGAGCCGAGAGAGATAGAGAGCTTCAGTTCGAGCTGCTTCTACCGACGCTGATGTTGCTGCACCGACACATTGCACACTCACACAACGACACACGCCGCACTAGATATATAGAGAGACACACTGCACTGTCAGTGGTACGAAGCGAGTTTGGTCAGACTCGAGAGTCTCACATCTCAGGCGGCGAATCGTTCGCTCTTCCCTCTCTCTCTCTCTCTCTCTCTCTCTCTCTCTCTCTCTCTATCTTTCGAGATCTCGTGTGTACAGACGCGCCTTTACTCGCCGATGTCCAGCCGGCGATGCGGCTGCCGCTGCACAAGACCGCCGGCCGCCAACGCCGGCGGCTCCAACATCGAGTTCATCAGCTCGTTCAATCGCCTCGTCATAGCTCTGTGTGCGATGCTCTGCTTCTCTCTTTATCTCCGCTATTTACCGGCCTGGCAGGCCATCTGCAAGACAACATGTTCGATCAATCGATAAGCGGGTGAGAAGAAGCGGCGAAGGGTTAAAAGCACGTAGCGAGTTGCGAATTGAAACCCCGGGCGAAAAGAGCGAGGAGGAATGGCCGGGAAAAAGAGAGAGGAGAAACAACTCGAACGCGAAATCTCATAGCCGGCGTTTATCTCAATAAAGCTCCCTCTCTCTCTCTCTCTCTCGTTTTCGCTAGTCACTGCGCTCTCGAGCATATTGGGAGTTTCAGGACTCGGCTATACGCGTATACGACGAGTTCCGAAATCCTTGACAAATCCATTAGAGAGACGTATAGCAGTGCGCTGTACAGAGACCGCGCGCAAGTCGTCTGACAAGATAATTCGCTTGGTTTATCGGCTCCGCCGCTCTCGGACGGTACAGAGCGAAAACAAAAGTATACACGGAGAAGGGGGGGACGAAATCGGAGATAAAGTCCTCTACGACGACGATGAATCGCCCGGCGGATCCGACTGGAAATTCATAAACGATGCGCCGCCCCCGCGTATATAATCTCCTCTCGATCTCCTATCCTTCTTCCTCTTTCTTTTTCTCGCCGACGATCGAGCGAGGAGAGAAACAAGAGTCGAATGGAGTGGCTGATAACGGAAATAAGGAAAGGCTCAAGGAGCGCACCGCTCGATTCCCCAGACGCATTTCGCTCGCTACTACTACTGCTGCTGTATTAAGCGACGAGTTGCGCTGCAGCCGGATTCTAAAGCGACGGGATGTAATTGGGTCTTCTCTAACACGGCCGCCTTCCCGATAGAACCAGAGGAAGAGAGAGAGAGAGAGAGAGAGAGAGGAAATGGCTAACACTCTTCCTCTCCCTCTCGCCCCACCAATTTTCCAAGACTAGCACGTGTGCGAGCGCGGCTGCCCCGTTCGTGGATTAAAGTGCTGAGGCAAGAGAGAGAGAGAGAGAGAGAGAGAGAGAGAAAGAGCCTCTTCGCTGACTCGATTACGATCGAAAAGTTGGCACGGCACGAATAGGCTGCGCTCTCTCTCTCTCTGTCTGTCCCTCTCGTACGTTCGTTCGGACGCTCTATTGCAGGGAAAAGCTGGACGACCGTCGAGCTTCCAGCAATTACCTTCCGACTGCGAGCTCCTCCTCTTCTTCTTTTTTTTCTATACCGTCGCTGCTACTATACTTCACATGTATAAGAAACTCGTAAATCAAAAGTCGCCGCCGCCGCGGCGGATAAACGGGAAATTATCTCGCGAGCGCGTGACCTACATTCAAAGCTCGTCTTTCGCATAGATTAGAGGCTGCTTATGGGGAGGGGGGAGGAGGAAATAATTTATTCCTCGCGTGTAGGGGAAAAAAAAGTGTCGCGCGGATGTTTCGAGAGAGAGAGAGAGGGGGTCCAAGTTTGAATCTCCTCGCAACTTCTCTATCTCTATCGACGATGTGAGAAAACGCGGGCGAGAGCTTTTTCCAGCTGCTCACATCAGCGCCGATATCTCTCCCTTGACAAACGATCTCGCGCGCCTGCGGTATATACGGGCGCGCGCGACGGAGGAGCCGTCTTCTTCTCGCTGGAAAATCGAGTACGCGGTGCTTGTTTTTTTTTTTTTTTTCGTATATACATATGGCTAACAAAATCATCGAGTATCTCCGTCGATAGGTCGGAGCTTCGTGCCGGGAATATACGATTCCCTGCGTCTGTCAGCTGTAGACCTGTGTATAACGGCGCGAACACTCGTCGCTGCGCTTGATTGATTCGGGCACACACACACAGAGGCGGAATTACGTCCGGGCGTATACAAGCAGAACAGCCGAAAATAGAGTCCCGAGCATATCAGTCTTTGAATATCGCCCGCGACACCGATCGATTTTTCACTTCCGCGAAACGCTTGATTGAGCCGTATACCTGTGCAGCTGCCGGCTGTACTCTAATGCACACGTTACAAGCGGGGAAACGAACAGTCCTCGGCTGTCACGGAATTTCCAGGAAACTCGCGCTATCCGAAGCTTATCGGCAACCGGCTGCCGTCGGGCCAAAGACACGAAGGCTCCCCCCCCCCCCTCCTCCTCCGCTGCCTCGATAAGCGGCGCACGAATCCCGAATTCCTGGAATGATAAGCGCGCCTCGGCGTGTACAGCCCAGCTCCTCCCACGATTGCGCGCTTCTCTTCTTATTCTCCTCCTTCTGTATTTATTTACGTATATACGTATAAAGCTTACACGCGGGACTCAACCATTATACATACGAGAGTAGAATGAGAGACAATTACCAGATCGAGTGTAGCGCATCAGCGAGCAGGAGCAGGAGGAGGATGAAGTAGCACGTGAATATCGCATTCGAGTGTACACACACACACACACACACACACTGGCAGAGCAGCGGCTTCGCGGAGCCCACGGGAGAGAGAAACTGAGAGTGGGCCGCTCTGTCAGCGAGCGCGGGAGCCCTGAAGGTGCCGCGGATAGCGCGAAACTGCGCAAGCGCTCGTCTCTCGCTCTCTGGCTCTCTTGCGACAGTAGTAGTGCGACAGCGGCGGTTACCTCGCGACGACTGAGCTTCCCGAGCGCCCAGAGCTTGTTTCCCGGCTCGGCCACCTTCTGGCGCCACTGGAAGCATCGCCGCACTCTGATACGTACCCCCTTCCACCAGCTCATTCGATCCCGCCGCGATTCCTTGTCAAATTCTCCCGTCTACGCTGCTATACGCGCGCACAACGGTATACGCGATTTTCTTTTTTTTTTTCCCCCCCCTCGAGCTAGCTCGCTCACACGCAAACAACGTCGTAGCTCCGATGTACTCGTCGACGACTTCAGCGATATAGATGCGTATCCTACTTATACGTACATCGTGTTCCGCTCGAGCAGAGCTACATGCGCGCCGAGAGAGAGAGAGAGAGAGAGAGAGAGAGAGAGAGAGAGAGAGAGAG
>QLSS01000012.1:605237-801511 GCA_024372645.1 Trichomalopsis sarcophagae
AGAGAGAGAGAGAGAGAGAGAGAGAGAGAGAGAGAGAGAGAGAGAGATTCTTATCTCCTCAGCCAGAAACACGTGTATTATGTGTGTGTGTGTGTGCAGCCGCTCGCGAATATAAGCCTCCGTACGGATATTTTTCTCTCTCTCTCTTTCGCAATTTTATTCAGCGTCGCTTTTATCTATAATTACACGGCCCGCCGAGACATAAGTCGCTGAGATTATCTTAATGGCGTCGCAACTTCACCTGCATTTTGTTTTTTTTTCCCCCCGAGTTTCTTCTTCTTCTATAAGCTCCTCTTTTTTCCCTCGGCGGTCGCCGATGCGTTGTAAAAAATTTAGAGCGACGTTAAGTATCCACGTGCCGGCCTTTCAACCGAACTTGAGAGACACAAGAGGCGACGTAGCCGCTGCCTTTGAGTCCGGGAGCTTCTTCGCACGCGTGCAGCGCTCTGAAGAATTAACCGCGTGACGATAAATACGTTATTACTACTGCAACCTAACGAAAGGAGAGAAAGGCGATAATCGTCCTGGGCACATAGCCGCGGCAAAGCACAGCGGCCCATCGACTATGCATACACTCTTTCGAGAGGGGAGTGCAGCAGTCGACGTGCAAGATAAATCAGAAAGGCCTAGGCAGCATTACGTATAGCCCGACGGCTCTCTCGCTCGGCTGTCTGTGTACTGCATCAGCTATCGGATCGTGTACGCGTGTACACAGCTCGACTCGCGCCCCCTTGTGCCGCAGGTATGTATACTGCTGCCGCTGCACACGTCTTAAATCATCGGATGCACTCGAGCTCAGCGCGACTTCTTTATCATACGCTCGTTCTGGGAGGCTCTAATGCTTGTTTACTACTTTCCCGCAGTCACGGCATGCTTCATTATGTAGCTGCTGCGGCAGCTTTTTCTCGATCCCCGCACGCGACTTTTCAACGGCTAAGCGTGTGCAGACGACGACGACGACGAGGAGGAGGAGATATCAAGAGGGACACGCGTTAATTACGCGCAACTTTTTATCGCGCGAAAAAAGCGCGTTAATAATGCAAAGGTTAGATGTATACGTACAGCGAGAGAGAGAACTTTAAATCACAACTATATGCGCGGTATCCGCTTGCGGCGTGCGGCTCGGAGCAGCGCAAGAAACGAAGACAAATGTCCCAAGGTGAGTGTTATGAAGGGGAAACGCGATAGCTCTGCGCTCGCGCTCTCTCTCTCTCTCTTCGCTAAGATAGCAATGCTAGCGCGCTAGGAGGAAGACGAAGTACTCACCAGGCCGTTGTACGCGCGGTTTACTCTTATTCTTTTTTTTTTTTTTTTTTTTTTTCAAACTCGCACGAGGAAAAATAATTACATGGAATACAAGCGGCCGAATTCTAATCTCGCCCTGTATTGCGTATAGCCGTTCTCGGAGCTAAGTAGCGCTGTAAATCAGTCGCGAAAAATATGACGACAGCGAGTAGCGCGCGGCCCGGAACGAGACAAAAAGGAGCGCTACTTTCAGCGCTTCCGCCGCCGACGACGACGACGACGACGACGACGACAACGTTGCTGCAGAGGAAGATATTGGATGAAGCAAACTAGCGCAGCAGCTCCTTATGCGTACAACCAGACGATATGAATTCTTTCTCTGTCTGAAGATATTTGTTTTCTGTTAGCGCCCCGCGCTCGCTCGCTCTCAGACATTACGTCGTATTTGCATTTGAATTGCGCGCGCACGGTACCATATCCGAGAGATATATGGACGCGAGCGCGGGCTCGCCCGCGCGAATGATGAGAGAAAATAACAAAACAATAGTATATACCGCGCGTATTGTGCGATACGACGAGAATTCGTTAAAAATTCCGAGAGAGCTGAGCGCCGAATTAATTACAAGCTTGCGTCCCCACCTCCCTCATCAAGAGAAAATTAATGGGAATGCAGCGGAGCTTCAAAAATTTATACACAACCTCATACTGTATTATACCTTATACACGTACGCCACGCGCCCGATTTTACGCTTAATTGGCAGGGAGAGAAAGTGGCCGAGGGAAGCGAATTTTACGCCAGAGCGAGCATCGTAATGGAACCAGAGCGATGATTTCTCGTAAGTTCTCCCGTTACTGCGCACACCTACACCTGAGCCGTCAAAAGCTCGTATTTACGAGCTTAATGAAAATTAAATTTCTCCGGCATTGGCATTTCGAAAGAAAAAAGGATCGCCCGCGGCGTTTATATGAGTGACGCGCGCGAGTTTGCGCGCCCGGTATAACGAAGATTAACGCCGCACATTTCAATACATCAAGAGCATCACGCGCGTTCTCGATGCGGGAGAGAGCACGCTGTACAGTGGCCTCTCTCTCTCTCTCTCTCTCTCTCTCTACCATCACTCGTAAATTGTGGTCCAAATCGCGTTGCGCTTTCGCGAATCGCCGAAAGCACCAGCGTGCAAGCTCGAATGGAGATACGGGTTATGAAAGATTAACCGGAGTCGAATAAAGGACTCGTTTTCCAATTTGTTTTTTTTTTTTGTTTTGTTTGCTGCTGCAGCTTCTCTCTCTCTCTCGCTTTTCCCGATATTGCATAAACGCGCGCGTGTGCCCCTGTAAATACGCTAATCAGCGGCTCATTCAGAGGGAAACGATAGATTCACATGCAAAGCGCGCTCTCGCTCGCTGCTCTCTTACGCCCAGCGTATTATAATGCACAATCGATTATCTCCGCGCGGCGGAGTAGAGTCGGTATTACATACGAATCCTGAATGCCTAACTACGTCCGCTTTTTTTCCTATCAGCGAGGCTATTGTTCCCTCCGCGAAAAATACCCGTGTATGCTAGTAAATAATTCGTTGCTCCCGAGTACATAAATACAGCGGATATCGATTGTTCGCTCGAATCGTCCTCTTCCTTTTTTTTTTTTTTTTCACCTCATTATAAACTCGCCCGCGCGAAATCGAATGCATCACGTGTCGTTGTACGCGGCAAAAGTATGTATCTCTATTGTTTGAGCGTGAAATCTTTTGTCCGCCCGAGAGGAGCGTTTCGATTTTGCGGTTTTCCCGAGCAATAATTCTCGGCCGGAGCAGCAGCAGCAGCAGCTCTCGCAGAAAGTTGTGGGTATAACTGCGCAACGCACGTCGAGGAGGGCGACAATGGAGCCGGCGACAAGGGACAAGAGCGGCTAGATAGAAACTACGGCAGCAGCAGGGCAATGCCGCAGTGTCGCCTGTATCTCAGCTACTCCCAGCTCTGGCTTCAGCCGGCCCGAGAATAAGCGAGACTTGTGTGTATATATGTGAGCGTAATAAATTCCATTCGCCGCCGATGACAGGTGCGCGACTTGCATTCGATACTCGTATCGTCGGACTTGTCGGAAAATTCGCGCGTTTTATCGCGTACAACTCCGCTCGAGACTGGCTGAGTCGGAAAATTTCATCGCGTCGATCTACTCGCCGGTCGTTAATTCAAAATCAACGACTCGTCTTGAAAAATTTCCCGCGGCAGGGAGAGAGAGAGAGAGAGAGAGAGATAGAGCCCGTCCAAGTTTTTGAGGATTAAGGGGGAATCCGGTAAATTAAAAGTAAATAGCCGCTCGCTCTGAAAAAAGCCGGCGGCGGCAAGCTTTTCGTCGAGATAAGGATAATCAAGTCCGACGTATACACTCGAAAAAAGCATCGCTCTCGAAACTTTCCTCGGTTATCGAGTGCCGTACGAGAGTATAATCGAGTTGTAAGAGTTTCAACTGCTGCAAGTGCGCTTCTCTCCGATGCGCGCCGAGTTTGCTGTATAGCGGAAGAGCTTCGAGGACTGATGAAAAATTGATATCAAAAGAGAAAATTCGAATTTGATCGGAGGACGAGACGACGATGTTTATTGGCGGATGGATGTATAGCCTGTATACAGACGAAGGTCCGGCTGCGTATACCGGAACGAACGAATATCCCTGTGTATATCAGTGCAAATGAAAAGCAAATAAGCGAGCGAGCGATTAGCGCGCATACGTGTCCGGCGCGCGCAATGTTGTCTTTAGCTATTTTGATCGAGTGCGAGTAATCCGCCAGCTGATAACGATAAATTATACGCTCCCGGTTGTATTACGCGAGGTGACGGATAGGGCTCTCGTCATTTGCATCTGGTGACTACCGGACCGGAAATTTTTCGGAAAATTCGTTCGTCTGCTCTGCTTCTTTGAAAATCAGGTTCAGCATCGCAGGATCATTTTTCAGGTCTCGCGTCCGACGTGACAATATGTGAGTATATTTCGGTACGTTGAAGGGCCCGCGGAGTGACTTTGATTTATCGATCGCAAACGCATTGAAGATTTCCGAAATCCGACGAAAAGCGCGAATCTAAAAACGTGTAGGCTATACAACTTTGGGCAGTTGCGCTACTGAGGGACGAAGTATATATTTTACTTATTGAGCGATATAATAGATGCATATATGGTAAAAGAAATGGTTTCTACCTTCGAAAACAAATCTTTATAGATTTCCTCGTACATACATATGAACGAGCTGTAAATAACGAAGCATCATTCTCGAATAAATAACAAAGTTCCATCGATCGATTGATTATTTACCGATCCGCAGAATAAAACATACAAATAAATTCGCGAATAAATACGCTCGAAAAACAAACGGGACAACATCAATATTAGACGAGTCTCGCAGGTTCTGCCTGCGATGCGCGTATAACGACACAACTTTCCATACCCGCGCCTATACTTTCATGCGGAGTTTCCGCGAATATAAGCAGCCAGTGCACATAAGCTGGTCACACATACTCGAGCGTGTAAATACGCGCGGGGGTCTATCGACTGGTAAAATATAGCTTCCCTACACCGCACACATCTCGCTCTCGTCCAACTCGAGCTAGTTACCGAAAAGTCGCACACGAGATTCCCCGAGAAAACCTCTGCCCGGAAAAAAGCTGGCTAAGCTCAGAAGAATACGACTGTTAGGCAAAGTAAAAGCGCGCGGCCAGCAGCGAGAGCGTAGCACGATAGACCCGATGCAAAGTTGCGCAGCACAGAGGGAGAGAGAGAGAGAGAGAGAGGAAGAGAGGCAGCGTAGCATTAGTTAATTAGCTTGGCCAGGAGGCGTGACGTCGTAATTATTGCGAGGTAACGCGCGCGAGCGCAAGCCTCGCCTGCCAGGCTACCTGCCAAGCCGGTTGCCTGTGCTGCCACGACAAAGTTATTAATTGCTTCCTACCATTCCAGCGCGCGAGCAACACACGCCGATCTCAACTAGCCCCTATCTTTATCCGGCCAGACAGCTCAGCTGCGCTGCCATATTCGCGCATACAGCGCTTCGTGTATGTAAGTGCAGTGTGAATTCCTCTCTCTCTCTTTTTGCGATTCGCAGAAACGTCGATCGGCCCGTGCATACAAGCCCGCATATAACACCCCCGGTATGCATATGCGCCGCAGTATCTCTCTCTCGTCTAATAACCGTTGCTATTCGTCATTGCATCCCATTATGGCTAAATACCTCGATAATGGACTCGGCGCTGCTAGCTGACCCCGTGTACGTACACTCGGCCGCGTGCGCTCGGGCTGTAATGCGTTTCGGACGAACGGCGTACATCAGCAGCTTTTTAAACGGCCTCGATAGCGAAATTGGAAAAATCTCAGCTTTGTAAGACGCGTCGACGTAGCGAGGAAAAAGCTCGGGGATTATAAAACTGCGATGCCGAGAGTCTATTACGCAGCGTAATGGCGGCGCGTATAAAAGCTCGCGCGCGACGATGTGACGGATTTATGTCGCGGAAGCCGTAAACAAAGTACCGGCGAATAAATAGTCGAAAGGTCGGCGTTGTTAGCGCTCGCGCGCGCGCAAGAGAGAGAGAGAGAGAGAGAGAGCAATGAATTTGCCCGGCTTCATCGACGCGTCGCGCGCGCTGTACAATCATGGACGAACGCGAGGCTGTGCACGAGGAATTCGGAGATATGAAATTTCTCGAGAGGTCCGCAAGAGACATTTTTGTCGAAATACGACGGAGAGAGAGAAATTCTTTAAGCGAGCGAGCGAGTCGCGAAAATAAGGGCGTGTATACACGTAGAGCCCGAGAGAGAGAGAGAGCTAGCGTAGAGACGTCGTAAAGATCAGACTAAACATTCCCGAGTGGCTGGGCGCGTTGGAATTCCCTTTTCTGCTCTCTTGCGCATTACCGCATCGGAACGAATAGCCTGTTCCATCGCTCAGAGGCCGGCTCTCTCTCTCTCTCTCTCTTCTCATTGTTAATTCGAATTCGAAATGGTTCGAGAGCTATGCATCGAAGAGTGTCCGTCTTCGGGGCGTTTAACGGTACCCAACGGACCCCTCTCTCCTCCACCCACACATCGGCGCACACATACTTCCTTCCTCCTCCGGTTCCCTCTGCCTCGCGCTCTCGTGATATCCGGCTTATTCTAATGCAACTCCGCTATCTTCCTAGCGGCCTTTCTCCCACCGCAAATGCATAAGGTATGAGCTCGCACAGCCCCGGACATTCGCTCAAATCGCTTCTTCTCCCTCTACCTTGTTTGTTTGTTTCTTTCTTTATATTTCAATTTCAATGAGAGAAGAAGCCATTCCAAGCTCGAAAAAGAGAGCTTCGAGCTTTGTTCATCGAATATTCTTTATCAATTAGAGGCCGCGGCGTTCGCGCTCTGAATATAAGCCTCGCGCGCCTATGGCAGACTGCCAGAAGACGAACAAAGCCTCGCGATCGCTCCTCGATTATATACTTGCAACGCGCGGTTGATATAACCGCTGCTGTTTTTTTGTTTTTTTTCCGCGCGCCGATATATATCCAGCGAACTGTTTACTGCTTATACTCCCTCTCCAACGGCTGGAATAACATTTCACTCGGCTGATACAGCCGAGCAAACAGAAATTTCCCGCGAAAAATTCGCGCGTCTCCCTGGATATATTATAAGCCGGGGAGAGAGCTTTCAAAAGCTCGTAATGCTGCTTCGCGCACTCGAGAGAGAGAGAGAGAGCTGGGCTAAAAAGGAAAACACATCCTTGGCTAATTTCGAGAACGCGGCGGGGAGATCCATTACACGACTCTGCTGGATACACCCACCTCTGTATATATACGCGCACTAGCGAGAGCTTTACGGCAATGAAAAGGCGTGCGCTCAAGATTGTCCGTCTTTCCTTCCGTGCGCTGTAGCTACTCGCTTTTTCGATCCCCCCGGTGCAGTGCCGTGCATTTTCAGTTCGGGGAAAAAGAAAGCGCCCTGGTGTATCGAGAGCATACAGCGTAACGCGCCCTCATATACGCTGCTTTAAGAGGCGCGAAGAGCGGCTCTTTTCCTAAAAAGAAAACGCTGATATATCGGTCATTATTTGCCGTGTATAAAACGAAGACGAGAAAAGTCCGGGCGCGCGTTAAAAATACTCGTATCTCGCTAAGAGCTTCTCCGCATATGCATACGTACGATGGGAAGCGCCTGTGTGTGTGTGTGTGTGAAGCTGCTCTCTCGTGAACTGCCTACAGGGCTAAGTAAGAGCCGCTGTTTCGCGGCCATTCACCGAACGCTCCCGCGCGCAACGATATTTTTATCACGAGCGATACACTTTCAGAGCGGCTACGTTATACGCCAGCAGTACTACGGCGAAGGTAGTAGTACATCCCTCGAGTGCTCGAGCGCATAAGTGTGGCTCTTCTGCCCGCGATTTCTCCTCTTACTCGACGCTCTCGACTTATTCGTTCCATTACAATCCAGCAACCTCATTTTCTTCTACTTGTGTTCGGCCGCCGCGTCTATTCTCTCCCTTATAACTGTAGCCCATTGTCCCGTTTAGCTCATTTCGCCATCGATCCATTCGTTATTCCCTTTCGCGTTATTCGCCGTCACCGCTACTATATAGTCGTCGTAGCTCCGGGACAAAGACGGAAAGCGATCCTAAAAAGAAAGAGGCGTATGCTTTAACCGAAAGATATCGTGCGGAATCTCTCGCGCTTTTGTCCAGAAAAGAGGCATTTCTTATCTTGCCTTTGCTCCACTCCCGCTCGCTGCAGCAGCAGCAGCAGCGTGTCCACTTTACTTCGGCTCTTCCCTCTCTCGTCCATATATCATTCTTTCATTCGCGATCTCTGTAACTGCAGGTGCCTTATTCTTTTCAGGCCCGCGATGGTTTATGACTTTATTTTTTTTTTTTCGACGTTGTAAAATTCTCCGATTTTTATACAGCTCTCCGATTTAACCGGATTATTTTTAAAATCACAAGCAACGCCTTCGCAGCAGCAGTCCATTCGTCACGCGGTGGGGTCGTCGAGAGCGAGTGGCCTAATCGCGCGGTTAGCCAAGGCTCTCTATACGTGGAAATAAGAGACGGAGGAAAATCGCTCGCGTCACGCCGTCGCGGCGTATACAGAGTGCCGGGGGAAGTATTATATTTTATGGACATGCCTGGAAGCACAAGCAGGCAGGCAGGCAGTTTTATCCGCCTTTTTCCCTCCCCTCTTCTTTACGAGATCTTTTCGTTAAGATCGCAATAAGATAGCGGGGGCCGCAGCTCGCGCAATCAATTTCTCGTTCCATTTCGTGCGGGCCAGCTGGACGTCGAGACTCTATCTCTCTCTCTCTCTCTCTCGCCGTTGCTCGCCTTCCCCTGACTCTGATTTCGGGCTTGTCCGAATATTTTCTTCGCTTACGCCTGAAAAATGTCACAGGGCGCGTAACGACTAGTTTTTCGCGTATATTCCACCAGTGCGCGAGCGAGTCTCGAGACTAATAGAGAAAGTTGAAAGAAAAGTGGGCTATATATATAGAGGTGAGCTGTTAATCACCGTCGTGCCGCGTGGCGAGTTGGAGAAAAAATGTCGAATTCATTCCAAGTGCGCGCAATATAAGTGGAAAATTCAAAGATAAGGAAGACGGCTCCATATACGCTCTGGAATTCTGCCATAAGTAAGGCGCAGAGAGAGCGGCCAAGCGCGCCGAAGGGAGAGCCGACGACGCGTATCCTATTGCTACCGCGCGCGTCCCCCATTTACTAGTTTCTCTCTCTCTGCTCCTCGGAAAATTAATAGCCTCCCATTCGTCCTCGGAGAATTCCAGGTAATGAGGGATGCAGCCTTACGATCCCCCTTTCTTCTTCTTCTCTGGCGTCCTATATCTCTCACCGTGGATTTCGTACACGCGATATCGACTAGAGCCGATGGAGAACAGGTAGCAGGAGTCGAGTGCAGTTCACTCGTGGCAAACAATCGCGAGGGATGGCGTCTCAACTGGTACGACGAGAGTTCCCAGGCCCTAATGAGGAGACCTAGCGAGTTGCGCGCTGGATTAACGACTGTACCCTCTCCGAGTCGTTACAATTTCATCGGCGGCGTTTCATTAACATTCTCCGCTGTCGCACTAGCTCTTACGCGATCGTTCCTCTCCGGGCACGAAAACGCTCTTCGGTCGCGATATCGTTTTCTCGAGTATATATATGTAATATCGACGACCTACTTCTTCATCTCTTGCACACACACACACACACACGTGAGCGTATAAAATATCAATACCCGACAATCAGCGATTTCGCTCTCGTCTGTGCCGCAAGCTTTATTCTCGCTCTTTCTCTCTCCTGAAAAAAGAAGAGAAAAAAATAAAAAATAAGCCAAACCATTTCCACAAATGAGATTTCACCTCGGCGCGCTCGTCAAGCTCCCATTTACGTCGGCGTGGAACGATTCCCGCAGGCTCCCCTAACTCGCGCAGTACTTACTTTCTTACCGGCCTCCGGGCCATCTCTCTCTCTCTCTCTCTCTCTCTCTCTCTCTCTCTCGTATGTAGGAAACAAAAGTACGACTCTTGTCGCCAGTGTGTACGCGTAGGTATATTACACGTATAGCATGTTTGGAGGCGCGGTCGAGTTCCGTGAGCCGCGGTCGTATTCAATGGTGCAACTATACGGCCGTTTGATACGCCGCGAGCGAGGATTTATCGCGGGCGGTAATGATGAAATTTAATGGAAATTGATGTCTAATAATGTTACGTCTATGGACTCGTTGAGTGAGCGCATCAGTGGCAGTGCGGCTCGCTTCCCCTCAGCACTTGCAAAGCTCGAGCGGCGGCGGTGGCGGGAATTGCGAAAGGAGTAATTTTGCACCTCGCGCAAGCGCGTCATATCAATCTTCGTTAAGCGTCCGAGGAAGCTCGCTGTAATTACCCTTTAATTTCATTGACCACAAAGTGCTTCTCACTACGGCTCGCGGATAATCGAGAGTCTTTCGTGACCGAATAAAATCTCTCTCTCTCTCTCTCTCTTGCAAACTTTGTACACTGCAGCGCAGCTAGCAAGGGAGAGTATTTTATTTACCGGCCTATCCATGGAGTTATATAAGTACGAAGGATGTATCAGAGCAAAGAGACGTAAATTCCGGAGCCGAATCGTTTTCAGCGTAAATCATTAAAGCCGAATATAATTTCCTGACTCGAGAGCGAGCGGAGCTATACAGCGAGCGGCATCTACGAATAATTCATTCGATAAAGCAATCATACGGTACAGAGAGACGCTTAGGTGCATTTCTATATACACACACACACAGCTGGAGCTTGCGAAATCGGCGCGGCGCGCGCACGGCTCTATAGCGAAACAAATGGAGTGTGGGCCCCGGTACTTGGTGAAATCGTAATGACCCTTACTCTGGCTTCGTGTTTCGCCGCTGCGCTGCGCCGGGTATCCCTGAAACTTCTGACACCTTCGGCTTCCTCCCCCAACCCCTTGATCCTTGCGCTAGCCTAGCTCTCGCCCTTTCCTCATATACGTGCTATACCTACGAAGAAATTTCGGGAAGGAAGTTTGCAGCCGCGAGAGGCGAACTTGCGCCAGAGAGAGAGAGAGAGAGAGAGAGAGAGAGAGAGGGAAGGAGGAGTATGGGCGGTTTCAAGCTTTCTCGCCGCGCAGCAAATCTGAAGAATTGCCCGGCTAAAGCTCACTCCATTCAAGTTCTCTCTCGCTCTGCTAATCCCGCGGCTTTATACACTTTATATATGTGCGCCGCTCCGCTCACTCTTCTCTCTTTCCCTCTGTATAGAGCTCGTAGAGCGGAAGAAAAAATTTTACGCTCCGAATGAATCGAGTGCGGGCATTATTTTTGCCCTACGCGGCTGAGGGCATCCGTCCTCGGTAGAGAGTGCGGAAACGAGAAATGGAGAGACAATCAATTGAAAAGCAAAGCGGAGAGGGAAAAGACGAATCGCCTGAAAAATGGAGTGTGCGCGAAAGCAAACAAAGGGAAAACGGGCGCACACTTGGCTGCGGTTGCCGCACAGGTGCGCACTGCGCGAGACTTTTAAGCAATCGATCGAATTCGTCTCTTTCGGCGCGAGGGCCAGATTCGAGGGCTTCCGATGATATTCCATGTATACGCAGATTACGAAACTTATCTCAAACGTGTCTCTCTCTCTCTCTCTCTCTCTCTCTCTTTTGCGCCTGATGCAATCGAACTCTAAAGCCCGCGGGCTTTACGAATCGGGATATGTATGGCGCGGAAAAAATAGAAGAGAGAGAGAGAGAGAGAACTCGCGAGAGTATGCGGGTATAAACGAAGCAGAAAGGAATCAGCGAAAGAACTTCTTAAAATGAATCAGCCGAAGGTACACTGTAGGTAAAAGTTCACTTTTCAAACTCTTCCCCCGCTCACGTGGACGTGAATACCGAAGCGGCGCAGCAGCAGAGTTGCACTGCGCTGTATAGGTATACAGATCTAAGCTCTCGCGGAACCTTTTAAAATGTCGAACGAACGACCGTCGCAATAGTGCTGGTCAGCCACTAGGGAGACACCGTCCCAGTTCTATCTCTGTCCCTCTCGCTCTACCTACCTATACACTTCGGCTTTATACTCAAGCAGTTTCATGTCGCGCGAGAGGACACGAAATAAACTGATGTCTCAGTGCGACATCGGCTTTTCATTCGTCGATTGCGTCCGGGCCTTATATAGACTCTTTTGAGCGCTCTGTGTGTTAGCCTCGAAGCTGATGTGTGCTCTAAGGGCTCGAGAAAGGCCGGATACTTGATATTTTATTTTAATCTCGGTATATATAAGGGAGGGATTATCAAAGGTCCCGAGAGGTTCCCTCATGAATATCCATTAAGGCTTCGTAGCTCTATCTCTCGTCGTGATTATTTCGGTCCTTGACAATTTCGTTTCTTGACTTATGCAACTGCGGATATTGAATAAGATTGATTACTCGCGGGTTAATTTTTACCCGACTCGTTTTTCGATTTTTTGACATTGTACGGCGCTGTTACACTTGTATTGACAGATATTTTAAACTCAACTAGTTTATCCGTTGAAAAAGTGCATTACGAAAAAAGAAAACTCGTTTGAACCATTCACCTCCTCGTGTAAAATTCATCCGAGAAGTAGAAGAATAGCAGGTCGAAGGATTAATATTTCATTCGTATTATATAGTGTAATCGTTCTTCAATCCACGCGAGAATCAAATAATCTTTCATCCCTGCTAATGTCCATGATTCTTTGATGAACCCGAGAGCGAAGCATATCGCAATACCCAAATGCACGTTTCATTTCTTTTTTGAAACTAGATCGAGAGACGAGTACAGAGAGAAAAGTACGAAGTTTATATAAGTACAAAGAGAGAAAAATGAAAAGCAGAATGAACGTCGTGTGATGAAAACATTCACGTGATACCTACGTAAGCAGCTTACCTCGAGAAAAGGCCAAATATAATAGAGAGAAGAAAGAGCCCGCGCGCGCTCGCGCGCGTGTGTGTGTGTGTGTGTGTGTGGGAAAGAGAGAGATTGAAGAAAAGTTAGATACCGCCACGTGTTCTTTATACGATAGCATGGCATTTTCCGCGACAACTACGTCTTTGCTGTTTATCTCCTCCTCCATGCGCCTTTGTTATTCTTTCCCTAGCGCGCTGCGCGCTCTTGTCTTGCAGTTTGACTTTATTTTTCCCTCCTCCTTTTTTTATAGCGAAAAGTCGCGTCGCGCGTTATTTCCATCGTACGATACATGATAAAATAACGAGAGCCGCAATGAAAACGATAAACTTTGATTAAAAAGCGCAATCGCCGAATTGGCGACTCGCGCTTTTTATCCGACAATTGAGAAATGGACGATTTTGTAGTTTCGACGGCGCGACGAAATGAAAGCCCTCCCCGAAATAACCTCGTCCGCTGGTGCGCGCACGTGCGTGATAACTCGCGACCGCAGAGAATCGGACGAATTTTAAGTGCTGATCGGAAAAATCCAGGTTACGAGCGTTGACGAAAAAAAAAAGAAAAAAAATGACGTCGCTTCAAACAGCCCTCTATACATGCAAAGAGTGAAATTCCCGAATTAATTCGATTTTCGGCTACGGAGTGGAAGAGAGAGAGAGAGAGAGAGAGAGAAGACTGACGAGAAAACGTCAAATATAATCATCGGCGAATTCAACGTATTCATAGAAGTAATAAAGAAGACTATCAGAGGGAGAGCCGTTTGATGATACACGGTCTACTGTTACATTCCGAGTTTGGGGAAAAGCCAGACAAGTATAGTGTGGGCCGTATGCGTGAAGTTGACGTTATACGGGGGAAAATTAGCCGCGACGCTTTACGCCGGCTGGCCTTGAGCCAAAATCCTAATTCGTCGGTTATTTAGTTTGAGAAACGAGCTATATACGTATCGCGCCCTTTGTCTTCCCGTACACTGCACTTTCGAGCTTTCAATCTGCGTTGACTCGAGTAATTTTTATTTTCACCCATAAACGCGTACCGGGCGTCTGGGCGATAATCGAAAAGTGAAACGTAGCGACTCCTATTCTCCTCGAATAAAGATAATTTTTCCATTGGAGCTAAGGTCATAACCGGGGATCCGTATATATAGCGAGGCACATTACCCACGCTCTTCTCCTTTTCATCCGAGTCGACTTTCCCTTACGGAAATTGGCAGTGGAACGATCGCGAAGTACCGCATTCTATATTTGATTCCGATGCACTTCCGGCAACTGGAGATGCCACCGCTACCTCTTCTCATCTCCTCCTTCTCCCAGCGGGTTCGCGCAACCGTCAGCAAAAGCGCCGCTATGCTGTAGCCCCGGGTGTTCCGCTATCGAGCAACAGCTATACAGTGTAAGTACGCGCTGAAGATGGGATCTCTTCAATTTTTCGGAATTTCGCGACTTTCGCTTATTTACATATACGATGCGCTGGTACACGTAGGCGAGAGCTCCTAATCGGGCTGCGGAGCTAGCATCGAGAAAGCTGTACCGCCGAGCCCCGGACGAATATGGTTCTCTGCAGCCGTGTGGTCCCCGTATAACGCAAACGAGCGACGGTAATTGAATGGGAAATGAAGCTACGCTGCATCCAGCTCTCCGACTATTGCCAGTAGTCTCCGATGGTAATACGTAACCTTCCTCTCTCGGATTAATGTCTCGAGATATACCGATTCGACTCTCGGCCTCTCCGCTCTGTAAGTTGGAGAAAAACCCGCTGTAATTTTTCCTCGCGTCTAATAACGACGAGGACTCTTAACTAAATATCCGCTAATGACTCCGGAAAAAAGTTCCTCGCCCAGTTGGCGCGAACTTTTCCAGCTGTGATCAATGTTCCGAGGTAAATTTTACCGCGACAATTCTCGCGGTTATCGGACTCGAAGGCCGAATCTCTTAAATTTTCACGTATATATATATTAAGCGATGCGGAATCGCGAAACGAGCCGCTGCTGCATATTCCGTTTGGCTTCAAAGTAACCGACGCCGGCATAATGAATCAGGCGCCGCTCTGTACACACGCGGGGCTCGGAAATCGATTGAAAAATAACGGCTGCGAATTTCAGGGACAGACGACGTCACGACGCGCGTTCGGCGTAATGCAGGAACATTAGCCGGTTTAATTATTCGGCGTTCCGCCAGCTCAGAGTCTGCAGCAGCCGCAGCGCCATCAGCGAGTCCTTGTTCTCGGTGCGCGGCGCAGCTCTGGAGAGAGACGGGTATATCTTCTTCCATAGTCGCGAGCGTATTCATGACCTCCTTCCATCACCTCGAGCTTCCGCTTTCCATTGTCCCCCCCTTTATCCGATCAATTTCGCCGCCCATTTCCTTCTTAATCCACCTGTCTTACACCTTTCTCCCTCACTCCGAGAGTTCATTTGACAAAAACGGCCGAGATTCCCATCTTCGAGTTTTTTTTTTTTTTTTCATTCCTCGACGGATTTGAGCGCCGCGAGAAATAAAAGCTGCTTGAAAAATGTCATAAACCAATGAGACGCGAGTGGCTCCGCGCGCTGCTCTAATGGAAATGCCGCGTTCCGCGCTAAGGAACACGCAACGAGTCAGAGGGATATAGCGGCTTGGCTCGCTTTTAATTTCCTAGCTTCGTCCGCTTTTTATCCGAGCGAGCTTGTTGCGTGCACTATATCCCTTATTTTTCCGAATAAGACGAAAATTCCGGTGATATGGAAAGGGAGGAAAGGCAAAGCCCCGCAGGGCGGAGAAACGTAAAGCGCTGGCCGCGGGGGAAAGAATGGAAAGAATGGCGATAAGAGCAAAGGCTGGAAAGAGAGAGAGAGAGAGAGTTGCTCTTTCATTTGTTTAACTCGAACTTTTAAGCAGTCTAGCGGAGAGGGCAGCAGCCGGAATTTTTAATTTATGGTGTGCGTATACCACCCCCGCAACTTTTCTCTCTCTCTCTCTTATTCTTCATTTCGGAGGGAGATAAAGCTAGCGGCTTTTTTTTCGCATACGCGAGTGTTGATAGGCTCGGATATTGTCGGAGGACGACAGGTGCAGCTCTTTGGGACTAGACACTCGACCCTGTTTAGACGCATGCAATAGGGCAGCGACGAAACGCAATCAAAAACTTTCCAGCCGCGCGGCGGCTCATACCCGGTATAGCACACACGGCTACGCTTCCGGCTAATATCCGCGCGGGCAATGGAGCAGAGATAGTTCTGCGGCTGTGACAATTTCCAATCAGCGCGCGGAAATGGCGCGCTGCTATAATATTTCGCGACCGCATCGCTCCCCCTTTCGTTCTCGGCTCTCGTCGACTATATATATATACATACATCTACGTATAGCTACGCCTCCGCACTTTATCGAGCATCTCAGACGGATATGAGATTCTTGGCTGCGTCCGCGGAATGGCAGGCCCGCTGCTGCGAGTAAATTATTTGCTCACTGTGCCACCGTTGCCGAGCGTGTAACAGAGGCACAGACGACGCGATATTTTAAAACTCAGTCGTCGATCGACCGCTGCGCATCCGCCCGCTATTCCGCGCATGAATATTTCACGGCTCTCGCTAGTTTTATCCCTTTATTTAAACTCTTCTACCCACGCGTGTACACGGTATATATAACGGCGTGTTTATTTCAATCATTTGAGAAATCCATTAAGCCTCCGCCGGATGCGCTTAAAATACGACGGCTGCAAGCTCTCCCCGTCCGGCTCTCGATTTATATGCAATTCGCTTTTTTACACACCGGTCGTTTGTAAAGTCGCGCGCGCCCGCGCGTCATAGAGAGGGCGTAAAGGGCCACGTGTCGCGCCTTCGGATTGTACTGCTCTTTATCACGCGATGCTTTTTTCCCCTCTCCCAACTCGTTCTTAGCTTCCTTTTTTTCGTCGCGTGAGATTCGAACACTACTTGCCCTCGAGTCCAGGCCCTTTATACGTGCAACGTCTCTCGAGTCACTCGCGATTCCCTCGGACTTCGATCAAGCTACAGCTGTGTATACAACGTGTATATATAATATATAAGAGCTCGAAATAACGAGCGAAAATCCAAAGCTGCATTGTTATTTCGTTCGCCGCGACTCTATGCATACCGCAGCGCAAAACGTGTTATCGACTAGCGGCATCTATACAAATACAGATATCGCGCTGTAAGATTCAACTCTTTGAATGCGCGCTGCTTCGCATTGTAAATTCGGAGAGCGTTATTCCCGGAGAATACACAGCAATATGCGCCGCTGCAGCTGGGCAAAAAAAAGGATCGAGGATGATATTTTTTCCTGCGCTCTAGAGAGAGAGAGCACCTGACTTGACTTTCGGCTCGCGATCATATACGACTCGCAGAAACGCACACTCGTGTGTGTGTGTGTATTGTACGCGTTTCGAGAAATCGATCCTATCGCGATGCACATCTCTGATGATTATAACGATCGGCAATTATTTTTTAGAGCTCGTATATAGCTGCGTGTACGTATAGATGCAGACGAATGGAAGTGTGAGAGCGAAGTATACACGGTTGAAAAGAGAGCGCGTTAACGTGATTATCATTATCAGGCATCGCCGCCTGGGCTATGGAGGAGAGAACCGAGGCTTTCTACGAGCTCGACTCACGCAATCGGATTCGCGAGTCCGTGTGCGCCGGGCTGTATATACGTACGCGTTTTTTTTTTTTTTCTTTTTGCTTTCGTGTTGCAGTGTCTGGCATCTTCCAGAGTGTACTCGATGCTCGCATGCACTAGCTCGTAAGCTCGATGAGAGGAAGCGAAGGCGAAAATCCGTTATTTTGGAATATAGCTACACTCGTGCTTCGCGAGGATATTTTTTCCGTCCTCGAATCGATGACCTATTCCAATTATCTCGTCCGAATATATAAAAAAAAAAGAAGCTTTTTGCATGTAATTCTCGATGGCAAAAAGGGGGCAAGTGGAAGCGTGCGAGGGGTTTACCGGGGCTTTGGACGGAGAGGCGCCCGCGGTAGTACATCATTTAGTCAGTCTCTCTCTCCCTCGTGCGGCTAGAGCGGGCCGAGCGATTCGTGGCCTTTTTACGGAAAGCCGGACAAGATAAACTCCGGTCTGCAGCGCGCGATCAGGCGATGCTACACTCCTGTGTGTATACGTGTGTATATAACGCGTCCGGCGCGTGGCGCTCTGGTACTCCTGGGACTAAAGTGCCAGAGCCGGCGAGCGCAGGGCTGATTTACGAGCCCCGAGCTTAACATCTTCGCATTCTTCAAGCAAGTATTTATCGCGTCGGGAGATCCAAGTTCAGCTATCTCGATACACACCCACACTAGACTGCGCCGCGAACGGCTAATAAATATACCAACGATCGAGACTTTCAAATCCACACGCTCGGCAGTCAATCCCGGAAGTATATCGTAAAAGCAGAGTCTCTCTCTCTCTCTCTCTCGTAGTCTCGCGTCTTGTCGTCTGTATACTTCCAAAGACGCGACTTCCTCCTACTCCTCCTCCGTTATAACACACATGGACTGGATGCTCGCAGCTAACGGATAATAAATCGACGCTTCCAGAGAACAACCCCAGGGAGCGAGCTGACGAAAATATAGCTTACAAAGGCCAGCCGCAAACTAGGAATTGTTAGTTACTGCTCCCGGGAATGAAATATACGCGAAAGAGCAGCAACGGGGTAACCGCGCAGCTAAGTGGGATAGAGCAGCAACAGCAGCTTCGCGGATTCTATTCTCCGGGGCTGCAGCGACGGCCACGCGCCGTCCTGCAGCCGCAAATCGCTTTGCTCTAAATAGTCTCAGGAGAGAGAGAGAGAGAGAGAGAGAGAGGGCTAGTTGCTGCTGTTTTGCTCTCTCCCGGAACATGAAATTAAAATGATTTCCGCGTGCGGCCCCGAAAGCCGACCTCTAATACCGCGCTGTCGCACACGTCCACGCGCTAAACCCTCTCCGGACCCCGCAAAAAAAGTTATTACGTATATGCGCGCTGTAAAGGGAAAACGAGTCGACAATTCGATGAAAAAGAGGAGCTCGCTCGCTCGCTATGGCTGCGACTTTTGTGCCTATAGGGCCGTAAATAAGAGGAACAGATCAGAATCGATAAATTTCCCGCGAGAGAGAGCGGGGGAAGCACACAAGGTACTTTACAACTTGAGTTGAGGCGAGAGAGATCGATCGAAGCATAAAAAGCGATTGGCCTCTTATTTACTGGCCAGCTCGTATAGCTGTGAGTGCAGTATGTATATATATATATATATATATATATATATACGGGCCGCCGGAGATCAGTCGTATTTTCGCTGGCTTGTGAAATTTCGCGAATACCCCGCGCTGCATGCAGCAGTATAGCGGCGCTGTATGGCTACTACACACTCGCCCGTATAGCCGGGCCATTGTGCGGCTATATAGAAAGCCCGAACGCCGACGCAAAAAGGGCGTGGAGGCATATTATGCACTGTCTATTTATTAGTCCCGGGAAACACGAGGCCATTGTGGCAACTCTCTCTCTCTCTCTCTCTTTCCCCAACTGGGGGGGCAAAAAAAAAGCGTCTCCTCGACGACGACGACCAGGACGACACAGCGGGATATGGGCGTGGAGGATATACGCGTCGAGGTTCGATTGGCTTTTCGAAAAAATAGAGATCCGCGTGTGCATAGGCAATAACAGCGACTTCTCGACTCTCCGCGTCCTTGGCAGTATATGTATATAAGGGATCTCCAGCGGCTGACTGATCCTACAAGGAAGGGAATGCGTTCGATTAGGCACTTTGTGTCCGTAACACGATCTGGCTAGTCGGCGACGGCTGTGCGCTTACCGATTGAGCCTCTGCCGCGTCGCAACCCCCCCTCTATATGTTGATAGGGCGAATCCTTACTTGCTGCCTAATCATCGCGAATTGGCTTTGTTCCCTTTGATCGTCCGCTATTCCTCCTCTCTCGAGCCTCGTGATTGGCCTTGGGTTTACATTTTAATTAGTCGCGAGCTGCTTCGAATGTACGTGTACCATATTATATATAAACAGCTCTGGACTTTACGGATTTTTCCGATAGTGCTTATATAATAATACGTTGTATAAATAAAAGAAAGTAGATTCTCCCCGGCTGAGCTTTTCAGCGGACCGAAAATAATTTTCTAGTCCGCGCGTGTCAGTTAAAGTATCGAAGCGAGTCAATCACGGAAAGGGAGCTTCGAAAATAGAAGATTAAAACATCGATGCATAACCCTATGCATTACTTATAACAGTCAGCTACCTCCGCACTGCGCACATTATACATTGAAAGCTCCAGAAGAGAATATGCGAATTATGCACCGATGCACAGCAGCAGCAATCGATGTCTAATTCTAGCATATAACTTTTACATCCTAATAACGCCTCGACGCGCTGGCAGCTGCGGCAACGCACGTACACACGCATAGAGCGCAGTTGCAGCAGTGCTTTCGCGGAGGTCACGTAATCCAGTCGATATCGTTTTATGCTCCCGCAAACAGTGTAATGGTGGTACTGCATCATTGTCTCGCGTAAATGGACGCGCGGTGTGTATGAAAAACGGCGGACTCGAGCTATGTATTGATTTGCTCGCCCTATGGCACGCGTGTATTCCAGCGATTGGACCAGTGCATCTAATATTGAATATACGCGTTATTCCAGCATACCTTGCCAGAGTTATCATCCACGCGAACTAATAATATCGCATTGTGCGCCACGATCGTCTCGTTATACTATCCGGTCGATCGATTCGCTTTCACCATTCGACGATAAAGTGCAGTCGTAATAAGTGACAGAGCCTGTAACGAAGTGTGGCTACGGACAAAGAAAAGCGAGCTCCACTGCTTTACCTCTAGAGCCGAGTCGCGTATCGGCCGCAGCGACGATTAATCCTCTGCTCTCGGTCTGCGCAACGTTCGCGTCTAATTAAATTAAACTTTGCAAGAATTTCACTTTGCGCCGCGGCTCAGCATACCGACATCAACGCGCATAGACAAGCGCTGCAGCTCTGCGGATATATATATATATATATATATATATAGAGAGAGAGAGAGAGAGAGAGAGAGCGAAACTTGCCGATGTTCCTTATCCCCCCTAGTGTATATACATATAACGCTTGCAGCGGGCGACTTTTACTGCCGACTTTGATATTTATGGACTCGTAATAAAATACCATCAGCAGCCATTATACACACAAGCTCCGCGCGAAGCGATGCAAAGCGCGATTGGCAGTCTTCCTGACCTATGGCCTCGTCGAGAGCGGCGAACTTGTCTAATAAACCGAATCGCGAACTGCTTACATCGCCTCTGCTACGGGAGAAAGGCTCTCTCTCTCTCTCTCTCTCTTGTGCAGATGATGCGTCGCGATTTATGACCGGGCTTATGAGAAGGGAACGAGGGACTCTCTGACAAAACGAGCTCCGATGTCTCTCTCACTCTCGGAATTTAATATATCTCCATTTCTCCGCGGCAGCTTGTGTTATCTCTGAAGACACGAGTCGTTTGGGGTGTATAAAGCAAAGCGTCATTTTTCTTTGGAATATAAGCGAACGATCGCGTATGGAAACAAACTTTCTTCAATTATTCGAGAATCTTGAACGGGCTAAATCCATTAGATATGTTAGCACGTCTGCGCGCCGAGAAATCCATATAGCGCTGCGTTAGCGAGAAAGTCGAAATTGAATTAGCGCGGCAATCGAGCTGATAAAGAAATATGGCTCCGCGCTGATAAAGCTATTGTATTTTCTCGCGGTTATAAAAAGAGCTCACGAATGAAAGGAATATTCAACGAATTCAATCAGCGACGGTAAGCAGAGTATAGAAAATAATTTTATTTGTATTTCCCGCTGGAAGCGATACATTATAATAATATCGGCAATTATTGAAAGCCGCGACACTTTTATTTCGGTCGCGCTGATTCGTTCGATCGAGCGCAACTATTTCATAATTTATTATATTCGTCGGAGAAGTTAAATCGTAGACTTCGTTGAAAGTTCGTCGAAAAAGAATAAGTTTATAGTCTCGAAATAACAATAGCCGCGCGCGAAAGGGCGACAAGTCGGTAAACCAGGATCGGTCATCGGCGTTTTATTCGCTCTCGAAGAGGCAGCCGAGCTACACTTGTAGCTGCTCGTGTATACAAGGCCGCGCGGGAATATTGCGCTTGCGCGTTGTTTGCGGTCTTCCGCGGACGCGCAGGTAAGACCCGCAAGAGCTTGCGGAGGTGTGCCGGCCTAAAATTAGCTGTAGGAACGAGTCACTCGCTGCCTCTGAGAGAGAGAGAGAGAGAGAGAAGCCTCTCGAACCGCAGCCCTCTGTGCACACCAAGATTAATCCCCCCTGCAGTGTAGTGGAGACCTGAAACGGCCCTGTGCGTATTGGTTTAATATTATACACTCGATTTCGGGGTTAACGGGATCATACGGGCGCGAGCGACGCGGCTAAAAAAAAGCACTTGTTTCGAGTCGAATTATCATTGTAAATCAGGCGCCGCGATGCTTCGTAATTTCGTTGACGCGAATACAATTTGGACTAGAATTGATAATTAATACATAATGAGCCTGGGAGCTGCTCGCCACCCTGGATTTCCACGATATTACGATATTGCCCCGCGCTTTTCGCTTCGTCGAGCGATCAAATAGTAATGAACGAGCTATACTGCCCGAGTAAGTTAAATTTACGCTATATTATCCTAACTATTTGGATGATTAACCGGAATAACTCGGGGGTATAATTGTGCGACGGGGTATTCCTTGGTGATGCGTCTGTACACTCACGCGTGCTCTCGATATCAATGCTATACATATTTTACACTTTGAAAATTACATTTGTCAATTCCGAGAATATCATTCTTTAATATACAGCGGAAATTGATTTTTTAATAAAATAAAACCTTCGATATAAAGCTCGCGCGTGTTATACTATAGTCTGGTTTTACTGGTATTTATTATTGAAAAAAATCGTCTGCCTTTCAGAGACGTCTTTTTGATAAAAAAAAAAAATGTTACACGTGCGGTATGAAAAAGATTGGATTCCCCCACGGCGTTCGTATGTATCGTTATGTAAAATTGAAAATATACACTACTGATCGCCATGTACAATCGTAAATTGATTATGTTGTGCTGTCTAGGAAGTCTTAAATTGTGATAAATGTTGCACTGTCATTTTCTGATGTGTATATATATTTTTTTCATAAAACCTTTTCATGCGCTTAAATTTTACTTTTGTCATACACACCTAGATAAGCACCATTCTTCTGGTGGAAGTGATTTCAGTCTTAAAATATAAATAAAATTCTTGAACCATCTGCTCTTGTTAGTAATATTTTATAAAATACGTATATACTTTTAATTATTTATAGAATAACTCTTATTACTCACAAGACCAGATTGCTTTTTTATTTTATTTTAGAGTAAATTATAAGAGAAAAAGTTAATTTCATGTTAAATTATAATGAAGGGCACAACTGAAGCTCAGTATGAAAATAGTTAATTATTGTTCTAAAATATTAGTTAGCTCCAAGAAGTATTCAAATGTGGTTTTTGTGCATAAATCACTTGTTAAAGTATAATTTAGAACAACATTTGTGGTTATAGCAAAATATGTTTCTTAAAACTATACAATCTGGCATAAATTATTCCATTTTTTAAGCTTTGATTATTTCGAATTCTTGAAATATTCACGTTAAAATTAAAATTAGATATTACTTATTAAATTGAGTATTATTAAGTCATTTCTACATTGATTCCCAACTAGTTATAAAAGTCACAGTAACTTCAGTTGATAAAACGAACACTACGCAAATGTAGAACAACTAAAATATAATTAGTAAATCACTGTCCTACAGTTATATTTTTAAAATAAATTAGTCTTCATAACTAATTATAACCCAAAAGAAATTCAGTTAAAGAAGATTGATATACAGCGGCAAATTGATTTTTTAATAAAATAAAATCTCCGATATAAAGCTCGTGTTATACACAAGCCTGGTTTTACTGGTATTTATTATTGAAAAAATCGTCTGTCTTTCAGAGATATATTTTTGATTAAAAAAATGTTACACGTGCGGTATGAAAAAGATTGGATTTCCTTACAGCGTTCGTACTATGTAAAATTGGAAAAAGTTTCGAAAAAGACAGCGCGCGCGCAAACAAGTACATGGAACAATTTTCAAATTGAAACGTTTCGATGACGAGAAATATGCTCCGACGTTTATATCTTCTATATATAGGTATCAGCAGCGAGCACATCAACATTAATAGCGCTGGCGGAGTATAAGCCGCTGCTTTGCGCGGAATAAAAAACGAACAAACAGCTTTGAGAAAGTGGTCGTGATTACTGATGCCGTTCATGGATTTCAGCGTGACGCGTGTACCGAATAGATATAGACATGCGCCTCGCTCTCTCTCTCTCTCTCTCTCTCTCTCTCTCTCTCTCTCTCTCTCTCTGTGCCACACCGCCGCTGTGCTGCGGAGAGAAATATATAGCTTCCTCCGAGATAAAGCTGCTCTCTGTTTGCCGTCTCACGAACCCACGCTTAGTGAAACACGTGGTACGCTCTCTCTCTCTCTCTCTCCTTCTTTCTAGCTTTTGCTTCTTCTGCTCTACTCTTCTTCTTATTTCTCCAAACTATCCGCGAGTTCTTTGTCGTAGACGCTATAGGGCAGCTTTTTCATCGCTTTCTCAATATGTATAATACGCGTTACATTTCTCGAACCGAAAAACTTCATGAAATATGCAAACGAGATTTTCCAAAGACACTCGCTATTATGCAACGGGTAGCCTGTGTGCACAGAGAGGGAAGTTCTCGCAACGACAAACTCCATTAGTGCGAGAATCGTCTATTTTGCGTATACTCGTTGCGTAATGCACTGTGTTGCGTTAATATTGCAATGTATATATAAACTTCGAGGAAAGCCCAATCGTGGTATCGACATCGGTCCGAGGAATCATTCAAATATTCAGTATACTCAGAATCGAATATGAGCTGCCTTCTCTCTCGTGATGGTCTGAAAATTGACTGTTTCACTTCTGTTCAACGAAATCGATTATGGGTTTTTTTTTTTTTTAATTAGCCCCGGCACTTACCAAATAGAATAATACTGACACGCGATATTTCGACGGGGGCTCTAAACGATTCGTTTGTTTTTTACATTTATTCGTTCGCAAATCCGCTTGATATTTCGCGCGAAATGTGAACTCTCGTGTTTCAATTACCGAATAAAGCATTTTATTATTATGAAACAACAAACGTACGAATGATTCAACGTACGAGTCGAGGAGGGCAAAGAGACGCCAGCAGACGAACTGAAAAATTTGCGGCCAGACGCGACGGCGGCGAATTATTATAAAGGAAGAAAATTGCGAATTTCTAATTTATCTCGAAGCTATCGGATAACGTGTCGAATATAATCGTGTCAGGTGCAGCGAGCAAATGCTATTCGTTATTCAGCGTTATTACTTTCAGTAATTATTAAGCCCGCGAACATACACACACACACACACTTACACAATCGAAAGTCTCTTCTCTTATCAGATCCGCGATAAGCGGCAGGAAGAGCGATTGGCAGACGCGGCGGCTGATCCAATAAAATGAGCAGGACGATAAATCGCTCGAGTGGTCTCAGGCGGTCGAGTGAGCTTTCGATCGACTGGTCTGCGCACCGTTGCTACTGCTGCCTTTATCCTTACGGCAGAGCTGCTCTACCGTGTTACGGTTGTTATTGCTGTTGTTAAGCGACGCGGCAATAAGCGAACGTCTCGCAGAAGCCGAATCATGTAAATAACGAAACAGGCGAGTAATCGGATTCGTTGTGTACGACTTAAATTATAGTTAATCGCGTTTCGAGTAATCTTGACAGGGGCTTTTGATCATATTCGCTGCTCGAGAAACAACGATAATTCCTACCGATCGGTCGCAGGTGTTTCCTCTGTGCTTGACCTACAGTCGCTCCTGAACATACACGCGTTGGCAAATTAATGCATCATTAACGAGACTGCTGCTGACGGGTTAGTGATACTCCAGGTAATAAGTGTTCCGGCACGTATAACCCGTTATAACTAATATTTCTGTGTACATCATTACTATGCTAGTACGCGCTGCATTAAATATAAAGCCTTCGTGTTAACGCATAGTTGAACAATGTTTGCGCGGCTTTTACGATAACGAGAATTGGTCATCGCTGATGTATTTCAAGTCGATTCGCGATTGATTTAATTTTGGAGAATAAGGCTGTCTCAATAATCGGCTTCTGCTAAATTAACTTTTTCGAAAAATACGAGCTGGAGGAAACTAATTATGTAACTCGGTTAAGATCCGTATTTAAACATACTTTGCAGGAATTAAATCCACGGTTATAGCCGCTTTCTGTCAAGATATTTCGAGCTATATTCTTCTTATAATTATAAAAAGTCGGTACTGTGCATAAGTCAATACGTCGCTCTCCTCTCTAGCATCGCGAAAAGATAATATTAATCTTGATAAAATCAATCGCAGACCTTTCGGCGCGAGCTGCATCGAGAATAGCGTTTCGCTTCTGCAGCTGACTCGCAGCTATAATCGAGCTTTAAAACGCGACATCTCGCAGCGAATGCATTTCGGATGTTCGAACGTTTCGAAACGAAGCTGAGAGGCGTCAAAAAAAATTAATACAATCGAACGAGAAAAGGACGGGTTACGGCCGATTTTTGCGCGCGCGCGCGTTCATTGCTATGTACGAGAAAATTGAATCGCATCGTCGACTATAGCGCGCGCGAAAGCCCGGCGCAATACGTGTCTCTGAAACAACACAACGAGTTTGTAATGTAAAGCAAATATGCCCGAGCGTGTCGCAATTTACAATCGCACTCATAACGAATCTCCGCGCCGTTTATTCCGAGTGCGAAACTTGCGCGCATTGCCCGCACGCTTGCGGCACATACGGATATGGAGATGTTCAAGCGGCGAGCTGCGTTAGGGATCTCTGCTCTTTATACGCATTCTCGAACATTTTGCTCTCTCACTTTCCGTTATCATGTTAAACAGTCGTAAATTTCGCCGTTCTGTACTTGCACGCTCTGTTTATTTCGCTGGAAAAGTTACCGAAAATGCAGCGCAACTCTTAACGCGCGCGGTATGTAACGAAATAATCAGGGAGGGGAAAAAACGAGGTCGTGTGTAATTGGCCAGTTAATGGAGCATTGCTGGCGTGATTCTGCCGGCGGGGTATATCGCGCGCTGAATCGAGCGTCGGCGAAACTTGATTTAGTTGGATCTGAGGGTTATTGGAAGATTCCGCATCGGCGCGCTTTCGTGACCGACTGGACCCGACAGGCTCGAGAGAAGAGAGGAAAAGGCACTGAAAAATACGACTTACCGCTAGGAAAAAGAGCTCAGCGAATGAAAGAAGCCAGCGCCGGCGAGAGAAGGGGGCTTTAATCGCTTCCGATAGGGCTCCGTGTAAAAAGTTCGTTAATCACCCGTAAAACTCCCGAGAATTCGCCACGTTCCGTCGTTACGACACGCAAATTGGAAAGGCAAGCGATTTTCGTCAAAATAAATACGAGCATTTTCTTTGTCCCTCGCCTCTCGTCGACATCGGCGGCGGCGGCGGCAGTAATCTATCCCCGATCGAATCAGCGAGAGAAGCAGCAAGCTAGCATCATCAGGGGTGCAGCGATGGTGCGCAACGGCGGCAGTGGTACTGGCGGGCCTAGCTACATACAGGTATACGTGTAGAGGCTCGTGTGATCAAAAGCCGTACTCGCATGTAGGATCTCGCCGGATAACGGCATTAATTGAATCTCTATCGAACGTGCCGCGCGGCCTCGTGTTATTCTATTACTGAATCGCGCGCGCGCGCGCGCGCTCGCTTGCACCGGGCCATTGTCTTTCGTGGTTTATAGTCAACCTGAAATTCACGAGAGATAGTTCAATTTTCCCAGGGGCGATTTTGTGGCAAATCGATCGGCCCCCGCGCGAGGGCTTCTGTGTTTGCGCGCTCTACTCCCAAGACTTTGGAGCTCGCTCTATATAGGCAGTGAGAAGCGGAGCCCACTTTGATGATGAGCGAATCTAAAAATAGGCCGACGTTTATAAGGGAGCGTTAAATTTTTCGCGTTATAAAAGTACCAACGAGTAAATATTACGACGTCGAATTGAAGTGTATAAGCGCTGCACCGTCGACGTATGTATGCGAGACAGAGAGGTGCCATAGTGCGCGCATGAAAAGCGTCAGGGCTGCTGCGGGACGCGCGAGCGAGGAGACGGGATGGGCCTGCGACACAGTACAATGCAAACAACAATACGCAATCAAGTAGTTGACGGCTGACGTTCACATTACCACGGCATTGTTGAAGTCTCCAGCGGCACACTCCGAAATTACGAAAGCTCATCCCTCTCGCGCACCCCCCGACGCGCTACAGACTGACTGACGGCTGATGACGGTTGTGCCTCTACTGTGTTATTGGTTTCGGATGTGCGGCCAACACCACCGCGCGCGAAGGTCAAAGGCCTTTTGGCGACGAGTTAAAATCAATGAATTACGTCGCAAACTTGGATTTCGCTGCAAGCTTACGGCGTTTTGCGTATTTACAGATCGAAATTTACATAATTTTCCCGGTTTCTAATTCACGTTTCAAGATCTCGGATGCTGGAATTTCTATTGCAAGTGGCAAATGGTTTTAGCCGCAATTGAATTGTCTTATTCCTGCAGTGACTCCGCGCGGTTATATGTCTAATGCATTTATCAGGAATACTAGCGCATACGCGAGCTAGTGGGCTATAAGATACTGATTCATCTTTAGAACACGATTGCATTTTAAAATTAATTTTAGAACAATACTCGACTGGCTCGTTCTAATAAACAATCGCGTAAACACGAAAAAGACAAAACTCCGCTATTGACGCCATGGGGCTAAGCTACTGATTACAAAGAGACCAAGTTTCGAATCAGATAGGCAGAAACTAGTGCTACTGTGCATAGTC
Source organism: Trichomalopsis sarcophagae (assembly GCA_024372645.1). Lineage (NCBI taxonomy): Eukaryota > Metazoa > Arthropoda > Insecta > Hymenoptera > Pteromalidae > Trichomalopsis > Trichomalopsis sarcophagae. The sequence continues at coordinate 633,807 of QLSS01000012.1, forward strand.
GTTGCAATTTAAACTTGTTTTATGCGGCCCTTTGCATGAACAGCTATTTGAATATACAGGTGCGCAACACAGGCGTTACCTACTACCACTATCGTGTAACTTTCCTTGGCTCAAAGGGCATCCGAAATGAAGCCATGCTGCAAGAGAGTACAATGTGCGTTTAATAATGCAATTATACTGTAGCTTGCAGTTCAAAATTGTGTGTCTGATTCAGCGTTTTCACCTCCGTGCCGCTTATTTGACGCGAACTGCAATTAAGTTTTCTTTCAAACAGGAAATAAATAAGACAAAATTTGTCTGTAAAAAAGAATGAACGAGAAAGAAAGAAGCCAAGTTTGTTTTTAAATATGTATCTAATTTAATGCACTCAGAATTGAAATTACATGGACAGTTTTCAGCAATGCTTCACATAAATGATTTTTCAAACAACAATGTATGTACAATTAGTTTAATTTCTTCTTAGTTTTGTACTGTTACATAATCATATTTATAATATAAAAATGATTACCAGATATAGAGAAGAAAAAATGATTCACAACTGAGAACATTCATGTCAATTCATTGTAAATTATTCGTCATTGGAAATGCTGTTACGACATCGGGATTGAAAGCTAAAATATTTCTAGAAGGAAAATACATTTTCAGAAATATTTAGTGACGACACCATTCAATTTAGCTGTATGAAAATACAGCTTTAAATAAATTAAAATCTCTGGTAATACTTTCAAATGTTGATTCATTCCTCTTTTGTTAACAATTCTTAAATGTATTTAATATTGAAATTAATAACATTATTTTTTTTATATAATCAGTAAATAGATATCTTGTTTTTCAATCCATCATTTAGATTTCATATAACTACATTAATAATTTCCAACCTTAATCTATTATTATACAAAATATTTCAATATAATGCTTCATTTAATATTGTAATCATTCATTAAACTACGCAGTATAGTTCGAGACATTGATACTCAGTACATTATATATTTATTAATTAAAAACATATTTAGATTTTATCACTATGATGAACCAGATGCAATAACAATAATAATCCGAGTAATATACATGAAATCCTAGACTTCTGTACAACATATTATTACAGTTTACGAATTAAATCTTATTAAATCTTTTTTATTCACTAATAACACATTTGCTTATCTAATAACGTCTTTAAATCTTTGTTATTTAAAAACGTACACTTATACATTACTATGATGCTTATTTGAAGCTTGTTTAATGAAAACGATTTCTATATGGTTGTGATGTATCCCATTTTTAACCGTATGCATAATTTGCTGATAATTCAATGGTGAAGAATGAATGACTCGCCTATGTAAACTATATAGTAAAAAGTTAAAAACTAGTACTTCTCCAAGTCATTCTTGAAAATAAATTGTGTACGCTTTTAAATATTACAATTCTTATATAATTTACAAAACACAACAATTGTGATATTTTTTGTTTTAACAAAAAACTGATATGTTATTATTTGATTTGTCACTTTTTTTATATTTTAGCAGATTATAACAAACCTAGGATTCCTGTAGTATTCGCGAATTAAAAAATATACCAAGTAATGGAGTTTGGCTTTGAGATTTTGATGCAACTTTAAGAATGAATCTATTATATTAAAATTTGTGTAGTAGATAAAACGTATTTTCACTTGTTATTTTTCATTCATTGATATTGCAAATTCTGATCAATAACAAACAAATAATAGGTTATGGAAAATTCTTAAAGTTTGATCATAATCCATATCAAAAGGGCTCAGTTCTCCCTTTATAAATATTTATTAATTATACTGATATGATCTCACTTTTGTTTTGATTCAATTTAATAGCCTTTAGGTACTCTTTTCTGTACTATATCGTTGTAGCCTTTTTAAGGAACTATCATGTAGAATAGGTACATTTTTACATAATTAGTAATTAGTATAACAATGCAAATTTACGTAAATAACTTTTTTGTTTTTTAATACTGTTACGTGTGCAGTAAGGATGCTTATAACTCTTCGTAACAATACATCATATATTTTTTTACTTTTTATCACAAACAAGAAGTTTTATGATTTGCTGTTAGAAAAATTCGTCTAATGCAGTAGAATCGAAATACTAATATATTTTCTCGATTGTATACACTACTGATTGTCATGTACAATCTTAAATTGATTATGTTGTGCTGTCTAGGAAGTCTTAAATTGTGATAAATGTTGCGCTATCATTTTCTGATGTGTATATATATTTTTTTCATAAAACCTTTTCATGCGCTTGAACTTTTTCACGGTCACAGTAATAATACTGTGTATACGATTTAATATAAAATCGATCATTTGAGCATAAATTTATTTTTAAAAAGGTTTAGTGAGACTTCATTTGTGTTAGTCACATTTTACTTTTGTCATACACACCTAGATAAGTACCATTCTTCTGGTGAAAGTGATTTCAGTCTTAAAATATAAATAAAATTCTTGAACCATCTGCTCTTGTTAGTAATATTTTATAAAATAAGTATATATTTTTAATTATTTATAGAATAACTCTTATTACTCACAAGATCAGATTGCTTTTTTATTTTATTTCAGAGTAAATTATAAGAGAAAAAGTTAATTTCATGTTAAATTATAATGAAGAGCATAACTGAAGCTCAGTACGAAAATAGTTAATTATTGTTGTAAAATATTAGTTAGCTCCAAGAAGTATTCAAATGTGGTTTTTGTGCATAAATCGCTTGTTAAAGTATAATTTGGAACAACATTTGTGGTTATAGCAAAATATGTTTCTTAAAACTATATAATCTGGCATAAATTATTCCATTTTTAAGCTTTGATTATTTCAAATTCTTGAAATATTTACGTTAAAATTAAAATTGGATATTACTTATTAAATTGAGTATTATTAAGTCATTTCTACATTGATTTCCAACTAGTTATAAAAATCACAGTAACTTCAGTAGATAAAAGGAACACTACGCAAATGTAGAACAACTGAAATATTGTTAGTAAATCACTGTCCTGCAGTGATATTTGTAAAATAAATTAGTCTTCATAACTAATTATAACCCAAAAGAAATTCAGTTAAAGAAGATTTTTGTATCTTTGGCACTTTTAAAAAGTCTTGAGAGTCAAGGATTTACTAATCTTTGATGATGTGAATGTCAAATAGCTAGTAAAGAATAATAACAATATTTCTAGCATTTCATGTCTATACATACAAAATAGTATTGATGTAGGTATAAGTTTTTTTACTGAGATTTTAGACTATTGTGATATCTTCTTAATTATCTTTTCACTGATTAAATTTTCGACTTACAATGACACGAAACCCTGTATATTATTGACAATTTCAAACAAACAAATAAAATTCTTCATTTTTTAGTCTATATGTTGCCTTTCAAATTTCTTACGACTTAAAAATGGAACGAAACTGAATTTGACTAGAAGATTCAACTTTGCCATAAAATGTTGGTTTACAAAAGATGTGAACCTCATTTAATTATAAAGTAAGTACTATTAAAAACGGCATATAACTTATAAACGCAAGATATTTAAAATCAATTACGTTTTCTATTAATTATCTCTTTTCAAACTTGCACCAATATTTGGCGGAATGCCAATTAATGCAGCGCTACTTAGCCTTGATGTTCTTGGTTCTATTTCTAGTGACATTCTATACAAATCTTCTTCTTCTAATAAAAGTGAAGAATCTAATAGATAATTAGTAACTTTTGTAATTAATTCAATTTTGTACGGAGTTTGTTGAAAGTGTCGAATTTCACGTATCACGTGGGCAATCTGCAATTACAAACAGTATATATATATATATATAAAAAGTCTGCGATTAATTTTATTCTAAGCATAGAAATATTTGCATTTAATTTACCATTCTCATTTTGGAAAAATTGAGTAGACCATCATCCGTAAAGTTAGGAGTGCCTTCTTCGATAAATGAGAGATCCGTCAGATATAATCCAAGATACGGGATGCATGGAGGGTCACATCTGTGCAAGGCATCCCTTAAGTTTCGAAATCTGTGTTCCGATGAGACAATATTCTGCAATCGCTCAATTGTCTGTTTTGTCTAAATTACATCGAAACATTATTTCAATACAAATATTCGGAATCAATAATACAATAATAAATAATCTTTTTTCTATTTTTATTACCGTTTTTGAAACTTTTTCCCATGTTTTTTTCAGTCGATAAACACTGCTATTTGTAAAAGCTGCACAAATTTGCAATACTCCATTGTAATTATGCAGTACTCTACTTATATCTGCAACAGCTGCCCATTTTTCTATTGCACCAACACGTGCTTGCATATTCGATCTACGTATAATTTCAGATACTACTAACTGCGATACTTCGTTAAACCGTTTGGTCATTAACGTTATATGAGGTGCTCTTGTAGCTTTGTCTGTTTTCATCCAAGCTTGGCCTAAAAATTCTCTGTAAAATCGATTCAAACAAAATTGAATTCATATTAATTATTAAATAATAGTAAAGGCTTACTTGTATGCTGATAAATATTAATTAATTAATGATGATTTTGTTTCTTCAAAACAGTTATTACTTACTCGCTTGCAATTGAGATGAAAATTTGATGATCCAAATAAGTCATTTGTTCGGCAATTTCAAGGGCTGATAAAGTTTCAATGCTTTCTTTTGTTGGTGTCTAGAAAATAGGATATTGATTAATTTATCGCAAGGAAAAAAAATATGAAATAAATATTTGTAAATGTATGTGTTCATTACCAAAGGTGGTGTTAATAATTTCTTAAGATCGACTTTGTTGCTGTCAGTTTCTTCTTTTGTGATCAATCTTAAGAGCTGGCTTGCTGCCTTATGTTCAGCTGGCAACAAATTTGGGCTATAAATAATATCTTCCAAAAACTCGATTGTCAAGTTTTTTAACTTATTATCTAACTCGAAATCTTGCGCATGTTTTGACACCCAATGGCGTAACACGTTAAGCACGCGCATGGTGGCTGCTGTTGACATTACTGATTCCTTCCGCCTATTTTTTTCTCGATATGAGCCTCGGTTGTTGGTATCACAGCGAATTGACGTTCTATCAGGAGGATTACTTGATGCTGATGTGGCTATGGCAAATGCTGTTGCAGCTGTAGACGTGCTACTCCTAAATCAGAAAAAAAAATCTATGATATTATGTTGAAAAATATTTAATAATGAAGTTTTAATGTTTTGTTCCATACAAGGAGAGTGCCTAATCTTTTTCAACAAAATAAAATGTATTTGTTCTCCCTAGGATTAGAAGTTATTTAACGAACACTTATATAAAAAAAACAGTGATTTGAATGATCGACTCTATTCTTATGTGAGTCATAGGATAATCGAATATTTCCTAAAATAACTTCTGCTTTTGGTAAACTATTTCTCGATAAATTTATTCAGTTGTGCTAAATTGTATTAGAAAAATTAATATTCCCAATGTTACAGCTCTATTGAGTAACATTATTTTTTGAACAGCGTCAATAGTATCAATTCGTAAGTTATTGAATCGAATGTATTCTAACAAATTGTTAAAAGCTTAGACACTCGCCTTATAAAATAAGTTATTAATTAAGCTATCACTACATTGCAGGATATTCGAAAAATAAATATCATTGTAGCTATAAGAAAATTATTTGTTTATTGTGGTGCATTACTCATTATCGCTAAAGACTAATTGATTCATGCACGATCGATAGCTAAGTGACAGTGTTGCTGTCTGTGAAAATTATTGCAAATTGAAGAACTAATTCGGTGAATGTACATGCATATCGATATACCAGTAGGCAATTTTAGTTATTTATAGTTGGAAAATTGATTTACATTTCACGATCTAAGAAACACAGTCGCATTTAGCCGGAAACTTAATGCTTACCAGATTGTATCAGGTCCATTGCTAGGTAGGTATAGGGAAAAATAATACAGGAATCACAATTATTTTTTGAACAAAAGTATAGAAACTATAAATGTTATTTCCGATTTTGTGTAGTATAATCGTCATATATTAATTACTTTAATCTAACGTATGAATCCACTGTAAAAGTTTACGCGATCCCTGAAGACGTGGGTTTCATTAATTATATGTATGTCATTATAAAATAATAGCTTTTCATTAAAATTTTGAGAACTATGAATGTTCACTAATAAGAAAGTGGGAGAATCTATGTATATATGCATGTTTTTGGAGGACAAGAAGTTAGTAACATACCACTGTAAACCACTAATCGCGGTGTAATATTTTTTAACAGAAATGAACAAATTATGACCACATATTTCAACAACAAAAATTGTTAATATACGTAGAACAATAAGAAAGGGAAATCATGGCAAAAATAGAAATAACTGATTAATAAGGAAATATCAAAGTAAGATTATAATTGAAGCCGATGTACGAACTAGAAAAAAGTAGCTTTATCTAGCTACCACACTGTAGCATCACAGTTTATTTTTACAGACTGATTCCTACCGCGGTCCATTTGATACAGATTTTACTTAATTTATGCAAAATCTATGCCAAATAAACGTTGGATTATGGGGCACCGAGTCAAAATACATATAAAGATATAGTCGTATGGTAGTTAAATTCGACCACTTTTTATGTAATAAAATGACTTATTTTTTATTTTTGAATAAATGTTATATAAGCGGGCATTCTTACATCTATAACGGTCACGATGAATTTGATTTCATTTACAATTTATTAGAGAATGTATTTTGAAAAGTAGATTTTGAAACCATGAATTTCATGCAGAATAGAATTTCAAGAAGTTTTATCACACAAAATAACTGAATTGGTTTGGCAGTTGAACGTAATTATTCGTAGTGTTAAATACTAAAGAATAAACAAACCTTCTATGACTTTGACGAAAGCTAGTAATACAGACACCAGCTTTGCTCGAGGATTGAGGTATGTCATGTTGGTATGAACCTCTTTGACCGTCGGAGTTAAGTTCACAATCTTGAATGGAACGCCTACTTGTCCAATAATTCTAGAATAATATTTAATGTAATGTATTCTGTGTATTGTATTGATTATAATATATATACATATATATTTACCCCTGTGATGGTCGATATCGATCCACTTCTTGTGGTTGAAGGAGGAGCAGAAGCAATTGATGCTCGATGATCAGAATACGTGTGATGATTACGAGGATTATTGAAACGGTGTATGGTAGGTTGACACGACTCCGCTAATGGTGTTGTTTCATCATCAGTCCAACTTTTTTCTTCTTTATCAGATTCTAAACGTTTATTTCGTGGTGGACGGTTTAGTGGAAATTTTTTCACATGATCCGGCTTGAAGGTCTTAGGTGATAGTGGGCCGACATCTTCATACGTAAATTGTACTGCTGAAAGCAATTGATTGACATTGAAATCAAACAAATATTCAGATCGCTTTATCTGATTTCATCATATTATTGATAAAAAAACGAATTACTGATAAAGGAACGGGTGATATTAATCAGCATCTTTAACATACCTTCTTTTGAATTATCTCCTGTGGCAATAGGAGTATCTTCAGTCTCTTCAGAAACATCACGCGAGTAAACAATTTCCGCGCTATCTTGGGGACTTCTGTCTGAACCAGATCCAGAGCCTGATCCTGTAGAACCGACTAAAGTCACGGAACTCAAATTGCTTGGAGACGATGGTGCACTGATGACTGTTACATCTAAAAACATGTATGGAATTTACAGTTTGCAAAAATTAATTATGCACATAAAATTAATGTATTAATTTAAACCTGTAAGCGTTTCTGCACTGGATGATCCAGCAATTACTTTCGGAATAGTCAAATGACATCCATCGTCTTCCGAAGTGCTTTTATCGCTTACTCGAATGCTAACTTTTCGCGAAGTAGCTGGTGATTGTTTATCGGATAGTGTCGTCGGTGGCTGTACACTGGGGTTTCGACTTGTTCCTATTGGTGTTTCAGAAATCAAACCCAGTTGTTGTTCATCTTCTGCTCGTTAAAAAAAAAAAAAAAAAAAAAAAAAAAAAAAAACAAGTGTATTTAAAAAACATCAAAAGTATACATTGCCACATGATTAATATTCTTTAAAATAAATAACTTCATGATATTTTTATGATATTTCTAAAGCGTAACCTCATGATACGTTTTGTCGTAACAAATTAATAACATTTGTATAAAATATATACCGGGACATAAAATGATCATTTTTCATTCGTTTATGTTAAATTGTACTTCACATTTTACACACGCCATTTAGAAATAAAATTATGTAATATAGTTAATTTCATAACAATAGTGTAAAAGTTTGCATCCTCGCTAAGTCACTTGAAATCAAACACAGGTATGAAGTTTGCAAGTCATTCTGCAAACACTTTTATTTAATATCGTGAGCGTGAAACTGCATGTAATGTTTTTGAAATGCATTAAGTGCAACTCTATCTAGACTGCATAAAAATAATAGTCAAGTATGCAATATAAAAATTTGTTTGCATAACCAATATGGTACTAATACGTTTCAGAGCACTTAGTATCAGATACATAATTCATGCGTCGTAATAATACAGTCGATTATGTACAAAAAAAATTTTACTGAAAATCTGCATATTACAAATAACAATGTTAAATGATGTATACACAATACTTTGAATGATTTGTGAAGCGACACGTGAAAGAAATATTAAGTAAATAAAAGTGATAGTACAGAGCTACGTCTCATGGAAAGTTCAAGAAATCTCACGTTTTTTGTAGGTAGTGCGCCAGTGAGGCTTAGTGTTGGCCATAAAAGTACTTGCAGTTGATTCAAATGCATTGGAGTTTCCTGTTTCTCGACTATCACTCACTTCTGATCCGTACCCTATGTATACAAGTAACTAGTGTCATCTAATTTCTTTTAAAAATAAATTCTAACTGGCTTTGTGATTGAATTAATTTCACACTTTTAATTTTTGTAATTTTGCTTTCGAAGCTTACAACTATAGGGTACAAAATCAATAATTAAAGTAAAAGTATTTACCGGAAACAGAACTGGCACCACTTGTTCGTCTAGGAGATGAACTGCTTCTTCTTCGATCATCCAAGAAGTTGTGTGATTCTCCCGTATGCAGTCCAGAAACATCAAGTGATCTGAAGGAATTATAACCATTAATACTGGTATTTCTATGTACACGAATACGTGATACCAAATGTTTGATCTTTATATTTCTGATACTGTTTATCAATGAGCACCATATAAATGATAAAATATGAAATATTAAAATGATGTCTTACACCAAAGAGCCACTGGGCATATGAGCGTCGGGGGGTTCAGCATCGTAAAAAACTTTCTTTAGTGCCTCGAGTACAGTGACACCATCAGTAAAGACACGGTATGTTAAGAGAAACGTATTTAAAAAGTCTATACTGAGAAATCGCAGGTCGGTGAGCCGTTGCAAGAGTCGATCTGGAGTTGCATATCGAATTTGCGGTACTTTACATGAATTAAGAGTACGGCTGAAACGTATATCTACGTCATCCTTAAAAAGTTTTGGGTCATTTCTAATAGATTGAGGCATCGTAACAGAACTCGTATCCGATAATGAGCCATGTAACAAATCATTGAAATGCACATTGTCCATGCACTGGCTTATGTCACTTATCCAAGCAGCTTTTTCCTGGAAAAAAAATTACTAAGTATTGATACGAATCAATGGGTTGAAAAAGTAGTACGAATTGCGAATATGCCTTTTTGAATTAACTAGCAAGTATAAAATAACAGTATGCAAAAGTTAAGGAAAGTACCTGCATTGTTGGCGCAACTAGATGAACCGTGACTTGATGATTTTCTCCGCCAATTTTTAAATCAATGATAATTTTGAAATCTCGATTCTGTAATTGAGATGCATTAGTTGTTGTTGCAGTTGTACTTCCGCTTCCACTGCTTTCGCTAATCCCACTTGATAGTGAACATACTGATAACTCTGAAACATGTAACAATCGGGTTGTTTACTTATTAGCTAAAATTTCTTACTATATTAATACTGAATTTTGTGCGCGCTTTTTAAATGAAGAAAATAAACCAAACCAGCTTGACATATAAGAAATTACCATCATCATCTGCAACAGTTTGTTCACTCGGGTCTTCTACTAACACCGCATCAGAAAGTGGTATTTTGCCTATTTGCGGCACAAGATTAAGGCGACCATCATCATCTGACTGACGAGTTGTCAATATTAAATGATTAGAGAACAAAAAACATTGTCTTAAAGTCTCCTTATCCGTGCTACCTTTCCCTCCAAAAGTAGCGCTTAATCGACTTCGAGCCCCCTTTGGTCTTTCTGAAATTTGTATGAGTGCCCCTGTAGAATGAAACGTATGGTTAATCATTTGAAAATAAAATAATAATCATTATAATACTTTATTTAAATCTTATATTCGCTCTCATATTCACATCAAATGCACCTTTAATTGTTTTAAGATGTAATATTTATTTATTTGTTACTCTATATGCATTTTATATTCTGTTATATCGTTATAGTTTAATGTGGATAATTAATTTTCATTGTCGAAAGTTATATTTGTGATCGATAAGTAAGCTATGAAAAAAAATATCCGATTGACAAAAATAATACTCATTAAGAATCCTCGATATGAAAATAATTATACGTTGAATAGTGGGCAGGAAAAAAGGAACGACATTGGTGCCAATGGATTTCCCTCAATGAGCACAACAACAGAAGAGGGTATTTCTGTAATGTTTGCATATTTTTATCAAGAAATAATCGAAGAAAGAATCTTATCGAATTACCTTATAATATTCTGCAAAATCAGTCATGTTTATGGTCCCCGAATTAGTTGTGGGTAAAATATTATGTTAGCGCCAGTAAATCCATTTCATTCTTAAAATCTAAGTTGAGTCCCAGGATCATTTACCCAGCACTTATTAACTTAACATCTACCTTATCTGGCCCCAAAACTAATTTTTGGTTTATCTAATCTACCGTCTTATATATTTTAGTGTCGATACTGCTCAAGATATTTCGTGGAACTCACGCAGAAAAAATTGTAGTGGACATACAGCCTTTTTAAACATTTTTTTATGTTTTATGAGTAGCATTTCTGCCTTTTACTTCTCTTTTTTCCTTTTTACGCGTACTCTTTTAGATGGTTTTTTCATGAAGCTGAAGATATTTTAGCAACAAAGCACAGCACTAAGTATTCAACAGCATCTTTGATCAACTTCTGCGTTTATGGTGAAATTTTAATATCATACTAAGAGTGAGACTAGCTAGGCGAATTTTGCAATAAACGACAGAATTGTGTAACTGTTTTGTTCTCTTCAAGCTTACAGATAAGACAGAGAGAAAGCGACCAGCGCACGTCGCTTTCCCAATAGAGCTAACCATATAACGTTTTATGGAGAAGGGAGAAGACGCGCTTGTACAGGGCCGTACAAAGAAGGGTGCTATACTCATATTTCATAAGATTTATTAGTTTTGTTTATATAGTTGATCGGATAACATAAATGACTCGGATTTACGAATGTGTAACAGCATTTTATTAATGAGGAAAGAGTATTAAAGCTTTTAAGATCATTTTTCTACCATTGTATTGTATCTTAGTACTTTCGATATTGAGTAATTGGTCTCAATTCAACACTGGAAAAACATCTACTTCAACAATTGAATCACAACCAAATTAGAATTCATCATAAGAAATAGAATCTACATCAGATCAAGGTACGAAAAAATGCAAAATTCCCTTGGAACCTTTATTCTAGCCAGCCCTGACGCAAGCAAGCCGTTGCTGCGCGCACTTCGACGATATACGAACGCGCCTGCGCTCATCAACCTAACATTCTCTGTGATGCGCGTCCAGATGGGCACGCTTCCATTCCTAGTGGTACACCATTGATTTAGTCAGGCACCGTTTGCGCTTGCGCTATAAAACCCATGAGACTCGCCAGCAAGGGTCTAAATATTAGTTTGATCTCCAAAGCCCCTAGACCAAATATATTTATTTGAGCCCTTAGAAACTTGTCGTCAGATCTGTGGATCGTCACCTCAAGTTAATCGCTGGACCTGGACTAATTTATTTCAGTCTAATATGCTCTAAAAATGATTATTTAAAATATAATTTCTCTAAATTTTACTAGTTACATAGGAGCGACGATCTCCGCAGGGACGTTGATTGTCGAGAAATAATATATGATTTTGTTGTATCATATTTCGTTAACCAGAGTCAATTTTTAATATTTTAAAAGAAACACCCTACACCATTCCAAATCTTGAATGTGAATAAATTTTTTTAATGCTGATTTATTTTTATAAGATGCGAAGCATGATTGCGCAACACCTTTATAATTATATTATTGTGTTATCATCTATTCTCACCTTGTCTGACGAAGACTTGATTAACGTCAAGTAAAATGTCACAGCCTTCGGCGATCATTCGTTCAACTGCTAAATTTTTTCGTAAATTCTCCGTTTCGCTGACCTAGAGGAAAAAGTAAAGTAAAAAAGTTTTTACCTATTGTTCATCAAAAACCTGTTTTTTAATGATTATTTGTACGTCATGACTTGAACACACCTCATCGTGCATTTGTCTTGAGAGATCCTCTAATTGCTGACGGGCATTCTGCAGACTTTTGCGCTCTACATGATCATGCGGAGTATGAGCTAAAAGCTCATGAAGCGTAATAATATAACGGGGTATCTAGATAGAAGATATTATTATTGAATAATTTTTTTTTTTTAATTGTATATTAATAAAGTCTTGCTTACCTGATGCATCGGATAAGTTAGAAAAGTCTCGAGAGATCTACCGTGACATGCAGTTTTATTTTCAAGACGGGTTAAAAGCGCTGCGAATGAAGATGATGACTGCTTACACTCGGTAAGTACTTGCAGACTGTAATGATGATTTCTCACATACTCCTGGTAGATTGATAGCATAGGTAAAAGCATGTCAAACAAATCACCTGCAGACCAATGAAAGATTGATTACTAGAATGTAACTGTCAAGAATAAAAATTGAATCTTCCATAATATTTACCTAGAACCAAAGTTGGCCAACTTTCCATGCGAGAAGTCAAACCTTTGAGAAAAATTTGATGCAAAAAGAGTACAGTTTCACTGTTTAAAAATATACTATTGACATCCTCGTGACTGCAGGGTGGCTTCTTTGAGCTAGCGGCCATTTTAAATGGCCTCAGAAAACAACTAACTAATACTTCCATTTGTTCAGTATACTCTTCTTCTGCTTCAACCATTTGAAATACTAAGCTGGAATGCGTTTAACAAACAATGTATATAATAGCTGTATTATAGACATTGCAAAAAAGCCATTTAAATTAATAAGAAAACAAAGCTCCAACCTGTTTCTTTTCCTCATGCTCTCAGCGTGTGGGCTCTTTATATATTGCTCAACAATTTGTTTCCAGCGCCGTCTGCACAACCAGCCCCTGAAGAAACTTTGAACTTTCTTGATTTTCTGCATCTCGGTGCTACCTTCGGATATACCTTTGAAGTCAGTTGCGTTTGCGAAACCCGTAGTTCCTTGCATGCCCAGACTACCCGCATTTATTAATCCGGAGATACCGCCTCCGCTAATACTTTGCGATGCTGTGCGTTGGAAAGTACCACGGGAACCGTAAGCACTTGTCATACTTGGCCGAAGTTCCTTTTTCAAAGCGCATAGCTGATGGAAACGCGTAATTGAATTAAAATATAGTGACTTTGTAATTAAGTGCGATAGAGCCTTACCTCGGCACGTAGTTTCTTGATCTCCGATGTAAGTTCTTCGCACTGCTGGGTGTACTGCCATTTAGCAGTTTTTTCGCTTTCAACAATTTGTAACAGGTGTAAGTGTTTCTGCTCCAGCTCTTCTTTTTGCAGGAGCATTTTGTTAAAGCTGGAATCAGTTACGAGAAGACATTAATTTTTGTTGGTAAAACGTTAATATAACATTATGCATAATTCCAAAATAATTACCTAGCCTCTCGTATCGCATCAATCCACATTTTGCAGTCTGCCTCCGTTGACGCTTTCAATTCATATTGTCTCTGGTTTTCCCTTCTATACGAGATTGCAAAGCATATCTGAAAACATACAAGCAAAATGTGTTGAAACTTTCTCTCACTACTTCTTATCTTATCGAAAAAGATAAAATAATCGTACAACATCATAACTTTAGTACACGCATATATTATCGTTCTAATTTCATTCTTTTTAGAGCTGTATTTTTCAAGAAAATTCAGTCCTTGTACCGAAGGCCCTTTCTCACCACCTTTCCCGTCTCCCCTATCTATTTTGCAGTCGCTATTCCGTAACACGAGCATTAAAACACCAATAACTCAAGAGACGAAGAGCCTGTATATAGAATAATGTAGATCAAAGGCAAACAGGATCCGGTCTAGATTTCGATTCCTTATTTCTTTTGAAAGCTGCTTTATCGCCAAGCCAGCCACGAATTATACTTTACAATCTCATCTTTTTATTTGTATACGTTTCCGCGGTTAATTCCCATTTGTTAAAATTATGTAAAATGACGGATTTTTTTTTTTTTCGTAGAATACACAAGTGAAACAAACCTGCTTGTCCGAGTCTTTGCCTTTCGCTGTAATCAAACGATCACAGTAACATCCTTCTAGTAAGATAACGCCGCTTGGTCGCGAACAAGCTTCATTCTCGTAATAGAACAGAATATTCTGGAAAAAAATCATATTAGATTTTTCTTTTATATTTCTAGAAGCTTTATCATTGTGATATCTGCACCAAAGGACGATTCTGAATCGCGCAACTTGTCAGTGATCGCCTTCTTTTCACCATTTATATTACACAATTTACTATTAGGTTCATTACAAATCGTTTCATCAAAATGCATCCTAGATGATGTATTCGGAAGACTAATAGTAAATTGTGCAACAATTAGCTGTTCTATAGCGATGCTTCTAGTAGAGGCAAGCACTGAAAACGCCCGAGGCTGAATAGCTTTTTCCCGTGTTCCGTACACCGCAGTTTTTACAACTCGAGCTTGAAAGGATTTTTTTACCCCTATAAATGGTAGAGGGAGCATTTTGCGACGTGCACTAGAAAATTTTTCACCAAAGCGTTTCAGACGATCTTTTCAGCTGCAATGAAATTGCTATTCGTGACCCAGAGACTGTATCGCGTGTCTTTGTAAACAGCGTTAAATATCACATGGTACTTTTTCAAAGAACTCCGCGACAAAAGGGAGGAATAGCAGAGAGGGTGGCCGCAATTAACTCACCTGATAGAGAACAAACCAGCGTAACTGCCATTTAGCAGAGTCTGCGGTGCGCTTATGCAAATAACCAGCTGCCGAGTGATCGTAATGAGCTTTTTCCGACAGCATCACCAGTTGCGAGTCGTTTACTCGCACTAGAAAACACAACAGAGTCCTCTTTTTAGAAAAATGAGCGTCGCAATAGCTTTTAACGAGTTTTAGAGGAAAGCGCTGTCACTTCTGGGAATTTTACTTTTTTAAAGAGCGCCAATAAAAATAAAAAGAAAAGTACAATCTAGCGCCTGTATCTATCGGTGCAGGCTGTTTGAAGAAAAAAAAAAGACACTCGATTTCCGACGCCTTCCGTTTCCCTTTCGCATATAAGTTTCCGATTTCAAGCCCCACTCTCGAATAACACCACTGATGGATGTATGAATAAACATGACCACTTTTCATAACCATAACACCTGTTAATCAATACCTCGACGAACGGCGGAATAAAGAATACGCTTCGTACGAGCTTTTTGCGCGAAGATAAACAAGAAAAATAAACAGGAGAACGCGAGCTATATTTATTTAAATATTATAATAGAGGTAAGAACAAAAATCATCTCGTTTCTCACCTGTTCTTTGCATCTTGGGACTGAGCATGATTAGTGTGGCTTTCCGGTCAGACTTGATTCTTGATTATCATGTATTGCGAAGCAAGAGCTTGATTGTCATGCGATGATTTGTTCATGTGCCAGCTCGCTCGCGAGGGTAAAGCAACATAGTCACTGATCTCTCCTCGGGTATTTTTTCCACTCTCATCTTTGTACCTACCTTGCTCGCCTTCTTTTCCTTTGTTTTTCAATCCCGCTGCGAGCTTTCCTTTTTTTGCTCGCTGCTCTGTAAATATTTCGAAAAAAAAAAAATACAAAGAAGGTCAGCCTGATCGATCGTTTAAAATTTGTAAGCAGTGCGCGCGTATCGTAAGACGCGTGAAAAATTGTATCGCTTGAACTTATCAACTCGTTACTCGCCTCAAATAACGGTCTACCATACCTAGGAAAAACGCATTCGAAATACAAATAAATTTCCCGCGAGCGGAGCGTCCCTTTTCCGTTGGAAATAATCGAATCTAGAGAGCGGATGGCTCGTAAAAATTTGATACAACGTGTGTAATAATTCATTGTTTCGATTCGACGCTCTCGCCGAGAGTATTATTAATGCGAGAACGCGCCAAGGCAACGTCCGCCGCGATATACCGAGGGGGTGAAAAAGAAGAAGAAGAAGACGCGAGGGAAAAAAGAGAATTCTAAAATATCGAACGGCAGCCCAGTCGAAAAGTAGCAAGTACAGCACAGAGCCAAGGAGGATGAAGCTAGGGCGCGGGCGCACACGATTAGAATAGACACCTGTTAACGGTGACCTTCGACGCTGGCTTGCATAGATACGCTCGTATTTTCCCGCCCGTGCGCGGCAGGGCAGCGAGAGCGAAAACGAAAACGAAAACGAAAAAAAAAAAAATTAGATGCGAACAATCGCGTTTGGGCGTGTGCGTTCTTTTTACCTTGTTCTACGCCTCGGTCACTCAGAGCCGAGGCTGTCCGCCTCCTGTCATAGCACCCCTCTCGGCACGGGGAGATCAGCAGCAGACAGCGAGCTTTACACGGCTCGTTCCTATTTATCCGCTAGCCCGGCGACAACTTCCCTTGGCACTTGTCTCGTTTCCTCAATCTCGTCGAACCGTCGCTTCATTTTCTCTCCCTCGCGCGCTTTTGCGCTCTTCCTCTCGGCCACGGCTACTTGTTACTGCTTCTTCTCTCTCGGCGTCCGCTGGCGAGCTCGGTTACGCACACATGCGCGCGCAAGCACACACTCTGCCAGGCCTGAACGAGGCGGCGCACGCTTGTGCCCTGGTAAACTCTCTCTCGCGCTATTGAAAACACGTGCGGAGCAACGATGTACGCGCGAGTGGCTCCGATTCGCGCGGCTCAAAAGTATAGAGGAATGAGCTCTTTTTATCAGTAAAGAAGGCTGTTTCTCGAGGATAGACACGAGGGACTGAGCGACGGCTAGCTGCTATGCTGTATACCGGGTGCGCGCGAGCCAGCTCTCGGCACACGAGTCGGGGCCAAGGCGAGTCGCCGAGTGAGAGAGCTGCGCGCGAGCCTCGCCTGCCTGAGCTTTCCTGCGTCTCTCCCTGTATGTACATCTATATATCTATATATATATATATATATAGCTCCCCACTACCGCGGCCTGTGCGCTACCCCAGCTCTCTCGCTCGCTCGAACTCTTCCCTCTACTACCCCTCCGTTTTATTTATCCCTCGGCCGCAACGTGTGTACCTCATCCCTTACCCCTCCCCAACCCCAATAGCTTGTGATCCTCCTGTTGCTACTCTTGCCACTGCTGCTGCTGCTGCTGCTGCTGCTGCTACTGTTACAGATTAGCTCGTATTACGACTTTGGTATCACATGTCGCGGAGATATGAGAAATTTGATTTTCTCGCCTTACGCTTAGCCTCGTATTTTTTTTTTTTTTTTGTTTCTGCCTAACGAGCGCGGCTCAAGCGTGACAAATTGATTTTTTTCTTCGTCGCGTACTTTGAACAAACGCGCTGGAAATGTCTCGTTTTTATCATAACTTTGAGAGCTCGAGGAGAACTGGCGATTCTCGAGCTTGCGGAAGTTCGCTAAGGACGTGGGCTATTTTTAGAAACTACGGGCCGATAACGCAGCATTGCATCGTAAGACTAGGCTGGGCTACATTAAAAGATTAATTCGCGAGTTACATCTCTCTTTTTTTTTTTTTTGGTTTCCGAGTGGAAATTTCGCAGATATATGGGAAGGAAGAGCTCGGAATTTTATTTACATAATACACGGTTGCCTAATAGCTTTTGCCCGAGGTGGAAGCGTTGACGAGTTTTTTCTAATTAGTTATATGTACTGAGCTCCATTGTGTCATTATGGTGTGCGAAACTTTATTGCATAGTTGAGGATCTTGATTAAAAACTGAGTACGATTCAGTTGGTTTTTATTAAATTCTCAATGTAAACTCGTACTTTTTAACATAAAATATGAAAGGCTGAAATTATCGCATAAATAATTTAAAGTGCATACATAGATGATACTCGAAATAAAGGGAATCTCCTTTATAAATTATGGTTATTATTTTTTTTTTTTTTTTGCGAAAATCCAAATCATTGTCCAACGTTCTGACGACGATTATGCCGTACGTGTTTTCGCTTCTTACTGGAACACGTTACGCAGCATTTGTCGCGAACTACCGATGATACGTCGCACATGTGCTTGTACGCGGAACACAGCCAGACCGGATCGATGCTGTCGTAGCAGTCTGAAACAGCTGAAAAAGATAAAACGAAACATTTCAATTTTTTAATCTTTAATTTTTCTTTTCAAACTGTTCGACTCGCTCACCGAGATTCGTATCCAAGCAAGGCTTCTTGTGATAGCAACGTCTAACTTCGACGGGCTTCCTCTCGGCGTTGCAATCCCTAGACAGCAAGTTAGTTTGCCTATCGTAGCAAGTCACGTTTCTATGCTTGTGGCCGGACTTGACGGCGCAAGTTGCGTTGCAGCTACTCCACTGGCCTGCAAAAAAAAGTTTCGCCGTTCGCGTGTAAAAGAGTTTTCGTTTTATTTCTTCTCGCGATGCAACTCGACGCTTACCCGTTGTCCACTTGCCGCTATAGCACTGCTCGGATTCGAGCGGTTTGTTGTCTGGATCGCAGACGAGGGCGTCTCCAGGAGCTGAGCAAAACACCCGCCTAGTCCTCCGTCCGTCCAGGCACTGGCTCCATTTGGATACCTGCCACTTGGGTTTCCGATTGTACATGGAGTTCTCGTCGGGACTGTCGGCGTCGAGAACGTTGTCGAACTCGAGAATCTCCGGATCCGCCTCGGTACTGTCCAAGACATCCAGCGTGGTTGGAGGGGCCGCGGGTTCGCGCTCGTTCGGACTGACGTTGTAGAATTCCGAGTTCTTATTCTCGGCGTAGACGATCACCGGCACCTCGCTACTGAGCTCGCAGGTCGGCAAGTTCGGACATGGCTCGACTTCCTCGGGTCGCGTGGCCTCGTTGCACTCGTGGTCGGGAACGGCGAGTTCCGGCTGGTCTTCGTCGCGACCGGCGGAGACGCACATCACCGAGCGCTTGCGTAGAGCTTTATCGCCGCAAGTCACCGGGCACATCTGCCAAGGACCTACCCACCACCTGAAAATTTATCGACGTGCTAGATGCGTCAGAAGGACCAAGTAGATTTGTGAATATAACGAATACCTAGCCGGACAAGGCTTCGTGTTGCACTCGCGAGTGATAATCCTTGGCTTCGCTACGACGTCGCAGAATTTGTCCTCGACAACGCCACTTTTGCTTTCGTTGCAGAGCGCGTACGAGCTCTGTTTGCCACCGCCACAGGTAGCCGTACAGAGAGACCAATCGGAAAAGACCCAAGAGTACTCTGGAGCCCGACCGACGTCTTTCTTCGGTAACGTGTACTCGTAACGCAGTCCGAAATTTCGGTAGTGTCCGCGGTGTATCAGCTGTTGAAATAATATTATGAATAAACGTGACGAGTCAGTTGTCGAAGTTTTCAAACGTCCTGGACGAATGTTCAAAGTTCTTTCTTTCGTAAAAGTTTATAATGATACGACTTTAGTTTAGTTTAAAGTAGTTTCACAACTCTACGAACCTATATTGAATGATTCATACGTTCTGCTTCATTTCATAGCATAAAATATGTCTATTAAAAATAATTGCTACGGAATTCTCTGAGCATTAACAAAATAAAACTTTGAGAACTCTGTTTTTTTTTTTTTTTTTCGAATAGAATTAAAGTTGCGGTATAGAAGATTCGAAAAAAACAAATTTACTAACGTATACGGAGATGTCTTCTTTAGTAGGTCCTGGAATTCTGACTTTCTCTTTGTCACGATCGCGTTCGTAAAGAGCTGGCGTGCCAGCGACCTGATACTCGCCGGCCAAGGTGATCTGCCTGTCCGAAGAAGATTAAACACTTGCGTGAGATTCTTTTACTTTAACTATTCACGTCATCTTTCAAGGCAGTTTATATTTTCTCGCTAATTATCTCTTACATTTGCTTAACAGTCTCGTCTCTGTTAAAAATAAAAGAGAAAATTTACTATTAAAATAAGTTGTGTGTTGATGCCTCGACGCTCGTTATCTGGGACAATGAACTTTCTGCAATTCCTATACACTCGGTCGAATTCGTCGAATTGCAATTTTGATCCGATGATGATAACAGAGGCTAAACCAGTGTTGCGCTTGCAGAGCCAGTATAAAACATGAAAGAACCTGCGTGCAATTATTCTCGAATATATAACGAAAGAAATAATAATAACCGTAAACTCTAGCTCTGCGTGTGGTTCATCCATAAACTTTATACTCCAGAGACTTTTTACTCTTTTTTTTTTTTACAACGTCATTCTTGAAATTCCAAACTTTTCATTGTACAAATTTTTCAACTAAAGTAATCAGCCTTCGTTTTACGATAGCCAAAGATGAATTTTGATAAAGAATAACAGTAGTTTCAGGGTAAACGTACCGCTTTCCGTTCAGAAAATACTCATTGGTCTTTGGCCGACCTATACCGATGTAGTTTTTGCTGTTGCCTAGCTCCTCGACTTTAATATTGCGTGATCCCTCGGGAATGACGACGACTTCCTTGTAGCCCAGTCCCTCGTTCTTGTCGTAAAGCCCACGTATCGTGACGCATTGCGTACCGTCGCCGTGGCATATCCCGCATCGATCTTCCGTTGCATTGGAATCGACGATCCATTCACAGCCAACTTTCTGCAAACGATATTTGCTCGACTTTAAAATTTTTATCGATACGTCGATTCATAGTATTAAAAGAATACGATTGGGAGCGAAAACTCCTTACCCTACATATACCAGCGATGCACATGTCTCTCGTGCCAACGTTGCAAGGTGTTCCATCAAGCGCCGACTCGCCCCACGGCACTATAACGCTCTCATCTGTATCCGTGCAGTAGAGTTCGCAAGGCTCGGCTGTCGTTGATAAAAAAATTAATTTACAAAACGATCGTCGATCGCGTCCATCGTATATGTTTAAAAACGTTCAGAGACTCACTTTGATCGAAATACGGTAACCAAGTGTAATTTTTGCCCTTGTACTCTTTTCCATTGTAACTGCTGCACTGAACGCTGCGGTAACTCGGTGTGCCTTCCGGACAAGGCTGAGTGTTGCAAATCTTATAACGACGTCGTTCGCCCGTGCAAAATTTTCCGCCGTGCTCCGGCTCCGGATGATCGCATTTTCGCTCGATTATCGAGACACCTGCGCCGCAGCTGCGCGAGCATTCGCTCCACGCGCTCCACTCGCCCCAGCCGCCGTTGATTTGACTGGGTCGATCCGCTATGGGTATGCACTTTTGGTTCTGGCACCACTGCGGATGAACATTTTTTTAGACCAGTTTAGCAACGTTTCTGACGCTCGCGTGATTTTCATACGCTTTGTGGCGGAGTAAAAGACCTATGCGTGGATATATAATTAAGTTTAGCATAAAGAAGAGCAGACGAACCATGTGTTTTCCGCAATGAGTGCCTGGGGCGGCCGGATGTAGCATAGTGGTGCAAACTCCGTCTACTACGCACCACAGTTTTGAGCATATCTAGATAAGCATTTAAATGTGGGTTATACAAAGTAAATGTTGACATGTTACAATATCACTCGCTTTGTTTAATCAAAAATAAGTATTTGGATTACCTCCTCTAAAGGTGAACAAACGGACGCATCTTTAACACCGAACTGTAGCCTGCATTGGTGCTCCGCATTGTACATAGCTCCGGGTGGCAAATCCGGATAAGCATAGTCGTTATCGACCGGTTCATCTTCCAGGCATTCTCCTTTACCCTGACTGGAAGGCAATCGAACGGTTACAAATTGAAGGTCAACTCGTGAATATTCAAAAGTCGCATCTAAAAATATCATCAAATCTCATACTCTAAGAAATTGGTGATATCCCTCCTGGAACATCGAGACCACGCGACGCCTACGGTATCAGCTTCGAACGTTGGGGTCATCACGTGCAGCTTATCTCCGTCTTTTTTGCTGCATCCAATTTTTTCCGTATCGTGATACATTCCGAAACTGCAACGAGATCGTTGCATCATAATCAAATTTTACAAAATCATCGTAGAATCTAATTCTGAAGAAAATCCAAACTCACTTGTGGCCCAACTCGTGAGTAATGGTGTGGGCAAGGGTAATGCCATTGTCCTCGTTGACGCTACAGCTACGATCGGGCTGACACATACCAGCCACATGCGCCACGCCTAAGGTGCTGCAGGGAGTGTTTGCTCTGGAGCAAATGTCTTCCCTCGTTACCAAAATAGCTACGTCATGATGGTTCGGATGGGAATCATCCGGCGGGTTGAGTTTTTGTTGCCACTTGCAGAAGTTGTACAGCGTTTTGTCAGCGTTTATCGTGATATTCAGTCCCGGCTGAAAATGACATATCGAACTGCAAAAATTAGTCTGCTTCATTTTCACAACGCAATGATTACGATTGCATCGGGAATTATCGTAATCGCTGCATTTGCTATCCTACCTCGGCGTCGTCTTCCTCCATTAGAATTATGCGAACGACGACGACGTTGATGAAATTACCGATACTCGGATCGAGGTACAGCGCCGAGACCATGTTCATGATGGTCAAAAGATAAGTCTCGACGTCTCCGTCTTGGTGAAAGGCCATCATCGTTCTGTCGGCTACAACGAGTGCTTCCACGTGTCGGGCTCGACTTACGGACCTTTTGGAACGCTGTGGCTGGAGCTGCCGGCGCCGACCTCGACCTTGAACTTTCATTAGGCCCGACTGGGACTGCCATTCCAGCAGCGTCTCGCTCAACCGTCGTGGCTCTGCGGGCAAACGAAACAAAATGAATAAAAGTCGGTATATTCGAGAGCTTGTTAATGCAAGAGTTTATTATATACCGGAGGCAGCATGCAACGGTTATAAATTTGTCATTCAACTCACCGCGCGTGCCGCAGTTTCTCTCGTGTTTCTGCTTGCGCATTCGCCGCGGCTTGTTGTGTTTATCTCGGATCTTTAGAGTTTGGCGTAACTTTTGTTTTTTCCTCGGCCTGCCAGGTTTAGTCGACGAGAGCAGTCGCGTGTCGTTGCGTCTGCGAACTCGGCGGAACAGCAGATGTGGCCGAGCTTCGTTCACTTTCCCACGATATTTATCTTCGTCTTGTAGCCCAACTGGTTCTAACCAGACTTCTCCATGCTTCCCATACACGAAGCCGGCCTGAAGCGCACGTGCAGAAATTTTTATTCGTTTTTTCGTTTTTTTTTTCTTTTTTTTCTTTTACTCGAATCCCACAATAAGCGAAAGCAAAGAAAAACGCCTCACCAGACCGTTGCAGGCAGACAGAACGACCCGGGAGTCAGGCTGGTCCCGGATGACGCCTCGATAATGGCATCGGCTCGACTGATTTTTCGCAGGTTCGCGCTGGCGCAACTCGCGCTTGTGCCTTTCTACCAGCATACCGGGCTTGATGAAATTACCGGCTGGCCTCAGCTGCAGGTGATACTCGAGCCCGCTCATCGTTAACCGATAGTGCAGCAGATTCATCGGCGCCGTTTCTTCCTCCTCCGGCGAAAACTCGTTACCCTCGTGGTAGTGGGTCACGTTGTGCGATATTAGCTCGCCGAGGTGCGTTACCTTGCGCGGAAACACGATCTCGTGCGAGCTTATGTGTTCCTCTGACGTGTAGAGTCCTGAGAGGAGAGTCGAACGGTTATCAGTTTTGTACCGCGAAGGTAAGTTATTCGTCGTGCTCCTTTACCTTTTGGACGGACGTTCGGAGAATCCTGAAGTGCATCCGCGGCGATCGTTGCGAAGACGATGATTAGGAAATGCATTCTTGCGTTTTGTTTGTTTTTTTTTTTTTTTTTTTTTTTTTGTCGGTATAAAAATGGCACTTTTACTTTACGAAAAAATGATGGCAAGTCCTTCTCTACTTTGATGAGTTACGGAGACTGGATCACCTGCGAGAGAGGAAAATTAATTCTGAATATTTTAAAATGAAATCCCGTGCTCCAAGCCCTCACCTCGCGTGCTGGCCGACTCCTTGCACGTCGAGCTGATGAAACAAGTTTCGTGCAACATAGAACGCGCTCGAGTCTGTGAACGCCAATCCATCTCGATCGGAGAGCTGTGTAACCGCTGTCGTTGTTGCTATAAAAACGATGACGATGTCCAGAAGGAGTACGATAACGACGGCATTTGTGTAAAAAGCAAGTCGATTGATTAATCGAGTACTTTACACTCCAGCGCTGTGTTCTTCATCCGAGAGCGATGTCTATGCGTCCTGCTCTTAGTTCAGAGATACGCCGCATTCGATGACTCACTAAAGATAGTTTCTCTCGTATCCCACTATACTTACCGATCAAGATGAGCTTGTTTTCACGGCACCTTTTGCCGTGTGTATCGTATAATCGGACGGTGTTTCACTGCATCGTAAAAACCGAGGAAATATTTCGTTTGATAAAATTCGAAAAATCGTCAACGGAACATAGGCTTATCCCACGCACGCAGCACACGCGAATCGGACAAATGCACTTTTATCAGCGAAAACACTCGGGTATAACCTTCGCGGAGGCTCGCATGCATGGACCGTTGCTGGTGTTGCTGCTGCTGCTGCTGCTGCTGCTGCTGCTCGCTCGCCGTCACAACACTCAGTGGCGTTCTTTATACTTGTCCGTTTGCCATCCGAGAAACCAAAGAGCACAGCTCTCCGCCCCTCTTCTCTCTCTCTCACACTCTTGTTGGCTATCGCTTTCTATAAGCCGAGAGACTCTGGACAGTCCTTCTCCTCCTCCGCCTCCTTCTTCTCCTTTCGCCTCCTACTACTTTGCCTCCTCTCTTTCTTCTTATTCTTCATCAACATCTTCGCTTCCTACGCTTTACCTTATAATATAACGTCTTCGCTGTATATGATGTTATTTATTTCTATATTGAATTTCTATATTGAATCGTCATAAATACGCATTTATTGCTTCGGTGATCTTTTTTAATTGAAAAAAAGAGACCATAATGCGGTGTGACATCGACTGGCGCCTCTAAATGCATAAGCAGTTCACACATCGTTCCGCACTTTGAATTCCGATAACGCAGTTGTTTACGTAATTTTCATAATTGAAAAAAAAAACCGATGAAAAAAGTTGAAAATACACTAATTAGTCGCATTTCCACCAGTACACATACTTGCGGGTAATTTGAAAACGGCTGTTTTATCGGTAGAACGAGTTCAAGCATGTGATTATTCCGAACGAAATCAGTTTATTACAACACAGTCTGAAAAATATGAAAATTAGAGATTAAGAATTTAGTGAGAGTCATAGGTGTTCGATCAAACTTATCTTGGTTATTAAAAAAAAAAAAAAAAAAGAAAACACCATCACCTACAAAACTGTTTACTGCTCGAATGTTGTCCCTCTAATGGCACCTAAGAAAAATAGGAAAATACTATTTACATTATATACGAAAAACTATATCATGTACAACGAAAAATATACAATTGAAAAAGTTTATGTAATTTTCTATCTGTTTGCAGCAGAAACTCTTTTGGTTATCGGTGATAAGTTAGATGATTATCAGCGCAACCCAAACGATATTTACAATGGTAAGTAGGAAAATTCGTACACAAACCACTAATTTATTTATCTTCGCCCAATCATAGTACAAATTTCATCGAAAGATAATTTAAATAAGATATGTTTATAGAAAATTAGTAAATATATAGCGTAATAAATATTTGAAGAGGTTAACTTTTTCAGACTTTTCGATTACTTTAAAGCAGCAGTGTCATTCCCCAATTTTCAATTAATTTAGGTCGATACACGCGAGACATTAAAGATGCAGAGCTTTTGATACCCCGTCACGTTCAGGAGAATGGAGCACTCCATACCTATCAGTTAGCCAAATTTTATCAACGGGAAAAGTTAGAAAAGGAGAGAAGACGACGGGAAAACACTCTGTAAGTTAAAACTGGCGAGGTATACCGTTCCTAGCTCTCACACGCTGATACACACACACACACAGCCTTATCTGCATATAAAGTGCATATTTTAGTTCATTCTTATATTTATGACAGACTGCACCTAGTGCTACCATTTAACGGCGCTGATAACCACGTGGAACTCAAGCCCTACCATGATTTCATATCACCGGATATGGTCGTTGAAACGCGATCACTGGATTCCGAAGCTTCTCGGTTTAACGAAAGCAATCTACACTTTAAGTGGCCCAGTGATAATCAGTGTCACTACAGGGGTGCTCTGCGGGGACATGCGAACTCCCGAGCTACCCTTTCGCTCTGTGAGGGGGTAGTAAGTACTTTAACAAATTTTTTAAATATTTTCAAAAGAAAATAAATGGAAACGAATTCAGGTAGGCTATGTAAATACTGATCACGGAAGATATTACATCGAACCTTTGGATGGAGACCTACCCGATGACGATGGTCAACATATTCATCTAATTTACAAAAAGGAAATATCACACGAGAATATGCCTCACACCAATAAAGCGCCTTTCTGCGGAGTGAATGGTTTCGATTAAATTTGTTACCCAAGGAGTCCTACACCCTAAAATTGCTGATCAATCATTCCCGACATACAGACGACTGGGAAAGTGCGTGGTCTGAACAATTGGCTCGACGACAAAGAAACGAAGCCGAGAGCAGTAACTCAGTACCGATAAACGAAAAACGGGCATCTTCGAGTACCCATAGCATTCATCGGTACATCGAGGTTGCACTTGTAGCCGATCGGCGATTCCTCGACTTTCATAAAGGTACCAATTACGAGCAGTATTTACTCACCGTGATGAATATGGTATCGGATTATTACCACGACGCCAGTGTTGGCAATCAGATCGACGTTGTCGTAGTTCGCATCATTTATCTGGAAAAGGAGAAGAACGAGGTAACGTACACGATGGAAATTAATCGTGAAGAATTTCTGATTCGTCGTGTCGTCCGTAATTTCACAGATAGACCTGCAGATAAGTCCCGACGCCGAGAAAACGTTGGAGAGTTTTGCTAAATGGATCGAAAAACTCAATCCAACCGACACGGAACATCCTAACCATTTCGACATAGGTGCCCTTGTTACAAGGTAGAACGACTTTGAAAAATATCTATAATACCCGCTATTTTAAATATCGTCGCGTCTCATCTTCAGACACGACATCTGCGCAGAGGGTAACAATTGCAATCTTTTGGGACTAGCTTTCGTGGCTGCTGCTTGCGAAAGAAAAAAGGCAGCTTGCATAAACGAGGATTCGGGACTTTTACTGGGAATCGTCATTGCTCACGAAATCGGACATACGTAAGAATTGATGAGTGATCATCGCCCAATACTTATTTTTTTTTTTTTTTTTTACTATTATAGATTAGGCTGTTCTCACGACACCGAAGAAATCAGTGGATGTCCCTCCACTGATAAGGACGAAAGTTACTTCGTGATGTCGCCTATCGTCTTTATATACACTATCAGATGGTCACCGTGTAGCAAGAAATTCATTACCTCTTTTCTTGAGTAACGATTTTATTCAAATTTAACACGTCGGCATACGACTATAACGGACTTGACTATGATGAATGGTTTTCGCGCTTGTGTCATCTTGCAGAAGTGGTCTCGGCGAATGTCTAATTAATAATCCGAAAAATCCTCCCGACAAGTACAAATTTCCCAATATGTTGCCTGGCGCGATGTACGATGCGGATTTTCAGTGTAAACTCAATTACCCCGGCTCAACGCCTTGTGAATCCGATCCAGACGAAGTAAATCATGAAATATTGTATTTTAAATATGTGCGATCGCCTATCACTCGTCGCATCAAAACTATAGGATCTCTGTGAAGAGCTTTGGTGCAACGTAGGCGGAGACAATTGTAAATCCAAAGGCGCCCCACCCGCTGATGGCACGAAGTGTGCCGAGAACAAGGTCATCTTTTGAATTTCGTTCTCAGAGCTCGGAGCGATCGATAAATAATAATAGAAAAAAAAAAAAATGTTCACACGACATTTCAGTGGTGCATTCATAAGAAATGCGTCGAAATGGGCTCACGCGGCGACGTAGTTAACGGCGAATGGGGTAATTGGGGAAAGCTCGGCGAGTGTTCGCGCACCTGCGGCGGTGGCATCAAGTTCGCCGAGCGCGAGTGCAACAATCCGGCGCCGAAGAACGGCGGGAGATATTGCATAGGGGAGAGGAAAAAATTCGATACCTGCAATACCAAAGTAATCGATCAACGACGTATTTTCTTCGTCTTTGATCGACGCTCGTCTTCGATTCCAGCCTTGCGACTCGTCGAAACCATCGTTTCGAGCCGTCCAATGCACCGAGTACGACAAGAAAACCGACGTTACCGGTGGACCCCACAAGTGGCAACCCTTTTCGCGCGCGGATCTCGACGCCTGTGCTCTGTACTGCATAAACGAGAAGCGCAGCTTTACGAAGCTCAGTCCCACGAGCAAAGACGGAACGCCTTGCAAGACCGGCACGTACAACATGTGCATTAGCGGCGTGTGCAGGGTGAGGTTTCGACGGACTTTACTTTGTTCCGAATGGGCAACCAAAAATCGCTCACGAGTACCTTCTATTTCGGGAGAACGCAGAAAGTCGGCTGCGACTGGCTCATCGATTCGGACGCGGTTGAAGATGTTTGCGGTGTCTGCAAGGGCGGCGGTGATAAGTGCACGAAAATCGAAGGGGATTACACGGAAAAAGCGAAAAACTGTACTTGTATATATGCGATACCTGCGATTCGTAACTCGACATTGATGTGTAAATCGTTGGAATTACAGCCGGATATTCGAGAATCGTAGTCGTACCGAAAGGCAGCAGGAATATTCGCGCTTACGAAATGAGGGAACACGACAACACACTCGCTGTCAAGCTAGCTAAGAAGAATAGCTACTGTCTGAATGGCAATTTGTAAGTTTATAGAAGATAAACGTACCTGGCGAACTTTACCGGTATACATAAATCATCCGTGTCCGATAAAACTTTTTTTAGAGTGGAAGAGAAAAGCGGCGACTATCCTTGTGCGGGTTCTTCCATAAACTACAAGCACGTTAAACCTAATTTGGAAGAGATGGAAATCAGAGGGCCGATAACGGAAGACATCGAAATTCAAGTATTTAAAAACGATACCGATCTAAATGTATAGATATTACAGTAATACGCAACCGAACGTTGTGTACTTTCGTCAGTACGTATTCTACGCGGCGAATAATCCCGGAGTCCATTACGAATATTACGTGGACTCGCCAAACAAATCGCACAAGCCCAAATATTCGTGGGAGTACTTGGAATGGAGTGACTGCGATGCCAAGTGTGGCGGTGGAACGAAGGTATCCTCCCACGTATCGAATCTGACACACCATTACATCAGATATTATAATATTTTCATTTCGTTGGAAAAACACATCAGATTTCTGAAGCTTCCTGCGTAGAAGAGAAAGCGGGCAAAGTAACGGCCGAATTTTGTAATGGGATCAAGCAACCACCTCCCAAAAGTCAAACGTGCAACGAAGCGCCTTGTTATCCCAAGTGAATATAAGCAACTATTCAACTGGAATACCATCTTACCTCTACATATACGTATCTTTTTTTTTTTTTTTTTTTTTTTTTCAGATGGCGGGTAAGCCAGTGGAGTCGCTGCAGCAGCTGCGGAGGCAAAGTCGGCGAGATGCGCCGAAAGATACAGTGCGTCCGTCCTGGACCTCACGTCGGCGATGACTACGTGCAGACGAATTTCGAAGCTTGTCCAGCGAAACCTCCTACGCAGACGAAGGTTTGCTATGGCACCGAGCCATGTCGCAAACCTTGTCCGCCGAAAAACGTTAGGAATACCTACGCCTTATCGCCATCTCAGCAAGCGTCGAATAAAGACAACGAAATGGTAGATCGTAAATTTTGTTGGCAAGCTCGTGAAATGAAATTGATTTATCATTATTGTTACGCGATAGGAAAATAGCGATTGTCTTGAAAACGACGGTACCGGTAGCGACTTTACTACTCCGATGCCGGGTAGCATCGTTGTCGATTCAGCGACGGAGAACATCGACTCGCGTGTGCCAGCTGCCAATTTTTATCATAGGAGTCGCAATGTCGATTGCAATTTGCGCTGTATGCAGAAGAAAAAGGATAGTCGACGAGTCCCGCTCGAATAGAAATGATGTATTTAGTTTGATCGTTATAATATTAACGCGGAATAAATGAATGTTAAAAAAAAAACTTATCATTTTCGAATAGCGCGCCTTTTTATCGCCCGTCAAAGCGAACGCAGCACGCCTGGCGGGGAGCGCTGAAAGCGCTGAATAAAAGAACGAATATATATATATATAAGTAGCAGACGACGAGCGAAAACTATAGCAGTACAAAAATAAGTGTAAGCTAGAGGTAAGAAATGCTTGCGCAGAGAATATGAAAAATAGGTATTAATATCAATTACGGGTGATGCTCTAATGTCGATTTGAATTTGCCTTTCCGCGTTTTGTATAATAAAACAGAACGCGAATTTGCCTCCAAGCATCACGTGATCGGAGCCCTGATAATAGCGCCCTCCAACGAGACTCGATTTGCCTTGCAGAGGTTACTCCGCCCGTTGACACTGCACCGGGCCGGGGGCCGTTGTATTTGTGTGTGTCCGTTGTTGCGGAGATACGTCATATCTCGGGGGACTCTACACTGGCGCAGCGCCAGAGGTAGTTCCAGAATAATAAAGGATTGTCAAGTGGCGTATATTTTTGCGATCTGTACTACATTTTCCACTGTTATTCTAGAGTTTGGTTTGGTGATGTGCCTTCTGACTAATCGTTTCGACACCTAGTTACGCAGTTATGCATTACGTTTCTACTAATTACACGTAAAGGCTGATAATAAACCTGTGATTTTCGCTAATACATTCGATAACTTGAAAGAGCAAGATGTTCGGCAAAAAGAAGGAAGTTAAAAAAGAACGGCGAGCTAGGCCAGCAGGAAGTCTAGCCCAGGTTAATATTTCAGCTTTGCTTTGTTTACTTTTTGCTATCAAAATGTTTTTACGTAACGTTTGCTTTCAACGGATAATGTCCTGCCGCAGTATGGGATATTTGAAATACCAGAAAACTTGAGCGATCTTGGTGGTCAAATTGATCATGACGATGACGACGATGAAGATTTGGAGGCTGAATTAGCTGCACTTACAGCTGGAGATCAGCCTAGGAGACCAGCATCACGTAGACGTAAGTACATTTTGCATGATGTTATCTGTGAATTAATTTTATGGGCTTACTTTGATATTGATGCAATACACTCTTCATTCTAGCTCCTCCAAAGCCAGCAGCTGAGCTGGACCGTATGGTCAGCGAGAGTTTGAAAGATATTGGTTCTGATGAAGAATTGTCCGGTGATGACGATGATCCTGATTTACTGGTGAGTCATGTTTGCATAGTATCTAACAGTAAACAAAATAGTTGAATAATCCATCAAACTTTTTCTTCAATACTCAAGGATGAGTTGAAAGCCATAACCGGAGATGACCAAGAAGAACCTGCTGATATATCTGACCATACTAATGACGCTGTAAATGACACCACCAAGTTACTTGAAGAACGACTATCGATGTACAAGAAAGCAGAGCAAATAGCCAAGTCTGATAATAACTCTAGTCGAGCAAGGAGGTATAATAGAGGAGTTAAAACCTTGGAACAATTGTTATCATCGTGTAGATCAGGAAATGAAATTAACTCTAGTGACATTCCACCCGTTCTTCCACCATCTGCTTTAGGAGAATCCGCACCAAAACCACCAGTTGGTATGAATCACTTCTCAACTACATAAAATTTTTACATAAAAGTAATGTAAATTTATCTTTGCAACTTTGTTTTATTATAAACTAGAAAATGTAACCCCGGCTGCTTCGGAGCTTACAGATGGTTCCCCTGAAGCTCCTACAAGCACAGCAGAAGATACTTCCCCAGTTACAGATGAAATCACTGAACCGAAAACTGAAGGATCGCCATCAGTTCAGGTTGATGAAGAAACTTTGAATATGTTAAAAATGCGTCAAAAGGAGTACAAAATTGCAGCATTGGCATGGAAAAAAGCTGGCAATCTTGAAGAGGCTGTCAAATGCATAAAAATAACGAAACAATTCGATATCGTCATTGCAGCGGTTTCCCAAAGAGATACAGTAGATTTATCAGATATGCCGCCTTCACCGTCGCTACCAAGTTGCGCGCCTACGTCGGGCAGTCCTTCCAACGAAGATAAAGAAGAGAGTGAAAATCAACAAGCAACTTCGATTCAACCGACCGTACCAGGTTTCCTACAACAGCTTTGTAAAATGTCAAAATTTGATTGCATTATACTAAGTGACTTATTTTTTCCAGAAAATCTGCCCCCAGCAGAACCAAACATGGAATCTTTGGAAGGTGCCTTGAAAGAACGTTTGGAAGTTTATCGGCGTTCCAAAACAATGGCTGAAACTGAAGGAAATTCATCGAAGGTTAGAAGATACGGCCGAATATGTAAACAATTTGAGGATGCTTTGAAAATGCACGCTAAGGGAAAGCCAATTTCTATTGACGAACTACCAACTCCACCCGGTTTCCCGCCACTCTCTGGTATAGGAGGGCCCAGCGCTGCTGCATCAAGACCAGCACCGCCTCCACCAACAATATCTGAACCAGCCGAACCGACAGAACCGCCGAAGCCAAAATCACGTCCAAGTCCTAGTCCATCGCGAGAAACGACACCCGTTGCCCCACCACGAACAAATTCTGGTATAAACGAAATTTCGATGTCTCGTTAATCAAATAGATTATAATTATTTGATTTTAAATAATTTTTAAATGTTCCCACAGACCAGAAGAAAAAGTTAACAACTCGAGTTGACAAGCAAATTGAGGCTTTGCGACAGCGCCAGCGAGAATTGAAACTGGCTGCTTTAAAAGCAAAGAAGGACGGTGATTTAGAATTAGCCAGAGATTACTTAAGGCAAGCAAAAGGAATTGATCCATTGCTCAACGCAAGTTTATCGGGCTTACCGGTCGATATGAATTCCATTCCTTTATCACCTGAAGCAAAACTGCAACTGGAGTTGCAGGATTCCGATCCAGTAGAAATTTCAGATGATGGTTTTACAGTAATATCATCTATGGAAGGTACAGAAGAAGCTTCTGGAGATGACCAACAAATTTACGAGAATCTGGAGGCACAACTAATAAAACAAATAAAGGTAAATTAATCATTGTCATTTTAATTGATATATTTCAAGAGCGTTATTTCAATCCAATGTTGCAGCGGTGCGTAACAACAAAAGAGCATTGCAAGGCACTTGGTGATGTAGCAAGTTACAATAAGTGGGGACGGCTTGCTCTAGACTATGCGAAGGATTTAGATTTCCTGAGAGTCCGGAAACGAGATAGTCTTCCTCCTCCTCAGCATCATTACGAAATTAAAACTTACTCCCTTGTGCAGTAGGTGTTGTTTTATTGTATTTAACAAGCGTGATGAAATGGAAATTCTACTAATTACGTATTCGAACTATAGGAGCTGCACGGACTTGACAGATGCTGATATTGAAATCTCAATTCTTAGAGGTATAAATTATCCTAAAGAAGTTGATACCTACGTCATATTTGAACTTCCCTGGCCTTCCGATGCTCCGTCAAGCGATCGAACATCAACAATCAGGGATAGCAACAATCCAGAATACAACGGAACATTCACTTTGACTGGAATAATTGATCGTAAATCAAGACAATGTCAAAGAGTTTTCAAACGGCACGGGCTTAAGTGCCAAGTTTGGTCTAAAGGGTAAATTATTTCTATCAGCAAGCTTATTTTTTAAATGTGGCTAACGAAATAGTTTGTTGTACTATAATCGTCCCGTTTATATCTCTTTTTCCATTTATTACCACTAGCTCCAACTAACGTTTTTAAAAAAGAGAAAAAATTTTAAACTTTTTTCAAACCCCATTCCAACATTTTATTTATTCAAGTTTTTGCAAATTGCCCAAACAACTTGGGGTGATATGTTGAACTGGATTGATATTTGCATTGAGCATTTTTAAGATAAAAATCAGTGCAATGAACGTTAATCATTATCGCTGTGTGAAAGTGCTTGCTAGACTATAAGATTTTATCGTTCAATTGATTATCATAGTACATAGAGTAGGACGTTGCTTGCAGATGCTCGCTGAATCCTATCCTCTGTTGCACTCATCCAAGGTATGCAAGTTTCACAGAATTGTCAAGTAAAAATTTTCGACTTTGGACTCGTGGCGAATTATAATTTTGTCGGTATTTTTATCCCAATAAGTAGGTTATGATTTATTATTATTTAAAGCACGTGACTATGAAAGAATCAATATGATTTTTTTTCACTCTATTATTAGAATGCCTGTTATTTTTTTATGTAGTTTTTTTTTAAACAGTTGAATACATTACACGAGCAAACTGTGTAGCAACGTAAGCAAATGTATATCGGTCAGAGCTCTCTGGTATTAATACGAATATGATTTGCTTTTTGTAGAGGATTTTTCCGGGCCGACAGTCTGGTGGGGACTGCAGTCGTCAAACTTCAACCTCTTGAAACGAAATGTATATTACACGATTCGTTTCCTGTAAGTATTCAAATTTATGACAGAAAACCAATCGAAATTTTCGGAAATAAAATAGCTATTGCAATTTTTTAGTTGATGGATGGACGCAAAGCAGTTGGTGGAAAGTTAGAGGTAAAGATTCGACTGCGAAATCCTATAACCACGAAGCAAATCGAACAAAACACGGACAAATGGTTGGCCATTGATCACTGATTCGCATAATTTCCATATGCTCTACTCGACCTAAAAGCTTTAAATTTACTGCGCATTAATGTACGTATGTAAAGGATATTCGAAGTGCTTTTTCACAAGATTGTTTACAAGCAAAATTTGGAGTTATTAGTGTATATATCCACAGTGGTTATTCTAATAATCTTATACTGCGTGTACATAATTACTATACCCACAAAGCATGGTATTTTTTTTTATCGATTGTCAAACTGCGCAAAAGTGAAACGTTTTGCCGGCCTCTAGAGAGTTACAGATAATTCTAAATACGCAAAAAAAAGGAAAGTCGAAAAAAATATTTACATACACATTGTTAATTTTATATAAATGTAAAGTGAAGCCTTGTTACTGTACCATAATTTATAGAAACAAAAAATATACGTAAGCTTTGACGAAATTTCAGCGAGTGGAAGTAAAAATCATTTAAACGCCAGACTGCATGAGAAAAAAAGGAACGTAAAGCAAGCCTGTAGGTGAAAAAGTAATTTACGCGCGCTGGGGAGAGATAGGAGAAGGAGGAGGCGGAGTAACAGCGGCGATTAAAGCTGACTCGGCATTTTCCGGGCCAGGAACAATACATCAGGTGAATTCCACTAACAAACTATTGTCCGGTAATCGTTGCTGCTTTCTCTCAAACTACACACGTGTAGACTCGAGCTATTTTGGATTTGCGGCCAGTACTGTGCGCGACGCGCCATTTGTACTCTTTTCGTAGAATTCACCCGTAACAGCAGCAGCGGGCTGATTGTTGCGAGCGAGGGGTGAGCGCAGGGTCTACACAGACAATTGTACACCGAGGATCCTTGTTTTCCGCTGTTCCTGCCAACTATTTATGTAACGAATTATATCGCCAAAAAGCATCGATCGGCGTCCCGCACAGCCAAAAGCGGCTTGTGAAAGTGCATCGACGTTCGCACCGCGGGGCACCCGCCGCTGCATCGCGAGTGCAGTGCAAATAGCGCGACATCGATTGCGCACCTCGGGAGGTCTCGGCGCTCGCATGTGTCTCTTAAAAATCACGCCGAGAGACAAAAGACGAGGAGCGCAGTCGAGAAACTCGTGGCGAGGTGTATTCTCCTCGAAAGAGAGAGAGAGAGAGAGAGATAGATAGAGAGCAGTTTGCTCGCGCGCCACCGCGAATTACACGGTCCGGTGCAGAGTATTTACCCGGACAGAGTGAACAGCGGGAAACCGCGGCTGCAATGTTGACCTTTTAGCCCGCCGGCGCGAATTAACGATGTTTGCGCTTAACCCTTGCGCAGCGCGCTAGCTCTCGCTCTTTTTACGCTCCGAAAAAGCGAGAGCAGCAGTCAAGAGCGAGAGAGAGAGAGAGAAGGGTGCAATCTCTAGGGGGGTGTCTGCTCCGCGCGCATAGACAATGATCTGTTCAGACCGTACACGCGTGTAAATGTACAACGCACGCGATTGTCCTCGTTAAATCGTCTGCGCGTGTAATAGCGAAAGTGGAAATTTTTTGTAACCGGATATACGGACCGCCGGAGAAAAAAAAAAAAAAAAGCTTATCGGAGAGCAGCAGCCGATAAGTTGTTCGCGGAAGGGTCTGCTGCACCACGAGTCTGTACGTACAAAGCGCGTACAATGTCAGCCGAGACTAGTCTTAAAAATTATGCGCTAATCTAATTAGAGGGGGGGGAGAGATAAGCGCGCGCTGCAAGCTACAGCCGATAAGAGAGTTCGCGAGCGACTGCGTCATCTTACGCTCTACCGAGAAACCGACTGATTAGAAGTCGCGCGAGGACGACACAGAGAGCGATCGAGCCTACTTTGTAAGAATCAATTTTCTCTTATAACCGAAACACATTTGTAATATAACGAGCGCGAGTTTTCGCGCACTTTGCGAGTACTGTATAACGCGGCCGCATGCAAGCATGCGCTCGTTTTCGCTTACTCGGCGCAACTGCCACACGGAGACTGTATAGTTGTATATACGTAGGTGTGCGGGCTTACAGTCCGAATCGCCGCAAACGAGCGTTTACACTCGAGAAGTGGAGTAGCCGAGCGTGAATGCTCCCGTAGTACCTATTATTGTACAAACTCTTTACTTTCGAGCGCTATAGACGCGTATACGTTGGATATGGAATCGTCCAATTTGCGCTAGCTAGCGGTTAAAAAAAACGCGAGTCGAGTTACCGCATGCGCGCATGTGTGTATCGTTATTTCTGCTTATTCGGCATAGAGAGGTGAGGATGTCTCGGGCGACTCTGTATATCAGTGCATATATAGTTGCCTCGTGGCCATCCGATACTGTCGCTAGCCGTAAACAAGCGAGGCTCCTAAATTTTCGCTGACGAGCTCTTCGCTGCAGTTTCTTTTGCGCGTTTCGTTTTCTGATTTTTTTTTTTTTTTTTCTTTCTCGCGAGAACGGGGAAAAATGTATCGGATTCTCGCGCGGTTATACACCAAGCGTCGAAGTGTCGCTATGTCGTATTATATCGTATTATATATATATATACATCTTCGGGGACATCCGTATACGAGTACGTATAGGGCTCTCGCTTATACATACCGTAGGATGGGGTGTGTACACGTATACAGCCCTAATGACTGCGTCTGGCTTGTCGCGCAGCGCACAGCGATGATCCGAGAATAATTGGAGCAGGAAGAGGCGGATGGGCAAATAGAGAGTCCCTCGGATTTTCATTGTCATCCGTCATCGCGCCGACTCCCGACGAACAAATGAGCCTTAGAGCACGCGCTTCGCAAGAGTACGATTCGCTCGCCGAGGATTATCCGACGATTGCTCGCTCTTTTATGAAGGAACGTCGCGGATATTAACGAGCCGCGATTTTTTTCTTTTTTTTTTTTCAAGCTCGCTATATATACGCGTACGATAATCCTTTACTATTGTCGACATCGGTTTGGGCATGTATTATTCAAGGCGCGTCTCGTCCGCGAAATCGGCGTAAGGGACGGAGGGTGTAACGTAATACGGGCCTCTCGAAAAATATTAAATCCTGCGCCGGCAGCGTTGTATGAAAATTCACTTTCTTTTTCGGTGTCTTTTTCGCGCGATCACACACGCGCGGATCTTTGGCACGGGTTCATTGGTATATGGCTCTGTCTCCGTCGCTTTGGCGGCGGTGGCGGCGTATCGATGTGCAGGCTACGCCGCCGCCGACTCTGCTGGCTCAGCACTCTCCCTCGTTCCTCCTTTCCACCTTCTTCTTTCGCGCAGCTCTCCCTCGTGTCGGTATATATACCGCGCTCGCTCGCGCGCGCGCGTCACCGATCATCCCGCAGCAGCCCCTCTTTTCCACTTTGCCATGTACTCTTTTCCCTCTGCGCAAGAACGTTTACCATTTTCCCGCTCTCCAAAAGTCTCGCGCGTAATAGCGACGTCCTTAAACTTTTTAACCCCTTTCCGGATATGAATATAAGCAAAGTAGTCTCATTGGGAGATGATCGTTATCGTTTCTTTCTCTAGCTCTGTTGGTTGGGAGGCAGTTACTTGGATGCGCGCTATCAAGATCGAAAAGGGCTCGAGTATGCGAGAGAGAAAAAAGCCCGGTTTTA
Source organism: Trichomalopsis sarcophagae (assembly GCA_024372645.1). NCBI lineage: Eukaryota > Metazoa > Arthropoda > Insecta > Hymenoptera > Pteromalidae > Trichomalopsis > Trichomalopsis sarcophagae. The sequence goes on from QLSS01000012.1 coordinate 672,443, forward strand.
TTCGAGTGCCTCTCTCTATATATATAGCCTCCTCACCGCTTCTTACGCAGGCAGGAAAGTTCGTTGAACGAATATGCGATCGCGCGTGCATACCGTCGACCTTGTTGATCAACAAAATTTACAAAGTCAAACAGTCGATAAAATGGATTATGCCCAGTTGCCATTGTTGACCCGAGGCGTATTTGTATAGTATCGCTCGGAAGTGGCGATAAGAGTGCTCTGGAATGTAGAGTGTTTCTCTTGTCAAAAATGCATTTATAAATAGATAAACATTTTTACGACGACTGCTAAACTTTTTCGAGCCGCCAAAATACAGCGAAAGTTTAAGAGCGTAATGGAATATCGAGCGAAAGGAAAATTTCGAAGGGTAGCGCGGTGTCAAAGTGCCGCGTCGGCGAATTCCTCGCGGTTCAATCGAATGGCCAATCCTATCGGTGCTTGTACCTCGGTTTCACCTAAACGTCTAGACCGTCGCGAGGGTATCCACTCGGACTTAACGAAACAACGAACGCGTGCCAAAGAGCGTCCTCAAGACACTCGATCGATTCCCGCACCAAGCCTGTAATTGAACTATCGCGCCGAAAAAAAAAAAAAGAAATCGAAAAGTCACACGCATATAGACCCCACACAGGTGAGGGAGCGAATCGACATGGCGAAACGCGAAGGCGGATCGGCCCTCGAAATCGGGGAATTAGCATAAACGAGCTTACGCACACCGAGAGCGAGAGAGGGGGCGGGGAGAGAGGTACCCGCGCGCGCGCGCGCGCGCACGGGAGCTTGCATCGAGGTGCGAGCGAGAGAGCGTAAAGCTCGGGCCGACCAATGGCGTCGCGGTCTCCCGGCCGCCAATGAGGACTCCCCGCGGGAGCCGCTTGCGCTCTCTCCGTCTCGCTCGCAGTCGAGAGGGCTGGAGGCGTCGCTGTCCCGCCCCCAACAGCGTCGCGGCGCCTCCGCTCGGCTTGGCTCAGTTATCGTTCCGCCGCCGAGCGCCGCGCGCCCCGACGACGCTCCGTCGAGACGAGTAACTTGCCTCGCTGAACCCCCTGTAGAAAACGGTGTGTGCCGGTGTATAATATATAGCCCGTACTTGCGACAACCGAGGCGCGGGCTATGTCGAATGCCTGAGCATCGACGCAGCAGCATAATCATAAGCACCTGCAGCGCCGGCAGGGCAACGACGACGACGACGACGACGACGAGGACGACGACGACGACGACGAGCAGCAGCACGACGACGCAGAGCGAGGTCCCCCCGGGCGATGCGCTGCAGCCCTATGCGGGAGCAGCGGCCGGCGGCGAGGTCGTCGCCGTCGACGAGGTCAAGATGGAGGCGGAGGAGCATCTGGCCCGCGAGTACGTGCAGGAGTTCGTGCTGGACCACCTGGACCCGGGCGACGTGAAGCGCGAAGCGGCCGCAGCCGCAGCCGCCGCGGCGTTGGCCGGGGAGAAGGTCAAACTCGCCAGTCTGGCTAGGCCCGCCGCGCTCGACGCGGCCGTCCCCGCGGTGCCCAAGACCGGTCCGCTGGTGCACAGCCTACCGGTCGAGCCGACGCAGCAGAGCCCGGCCGGACCGACGGCCATGCCCGGGACCCTGGGCCCGCTCACGCCGCCGGCCCACGAGCTCGAACAGCCCCACGGGTTGCCGCTCTACGGGCAACCCGCCGGCGCGGTGCGCGTCCAGCACGGCGTCCTGGTGAAGCTACCCTACGGCGGTCCCACCGCCGGCTTGACCAGCCTCTCGCACCCGGGTACGCCGCCCGATACGCCGCCAGTCTCGGCCTCGCCGCCCTCGCTGCAGCAGCTCCAGCTCCAGGAGCGGCTCGAGCGCATCCAACTGCAGCAGCTGCACCAGCCGCAGCTCCAGCAGCAGCAGCAGCAGCATCCCGACGTCATCCTGCCCGACGGCATGCCCTGGCTGACGCAGAGCTTGCGCCAGGAGCCGCTCGACCTGAGGCCGCACTGCCAGGAGGCCGGTGGCTCGGAGAACGAAATGGAGACGGAGCACTGGCCGCCGCACCACCTTCCCGATCTCGTGCAGCACCACCAGCACCAGCAGCATCCCGCGGCGCACCACCCGGCCGCCAGGCACCCCAGGCACACGGGTGGGTCGGCTTTCTTTGCAGATTCATCCCCCGCAGTAGAAATGCCCGGACTAATCCGTTTCCCGCACACAGGAGGCTACATAATGGCCAGCCACATCGAGTACTACTCGAGCAACGGGAGCGGCGGCGGCGGCAGCGACGGCGGCATGATGCCGATGCCCCTCGACGGTAACATGCACATGCAACTGGCTCCGCAGCAGCAACAGCAGCAGCAGCAGCAACAACAACAGCAGCAGCCGGTGAGGCCTCTGAGCGTCTGCTCGGGCAGCTCGTGCGGCCCGGGTCCAAGCTCGAGCCAGGGTACCGGGGGCCTCAGTCCCACGCGCTGCGGAGTTCCGCGCTCCCTGCACTGCGGCGCCCCGGCCGGTAGCCTCGAGGATCTCATGAACGACGACCTGCTGATGTCGCTATCGGTGCGAGAGCTTAACAAGCGGCTGCAGGGATGTCCCCGGGAAGAGGTATCACTCCTAGCTTTAGTCGTACCCCCGCTTTGACCATCACACCGTGTGCTATAATTCAGTCGTTCGGTATGCTTATGCTTGGCAGATAGTTCGGCTGAAGCAGAAGCGGCGCACGCTCAAGAATCGCGGCTACGCCCAGAACTGCCGGAGCAAGCGGATGCAGCAGCGGCACGAGCTCGAGACGGCCAACCGGAACCTCGAGCACGAGCTCAACATTATCAAGGACGAGCTTCTGCGCACCCAGCAGGAGCGAGACGCCTACAAGCACCGCTACGAGACCATGTTCCGCTCGAGGCAGCAGCAGCAGCAGCAGCAGCAGGCCATCGTCCATCAGCAGCAGCAGCAGCATCAGCAGCAACACCAGCAACACCAGCAGCAACCGGCCAGCCCCGAAGTCTACCTGTGACAGAGAGCTCGATGGACTTGAGGCCGGTGAGTATGAGCGACAGGCGCAGCTCTCCGTCCTCCGTTCTAGCGTTGTATCCATTCGAGTACACTGGCGATATCCTCTCTCTCTCTCTCTCTCTCTCTGTTATCGTGCACGCGAAGCGCACTTTTTCACAGCTTCCGCTTATCGAGAGGCGAACTTCGCGCGTGCCTGATAAACTTCAAACTTCGCCGGAGACAGAGAAGCTTTATCTCTCTCGGCGAGTCTAGTTTCCCTGACCCAACGCTCTGACCCGCCGCTAGCGCAATTATGTCACTTACACACGCGCTGTAGACTCGATTTTCAAGCGGGGAAAAATCGAGATAGAGAGAGAGAGAGAGAGAGAGAGCCGCGTACAAATTATTATCTCGTATAGCTCGATATCGCGCGCGAACTGCATACTTCGATGGGCTGTGTACGAGTGTAAAGAAAAAAAAAAGAAAAAAAAAATTCAAACTTCGCGCCCCTATCGCGAGCGACGGGCTTCTCGCCTGTATATTCGTGGAGCGACGATGCGCGAACCGCTGTGTAGGATTCACCCCGCCCCCGGGGGGAGTCGGAAATTTTATCACTAGACTTAAAGGAAGAATAAAGAATTCATGTAGAAACAAGGAAAATACAATTGTCGTAGCGCAAAAGAGTATATTATATGTGAGCTGCGGCGGCGGCAGCGATGTCCGCGATACCTGGTGCAATATAAAAGAAGAAAATTAAAAATTTTGTAAATACACGCGAAGTTATAATGCAATTTTCAATGTCATTCTTCTTCTCTATTCTCTTGTTCTTTCGGATCCGTATAACCTTGTTATATATACAGACACACAGATACACGCGCTTATCTCTCTATGCATATATATTTTTTATTAGCGAAAGTATTATTTTTACTTCTGTATGATGTACAAGCGTCCGAAACGCGACGATCTTATAGTACAACCGATTCTGTGTATTATTGTATCTTTGCGAGAGAAAGTTGTGTGATTATACGATCGAGGCTCGTCGCAGCTGTGTATATGTTATAAAGGCTATATGTATATGCACAAAACATTAAAACAGAAAGAAAGGCATACGAGTTGTTGTATACAAAAACGATAATCTTGTATAGAATATTATAACGCTATGACATGCGCGCGAGGTCAAGAAAGAAAGAGCTGTTTTATATGTATACAATTATTATGAATTACCGAATCTTTTACTTTTAGGGGATATCTCGCTTTGTTTAAACTTACTCATTGTATCGAATATACCGAGCCATTTTTCGAACTGGCCGATGTGTAATTGTAAAGTGTACACAGACACACGGACACACGTGTACATAACTATAGCAAGGGCACACACAGACACACAGACACACAGACACAGAAGCGCGGCGCACCTTGTACGCGCCCTCATATTGTATAATTCTATTAATTATCGTTTATCGTCGCATACCCGAGCTGCGGCGGCTCAATAATCCGATTGCGACGCAGAAAGAAAGAAAGGAAAAAAAAAAAGAGATGTTTTAATTAACGCGTTATTAACGTAAGTCGTCCGTAAAATCTGTAAATAAAAATTATTACACTATTATTATGATGAATAAACGTCGCCGACGACTGTTTCAGATACACAAGAGCCTCCTTTATTCTTTCCACGCTCTCTCTCTCTCTCTCTCTCTCTCTCTCTGAGCCCCTGTCGCAGCGATACGCCCGAAATCATCGAATGACGAAAGATAAAACGAATACGAAAAATGAAATGGGAACGAGCGAGGATGAGAAACGGAAAGTTCCGGCGATTCGTATTTCGCCGGGTACGTGCTATGCGCAACCTGCCAGCTCAGCGTTTCGTCGCTTGTATTATAGTCGAGCGCACGTATACGTTCTCTCTCTCTCTCTCGTAGCGACTTCTTTATATTTACCGGCCGAATACGCGATGTCACTCGTCATTATCGCGAGAGATTCGCCGGTCGTGTAATTGCAGCTAGGGAATAGCATATGCGCGAAGATACAGTCGGAGACGCTATAGTACAGCCAGGAGGGGAATTTACCCGTGCTTTGCATTTAAGCGACGACGACGTGGCCTATCTCGGCATCGTCCCTCGTCGCGGCAGCTATACGTGTCATCGTTCGGCCCGCGTTGACTGCACCTGCACGACGACTGTTCTGATCGATGGCTCAATGGGCTCCATGGGGTCATTCTCTCTCTCTCTTTTACTTTTTTTTTTTTTCTTCTTCCTCCGGATCAGTCGGCGAGCATCTTTAGCTTGCAAGCTCGCTAGTATAGCCAAGGACGCATCGCGCGATATTGACCCTGATTCCGATCTCGCTGCAGTGAATCGCGTGTATCAGGGGTAGTCCGAGTTAACGAGCGTGTTTACACGTCGGCTATTGTCGCCGGCTCACGCAATACCGTGAGAGAAGAGAAAGAAAGAACCGAACGAAGGGGGTCGCGCTATATGTATATATATATATATACGTGCACCCTGACCCAGTCGTCGTCGTCGCCGTCGTCGTCTCCTATACACAGAAGCGAGTAAGATAGCCCCGGCAATCGATAGCCGCTAATCAGATGAAAGGCCCCCTCGTGTCTATCGGCCGCCAGCTCACTCTCTATGCTGTACGCTACCCTCGATCTATCTATACGGACAGAGTCGTCGTCGTCGTCGTCTTCTTCTTCTTCTACTCGTCGCGCGTCAGTCATTACCGTAATCAGGGATCGTGAGCTGAAATCTTATCGGGCTTATCGCTTTCCTTCGCGGCGTATTAGCACCTATGAAGCGCGCGCGCGCGCGCACCTCGGGGCTGGACCAGTCGCAGGTATACATATATATATATATATATATATAGGTGCACGAGTCCTGACACGGCCGCAAGCTCGCGAGCGGTGGGAGGTTTGTATCGCGGTGGTAGGCGGAGCCGAGGACGCGCAGCTGCGCGCCTGTACAACCCTCGGGTCGCCTTGTCGCGTATATACAGCTCTATATATGTATAGAGATAGATAGAAAGGCAGAAACGGAGATTTTAAGAGCGTCGGCGAGTTCGTTTGCCGCGAATCACGACACCAGCGACCTAACGAGATATCGGCGAGATATCAGCTCGCGCTAGATCGCACACGGCCCGTCGTCATCCGTTTAACTCGTACTCTCTCTCTCTCTCTACTCTTTGCGCCCCTTCACGCGCGCTCTTCATCCCCTGTAAACTCGATTTTTCGCCTCCGCGAGTTATGCCGCTCGACTGGCTCGACGAGCGTGTCCTGCACCGCAAGAATTTCGACGCTTAACCGATAGCTGCGGATTATACATTGTTTTAATTCACCGAGATTTGCATCGAGTGTGTGTGTGTGTGTGTCTGTGTATTACGTATTACGGATATGTGTGTGCGGGCGGGTATAAGGTTCAATGTCTCGGCAATGATTTAACGACGCTTGTCCCCTCGATAGCAATCTATATATGAGAGAGAGAGAGAGAGAGAGAGAGAGAGAGAGACGCCGGACTGATATGATGCTCCATTTCCATGATCTACTCCGATTCGTTTCTCCTGCACATATCCGACTACGTTACACGCATCGATACGCTACGGCCGATCACCGACCAATTTATTTTATTTAGCTCGATTTCTCTCTTGGCCTAATCCTCTTTGCGGCTTCTTCCTCGCTATATCGTCCTTTTTCGTTCTCTCCTATATACTCGCGAGCTTTAATGGGAAAAATAACGCCGGACGTAAGCTCCAGTGCAGCTGTGCGCCGTATATATATATATATATATATCTCCTTAGCATATTTTTACGCGCGCTGCCGCTGACAGTTTATTTTATTACGCTCCGTATAAACTGACCGGCTCGATTTCGCATTTGCATTTTGCGAAAAAATCACCAGCAGGGAGGATGAATGCATTTTTCGCGAGGGAAGGAATATAAGCGATAGGTGCGTATAACGGCTCCGGTTCGTCTATAAGGGGCGTATAGAGCTCGACTCTGTCGGCAGTATTTTTTATCTAGTCACGGTCAACTGGCGCTCGGCGCGCGCCCTCCCGCCCATTATTAGCGCAAACTGCCGGCCAGTATAGTCGATCGGGCCTTCCGCCGTATTGTCCTTTTCTTTGGACTTTTTTTTTTTATACTCTATATATATATATATATACAGAGGCGGCCGAGCTGTAAATAAATTGATTAGAGGGACGCGAAAAAGGAAGCGGTGATGCATGGCTTTCGACGCCGATGATAATGTATGAAATTTTGTCCCGAGGCAGAGAGAGAGATGGAGTGAGAGACAAAGGAAGCGAATAGAGCTGCACGGAATGCCTCCGCCGGCGTATAAGCGAGTGGCTTAGGAACGGACTGCTATATACGTGTCCGGTCCATCTATAACCTAAGGTCGTCTTCGTCTCGAAGGGTGGACACACACACACATACACACGCGAGGTTTTATCTTTTTAGTATTATTGCGCGAGAGATCGCCGCCTCGCTGCGGGCTTCCGTCTCTCTCTCCCTATAAAACCGAGACTCCGAGACAAGCTATCTATACGGCGCGCGCGGCAAATCGGCTGACCGAACATCGAGATATCGGCTGCTTCTCCGTTTTTTTTTTTTTTTTTTTTTTTTTTTTTTTTCTCAAAAAATAAAATCGAAAAAGCCGATGCACGCTATGCAGCTATGGGCAAGATTCAATGTGTCGCTGTGCGAGCCGGAACGGAAGATGGAGTGCGGATAAACGAGAAAAGGGAGTTTACTTTCCCCCAAGACACTTTGTTTCTCCCCTCAAAGTGGCGGCGTTTTCTATACTCTCTCTCTCTCTCTCTCTCTCTCTCTCTCGTCTATAGCTCTGTGATTTCGCGGCGGTAGGATTTATGAAGAGAGTCTAAATTATCTCGTTTCCTCCCGCGCGCTTTCTTCGATTCGGATCTAATAAAGAGTTAGGTGAAAAGTTGCGCCCGTCTGTGCAGCTAGTCGAGTGAATGGGGTTAAGCGCTCGCGGGGGAAGCCTCGCAAGTCGAAGCCCCGACGAGAGCCTATGATTCTCCGTAGCCCGGGTGACTAACCGGATTCTCCCGTGTGTACGTGCGAGCATTCTTTAGATTTTTTTCGCGAAAAAAAAAAAAAAAAATAAAATAAAAGGAGCCATAAAGGCGTTTGATACACAGGACGGAAGGGTCGCGGGAGCGCGCGCGGTCCTAACGAGGCTAATACAGACGCCGGCTCGCTTACGCTCAGCTTCGCATGTCACCGAGATATGACGTGCCATTAGCGTCGGCGCTCTGCGTCACGTCCTCTCTTTCGGTCTCGGAAAAAGCTCGGAAATTTATAATCCGTAAAAACAATTACGCGCAGTGTGGGAGTTGGTTTGATTTATAACGCGTGCAACCCGGCCAACCGCGACCTAGCAGAGAGAAATCTTCTTTTTTCCTACGGATGGATATAAGACGCTATTTAAACATTCTCTCTGTGCTCTCTCTCTCTCTCTCTCTTTGGGATGGATATGAGCGCGCGAGCTAGGGAACAAAGCTTTTTCACACACACCCCCGTTCTCTCTTTCTCTCTCTCGCGGTCAGGCAATAAAACTGGCCTGCGGGCACTTACGTCCAGCCTGCTCTCCGCCGACGGAATAAAAAACAGGATAGCCGAGCTTATTGCGCATGTAAAACATTTATGCGCGTCCGGCGTCGATATCCAGTCCGTTTCTAATCGGCTGCTCTGGATGTCCGAGACGCCTCTGCCGAGATCAGCAGATTATGGCTATATAACGAAATTAAAAGACTAGCACTCTGATTTATCGAAATCGCGACAGGTGACGTTAACGCGTCTTGCGCGAGCTAATAAATTACCGGAATTGATCGCGAGCCGTTATATATATATATATATATATATACTAACTTTGATATTTGCGCGGGTTAGCGGGACGGTTTTGCATACACAAATACTCCTCGAGTGTGCCGCAGCTATATCACGGGGAGAGGGGAGCTGAGTTAATTAACATAGCGAGGAGCGACTTAAGCCGCCATTAATTCACATCAACGTCTTGCGCTATCTCCCGAGACGGTGACTTGCATCCTTATAGCGATATATATATATATATATACGTATTCATCCCCCGCGAGGAGTATATAAAGTATATATATAGAAGCGCAGGCGCGTGATTCGAGTATAGCGGCGATGCGAGCGATATAGTTGCATTGTCAGTTTCCTGTCAGAGCCGCTGCGGACAAAAGAGCAATGTACCAGCTATTGTCCTCGCCATGGAGGTCCACTTGATCACGATCCAGCTCGGTACTCGAGGTTAGAGTGGAGCTTCTGGTACACGGGACAGGTGCACTGCGCGACGAGATAAGACGTCGATTGAAATTCACGCAAAGCAAAGTTCGGCCGTGTATATATATATATAAGAGCGAAGAGTATGCGGGCAGTGCTTGTCCGAAAAGTCGATAAGCTCAGAGCGGACATACGTGTGTACGTCGCGCGAAAGACTCCCCGAGGAGTAACTAACCGAACGGAGGGTGTTAAGGTAATGTCCCATTAGTATGTGGCCCGAGTCGCTCGACATCCCCTGCTATATATATATACTGACTGACTCCTCGAGCATCTCAGACCTGTCAATAGCCGGCTTGTTACCGCGACAATGATCGGTTTAACCAACGGGAAATATCCAGCTATTCGGGAGAATTCGCCGCGGTCGCAGATTTACTCTTCTTACTCTTCTTTTCACTTATTTCTCTCGTAAATCCGCGCGTTAGACGACGCGCAATTATAATTGCTTCTCCGTGTTATTCTCTCTTCCGAGTGATTTACGTCCTCGGAATATCGATCGAATCGATATCGTCAAGACTATACATATATAGAGAGAAAATCGGATCAATGGACTGGTGCCCGATCCTTTACGGATCTAATTGAGCGCGTAGATAAGAGCGAGCTCTGCTCTATAATGGCCCTTTCGCGTCTTGCGCGCGATCGAGGTAATGGCCAAACTAATAGCTCCGACTGCATCATGCTGGTATACGGCTATATATTTTATTGCGAGATTCTTTCTTCGGCTCTTGCTTAGAAAAAGGAAGCAAGTGCGCCCGTGGGAGAGAGATCGCGCGAGTTTTTTTGCATGCATCCTGGGAGCGGTAGTAAAAAAAACAAAAAAAAAAAGGAACGAATTGGGGCTGTATCATAGGAGTACAGTGTAGGTCAATCGACTATAGTAGAGAAGCGAAGGAGGAGCCGCGGATGAAACAGGGTCATTAAGCTCTTCGAGGAGACGACGATATGTATGGATAAAGCGGGCCGATGAAGGGGTGTGTCCCCGTACCTGACTCTCCGTGTGTGCGTGTATACCCCACGTGGCTATATACTAGCTGCAGAGAGAGAGACGTATAAGTATTCCCGAAGGCGAGGAGCAATTTGTCCCGGTCATTTGGCCAGTCCGCCGGGACTGCCTGACTGTAATCCAATCACTAGCCGCACACTCTTTTCCTCCTCCGTACACACACGGCTTATATTGCTTTGTCTTTCTCTCTCTCTCTCTCTCTCTCTCTGGGCATTTGAGCGATAGTTCACGTTTTCGCGCCCGACTATTCGTCCATCTCGACGATCCTGAGCGAGCCATTTATTTTGACGATATATATATACAGCGAGATTTTCGAGAAATTAATTTCAACATCTCAAAGGAGAAGCCGATCGGAGACGCTTCGCCGAGCGCGAATGCAGCCGCAAGATTGAGAGCGAACGAGATTTCCCGCAAGGAACTGCCCAAGGACTCTAAGCTCCGGTTCGCTTCCTTCTCCTTGTATACCTCCGAGATGTCGCGTATATATATATATATATATATACAGTTGTTGTAAAGCTCTGAAATTTCGATTATTATTCATGCGCGTATTACCGAATGGAAATTAATTTAGTCGGCGGCGCGCGACGACGAGGACGTAAATCATAAGCGCCGCGCGGGAGAGAGTTCCACATAAACGTCCGAGCTCTAAATCACCGACGCTGGCGCGTAATTGCGGCCGACATCGGTCCCCCGCCACACACACACACACACAGCTAACTAACTCGATCATTCGCGCACTCGAACGCGCTCGCGTAGCTCTTATCTCTATTAATCACGAGAGCGAAAAACGAAAAAAAAAAAAAATAAAGAGGAAGGAAATTCAAAGAGCCGGGTCAGTCTCTCTTTAAAGGATACGAACGTGCCGCGCAAAGGCTTCCCGAAACAAGGCTAATTCTCGGGTTTTCTCTCTTGCACCGAATATACCCCTCCCCCACGAGTCTCGCGCGTGATATCACGTATGCCATTTCACCCTTGATCGCAACATTTTTGCATCGGCTTTTTCCTCCTCCATACGTGCCTCATCTCGCCTCATTTTCTCGACTTTCTTTTTCCGTACACTCGACGTATGCCGATCACACGCCAGAGACGCGAGATTTCACGCTCAACTTATGGGTGTTACAAGGGAGTCGCGGCGTCGCGGGTTATACATTTTAAGGTTCGACGCCTCATGCGGGCCACGGATCATTTACCCCGCGGCGGAGCTGAATTTTTCAGAGCGTATAGCTTTCTTTCTCAAAGGAGCCGCGGGTATTGTTCATTCGATATAGACAGCTGGACGTGCCGTTATCTCCATATACGTATATATATATATATATATATATATATATATATATATATATAAAAACGTGCGTTTTTTTTCCTTTTGATATAAAGCCACAAATCATTCGAAAGTGATCTTTGCGTAATTATTTTCCTCCTATCCCGGAAAGTACAAGGGGGAGGAGGAAAAAGATTTAAATAATTAGATACGTGTAGCCGAGAGAAAGAGAGTATGGTATATGGGACCGGAGCAATAAATCCGTCGTGTCCAGCGCGAGACTCGGCCCCTGCGTGTATATAGCTTTGCCGGCAGTTCGACGCTTTCTTCGGCCTCCCCCTAACTACCGATAGGGGGGTGGACGCCAGCTGATATATGTCTTCTCTATAACAGTCGGAATCAAAACATCCGCGCCGACTCGCATGTTTTTCCTTCTTCTTCTTCTTCAGACTTTTCTCTCTCTCTCTCTCTCACTCGGCTACAGCAGGATGCGCTGCATCGTTCAGTCAATATCGCTCGGCTTCGATATTGGCTCGTATAAATCAGCGCGAAAAAAGAGTGTTCCTTTTTCTTTTCAGATTACGCACACGGATCTTCGCTAATCAACTTAGGCGTATAATACGGCTCCGATTGACGGGAAACTTTGGAATTTATCGGCTTCGCGAGAGGACAACAAGTGTATATATACAGGCGACGGAAAAAGGAGCAACGAAGCTAATAATATATTCATGTCGTCGGTATTGTCGACCCGGCAGGGGCTATCAAGGGCGCATACGTGCCGGGGAATGCGAGAGCGGTAGCCCCTGCCGCCTTTGCGGCAGCTGAGAGATAACGCGCGAGCTAATAATTATTATCATTATCGAGGTCGTTCAACGTGCTGTATCTGGTCAGTCGGCTTTAACAGCAGCTCCCCGCGAAGTTGACCGTTGTCCCGTCGCTGTAACATCGAGGGAGAGAATTACACCGAAATTAAATGGGCTCTCTCTCTCTCTCTCTCTCTGTTTTATTGAAAAAAAAAAACCACACGGATATATGCAACAATAACCGCGAGCACGGGGCCTCGTGTTTGCGTGTGAATATTCATGAACCGCGCGGTCTGACCGAGCGTCGAGTCGATCCCTTTAAGTCGCGCGCGCCCGCGCGCGCGTGTGTGTGTGTAGGAAAAATAAAGGATAGTACGTAAATACGGAGCAACAAAGCGGATCGCGATTAAAAGACGAGCCCGCCCAGACCGTGTCTCGCAGGCGCGGGGATTTTTACGCGCACTCGTAAATAAGTATACTTACCCGCTTATTTCCATCGACTGCGGCTCCCTTTTCTCGGTGCAATCGCGACGCGAGCGTAGCATATATATATATATATATATATATATATATATATATATATAAATATAGGCGAAGCCACCGATGAAGGATACGCCAAGCTGCATGACCGCTCGCGCTTATTAAATCAGAGTTTGGCAGCCGATATCGCATCTCCTTTCCCCTTATTCCGTCGAGTGGAGAGAGAGAGAGAGAGAGAGAGAGAGAAAAATAAAAGAAGGGCTGTCGCGCAGACTTTAAAGTCCTTCGATTCAATGTGCCGCGAAATGTGCGCCTCTGTGTGTATGGGGGTGCTCCCTCCCTCTGTCTATCCGACAATTCAGTTATAGACCGGAGCGATGCGCGATGCCTCAATCTCTTTCTCTCTCTCTCTCTCTATATATATATATATATACACATATACGTATATAGATCACATATGGATAAAGGATATATGGGACTCGCTTACAAATCCCTGGTAAAGCTCTTCATAATATTCTCTCTCTCTCTCTCTCTCTCTCTTTCTCTCGTTTTCCGCGCGTATAAGCCCGCGCGCGGTTTTAAACAAATTCCTTCTACTTGGCCGTCTTTCTCTCTCTCTCGGCTCCATATCATACAGCCATGTGTAATACGTGTCGTTGCGCGGCAAGTTATATCGTAAATCATCCCCCGCGACGCGGCGAATCTTCTTAAAGTTTTCTCATCTATAGTTTGGCTCGACTCTCTCTCTCTCTCTCTCTCTTGAAATAAATATCATATATATATATAAGATCCCAGCGCGATCGGGCCAATCAAGCGGAAGCCGTATCGCATGATATTAACGCACGCGGCGCTGCATATCTAGGCCATTTCGTATAATTCCCGCGCTATATCATACTCCTTTATAATTGCGTCGTCTTCGTAAGAGGATCAGAGCTCGGAATAAATCTCGCTCTCGCTTTAAAGTCCCGCCCGCCCGCGCGCAATCACCGAAAAACTTGTGTGTGTGTGTGTGTGTGTGTGTGTATATATAAGACAGAGCGCGATCTTAGAAATCCGAGTCAATTGAATCGGCGGCGATTTAACTAACGAGCGTTTACCCTCAAAGGACACCTAATGCCAGGCGAGAGTTAATTCGACGGCAGTTAACAAATTATTCGAGGGCTCCCCAGATAGCGGCAGCAGCAGCAGCAGCGAGAAACTCACGGGAAGGGGCTGCAGTTGCGGTCGCTCGCTGCTCGCGTAGAATACATTGTTATACCCCCTTCTCTCTTCCCCCTATTGTGTATAACTCGCTCTCCCGTCGCGCGTATGTACGCGTATCTCCGCAGCACGGATTATCTCATAATTGTGGAATTACGCACACTCGATCATCCAGTTTCCGAAATCGCCGTAGTTTACACCCATCCTGACGAGCGAGGGGGTGAGAAAGTCGAAAAAAAAAAAAAAAAAAGCGAGCGAAGGGTGCTCTACCCTTATCTGAGGCGAGGCAGGGCTCGCGAATCGACGTTGAATTTTAATGGATGAAAATGCGCGAATCGAGCCAGCTCGTGCGACTTTTTCTCTTCTTCTTCTATGTATATATAGGATATTTAATACGTCGTACGGCACGTGCGCATCGCCAAGTATTGGAGACACACTCATTCGCGCGAGCTCCTTTACTCTCCTGATATTAAACTTTCAAGTGAGTGTACCCGGCTACTGACTCAGCAAGTGTCATTAATAACTCGATCGCAAAGAGACGAGATAGACAGCCGCCGACGACGCTACTGCACGTCGATCTATAGCTATGTGTGTACTCTCCCATCGTTCAGGCAAACGCCTTTACGCGATATTACGCGTAGTTCGAGTTTATTTCTAAAATTACAAGCTGCACCGCACTAATTGCACCTGGTCGTTCTGTGCTGCTGGGACGAGTCGTCCTTCTCCGGGACGATTATCGACCGATTGCTCGAGCTTTCCCTCGCCGACATGCTCGTTGACATATTTTTCGGGCCTCGCGAGTCTGTGCATATACGGAGAAACGGTAATCGTCACGAGGGAAACGTACTCGTCGATGTTAGTCGTACCTTTCCTCGTCTGCAGTGGTTTTTTGATGCCGTAGTTCTTCAAGCTCCTCTTCGTCTGGTCCTCGTAAAGCTCCTTCTCGTACGTACTGGCCGAGCACAGCGGCGTCTTGCAGATCTCGTCGTGGACTTCCTGCAGTTCGCTGGGGCTGAGGGACTTGAGCCAGTTTTTAGAGTCGAATACCGCCTCTCCGTCCACCCGCATCATCTCCGTGTACTTGGCTTCCAGTCGTCTTATGCTGTCGTTGTGCTTTTTGTGCAACTCGATCTCGCTCTGTTTGTACTGCTTGTGCATTTCAGCGAGTTTATCCTCGTACTTGGCCAATGTTTGCTGAAACACAATATTATGCGCTTATGCGTGATATTCCGATCGCGCAATCGGTCGCTCAACTCACCTTCAGCTCGTCTTTGAGCTCTGTCTTCTCGCGCGTGAGGATCTCGATGCGCTTCAGAAGCGAGCAGTTGTTCTCCTTCTTTCTAAGCTCGGCTATTTCGGCGTTGAGACACTCGATGCTCTTCCTCATCTCAACGATCTCTCGCTCCTTCATCATCAGTTCCTTCTCCTGGTAGCAGAGCTGAAAACGAGCTTTCACTCACTCGAATCGAGATTTCGAAGCTTTAAGCTGCGTCTACCTTGTCCTTGTGAGCCTTGAGCTCTTTTTTGTCGTTGCAACTGCTGCTGCTGTTGCCGAGCCTCTGCGGGCACACGAGCCTCGAGTCTCTGGAAATCTTGCCCACCTTCTGGACTACCTCGTCGCACTTGGCTCGGATGTTCGCGTTCTCGGCTTTGTTCTCTTTGATCATGTGACTGGCGAGTCGCTCGTTTTCGCCCTTGAACTTCCGTATGTCCTTCTCGAGGGAATCGTTGTCCTCCAGAAGCTTAGTCAGATCGGTCTGGAGCTTGTCGTTGTTGCGCTCGTAGCTGGCCAGCTGAGACTGGAGCATCGCGATCTTGTCGGTAAGCTCGTCCTTCTCGGCGACGAGCTCGAGGATGCGCTCGTGCAGCGCCGTGAAGCTGTCCAGGTCGAGCTTGCGCATGTTCTCGCGCACTATGCTGTTCTGGAGCTGCTCGATCATCCGGTTCGATTCCTCGAGCTTGCCGTTGAGGAAGTCGTTGAATTTCCCGTAGTCCCGGAGCTTCGCCTCGCGGTTCTGAAGCTCGCGTTGCAAGCTCTCGATCATCTCGTCGCTCTTGGCGATCAGGGCCGCGTTTTCCGAACGGCTCTCGTGGAACTTCTTCTCCGCGAGGCTCGCCTGCTTGCGAGTGGATTCGAGCTCATCGGACTTTTCCGCCAGGGCGGCTCTCAACTTATCGACCTGGAGGGCCAGCTCATTGCGCTTTTCATCGGCCTCGGTGAAGTCGCTCTGCAGTTGGCACTTTTCGATGCCGATTTCGTTGAGCGCTAGGAGGGCCTGCTGCAGCTGGTTCTCCAGATTCCTGTTGTACGTCGTCTTCAGTTTGGAGTCTGAATCGTATAATGGGGAGTTTGAAGTTTATCACTCGAGCTTTACCGATACTCGAAGAAAAACGTATACAACAACCGTCGCGGAGAGCCGTGGTGATACGAACGACGATCCGAGTGGAGTTCTGAACTCGCTGGAGGATCTTCTTCGACAGCACAGCCTCGACCTCCGAGTAGTCTCTCTCAAGCTCCGTCCTCGCGATTTTGTCGCACTCCAAGCCTGCGTTCGCAAAGCAGCCGCGTTAAGAAAGCTTCACAACGAGGCATCTCGAATGAGAAGCACACACCGTTGATGGTTTTCTCAGCCCCGTCCAGAGCATCCTGCAGATTCTCGAGCTCCAGAAGAAGAAAGCTCTCGCAGCGCTTGTAGACGTGGTGGTCGTCGATCTTCTGCTCGAGCTTTTGAAGCGCCAGCGACGCCTCACCGGCGAGTTGCAGATAGGCTCGTTGGCTCTTCTCCAGCCGACGAGCCTCGTCGAGACGCGAGAGCAGCTCGTCGACTATGCCCTGGAGATCGGACTTGATCGCGCGGTAGTTCTCGGCGCTTATTCGATCGCTAGCCTTGTTCGGTGGTCGAGCCGTGCTCAGCCGGTCGATTTGCTGCAGCAGATCCTGTCTGTCCGCGTGGCACCTTCCGTGCTCTCTTACGAACTTGCTCAGGCCTCTGGTCAACTGACTCGCTCGCGCGTAAAGATCCTCCTCCAGTGGCTCGGCGATCGAAGGGTCAACGCGTCCGAGGCAGTCGGATAGCTCGGCGATGAGTCGGCTCACCTCGTGCTCCACCTTTTCAAGCTGTTCCCTGCACTGGCCGACCCTTCGCTCGCTCGCCGACAGCTCAGCCTTTGTCGGGCGTAAAGATTTTTAATTTATATTGACGACGATTCTTGAGTTACATAGATAGCCGAAATTGGATCGCACTTTCGATCTCTCGTGCTTTTCGTTCAAGCGCTTCGTTATGCTCAGCAGTTTCTCGATCTCGTTCTCCTGCTCGATGTTCTGCTTTTCGAGATCGTCTCGTTCCCGCTGCAGCTGCTTTATCGCGGCAGTCTGGGAAGCGTTCGACTCCTCGAGGGACTGGACGCGACGCTTCGCCGTTTTCGATTCATCCTGTATCGGAGATTGCGATGCACGAAATTCAAGGTATTTACGCGCGATAAATCTTCCGACTCACAGCAAGATTCTTTCGCAGAGCTTGAATTTCACCGATGACAGTCTGCAGCTTGTGCTCCGCTGAGATTCTAGCCTCGTACTCCAAACTCAGTTTCTCTTCTGTTATCTCGCTCTGCAATTCGCATAGGCGATCGATTATGCTGTTAACCCTCTGTGTGGCTATGTATAGGTCTCTATGCTTACTTTTCGCCGCAAAGCCTCAAGCTCCTCGTTTTTCTGTCGGGTAATTTCCTCTGCGTTCGACTGAGAAATCTGAAAAGTTCAAAATTACTAACTTGAAGCGAAATACAATTTCGATTCTCGGGACCTCAATATACCAACTCTCGAACTGCTCTCCAATAGCTCGATGTCTCTCCTCAACTTCTCCATAACCACTTCTAATTTTCTCTTTTCCTCCTCGAGCTCTCTCAGCTCGGTTTCTTTAACCTGAAAAAATTTATCGTCTTATACTCTTGATCGCGTAATTTTTTAATTTCTATAATGTGTTAGTCTACGCACTGCCTTCTCATTCTTCAGGGAAATAATTTCCGAGTCCTTTTGAATGATGGTCGCTCGGAAGCTTTCTTCCGACATGAGAATCGCATTTTTACTCTGTACATTCTGTTCACCTCCCTTGGATTCGTTCAAAGGACGCCGACGATTGTCGTGATCATCGTCGCATAGATTCCTGCAGACTTTGCTGCTGTAAGGAGAATTATCGATCTCCGAATCACTTGCGAGTCTTCTGATTTCCTCCAATTTCTTGCAATCGGCATCCAGCTATAATATTGGGACATTTTCACACACTTAAGTATTTGTTTTCCTTGCAAATCGTATTTTGATAACTCACTCGTCTTAGGAGCTTCATCTGCTCCTCGGTTAGCTGGAGCTTCTTGTATTTTTCGAGCTCCGACTGAACCAGGGCCAATTCATTTTCGGTGCAGGTGCCCAGGTAGATGAGATGATCGATAATCAGCTGATAGCAAGAATTTTCTACGTAAGGGCTGGAGTTATTTTTGCCTGACAACGGCACCGAGGACGGCAGGTAGTCTCCGCATGAGTGAATGACGTTGGCACGATTTTGCGAATCGATGGGGAAAACTTCGAATCCATAGTCGGCAAAAGACATTTCGATTTACAAAAGGACACTCCGTAAAGACATTCTAAAAAAAATCTGAAGAGAAAAAAATAAAACTAAATTGGATGCACAATTTGTGGTTAAAGCACGCTCACCACATTTCACCGGAGACTAACATCAACGTTCATTTGTTGCAAATCTTTGCCGCAGTTCGTTTACATGCCCAAGTTTCATCGCATTTCCAGGAAGCGGTACGTAAATAATGCACAGTACACAATGGTAAAAATTACAGTAAAATACTTTATTTCTCATCATCGGCTGCCATCGCGAAGTCAATACAAAAATTGCCAAGTCTTTTTTCACAATATAATACTTTTCAAGAATTTATTTTTACCAATCTCATTAAATATATGTATGTATATGCGTATAAATTAAATGAATTCGTGGGGACAATAGAGTTTAAAATTATATATAATCTATATGAATTTTAAATGCATGCACTTAAGATTTAAATTATTAAAACGAATGTTAAAATTATCCCAGCGTCGTGAATCTGGCAAACGATTACAGTGTTTTATTTACTCTCTTTGTAGTTATTTTAGTTTTGGGGGAGGGTGCATCTTTATTTCCGTCTATTTTTTGTGTGAAAAGAGAATTCTTTAAGTTCATTCACCATCTCTAATTTAAATATAAAAATATTTGAAAAAAAAAGTTTACTATAAATCTTTTGGTATCCACTTCGCGCAGTAAGTACGTAATATGGATAGCAAAAGAAAAAGCTTTTACACAATAATACATATTTTAAATACGTCTTGTATAACTGCAGATAACACTGCATAAAGTTAAAAAAATTTATTTGTATAATTCAATATCTATTGCTTATCGACAACAAGTAACATATCTGTTAAAAAATGGTTTTAAAATTCGAAAACGTCAACATGCTAAGAAGTACACGATACTCAAATCGTCATAATTGAGAAGCACGATTGTGATTTCCGGAAGAGTGGTTCGAAAACTACTTCAAAGGGGCCTATAAATTACATGTTTCACTTATACAAGATTATTCTATCGGCCACTTGGCGCTCAAATTGATGCTTCAACGTAACTATAAATTTCTCATTCTTTTCAAAGTTATTATTTTCTCAATCGCATCAAACTAGTCGATTTGTATTATTACTATTTATTTACAAATATATATTCGATAAAGGCCTCTGTTGTTAATTAACTTACAGAAATACGTCCTTTTAAATTATATACAATTATTAGGCGTCGATATACGTTTATCTATGATTTCAATAATTATATGTGTATCAGTGCATTAGTGTGCTATGCATGTACTTCTATAGGTATGTGTAAATGTAAATTGTAAAGGTTAATACAACTGAACATGTACCAGTATAAAAACGGCATCCCTGCTATAAAAACTTATTGCTTCGTTATTCTTATTTTTCACTTAAAATTGTAATTGAATAGCTCAGTCGTGCTAAGATGTGTACAGTTTCCGAAAGTTGAACAAAAAATGATTACTTTTAAATGCAAATAAACTATAATCAGCCAGTGTAAAGAAATTCAAAGGAGTAATGAAGAAACTCAGAGGTTGCAACATTCTGACTGATTTGAGCAGTATTATTGAATTCTAAATAAACCATTTAGGTTATAATAATTTAACACTATAAAAGCTTCTTAAGAAGTGATTTCTACAAAGATTAAATACTAAATTTGATTTCGAAATCCTACTTTTACAAATATACTGTCTATCCGACAACTGTATATATAAACTTCTTAAGTACGCTCAAAGTTGCCATAAAATAATTAAGTACTAGAAATATACATTTACAAATTGGGCCGAACGCTGATAGTTGTATAACAATACCTGAATTACAGTCGTGATATTGCTAAACTTATATTTATAATGCATCATTGAATATCATTATTTTGCATTATTAAGCGCGAATGGCAAAAGCCTTAAAATTCACGAGTGAAATTTCGCTTTCAGTTCGCCCATGATTATTGATACTTTTTAAAGAAAAATCATCTTTTAAATGTACAATAATTGGCGAGTTTTTCTTTTATGTATATGTATGTACCTCTGCACTGTGAATCAGCAATAGCTCTGTAATCACCGACTCGAATATAATCAGTGTATTACAAAACGCGAAATACTTATGAATATTTGATAAAAATATTTTAAGTAATATTGCCCATTTAAGTATGTCTAGAACAATTTTTTAGTAGAAAAATAGTTTTTGATCTAGCTTCCATATTGGTGGACTAATTAACGAGGCACTGTAGCTTTGTGGTACACCCAAATTACGAATTTTTGCGTTTGCTCGAAGCAAGAAGCCGATTCGCCCAACAGTCGCATTTGTGTTTCGCGTAAGAGTATTTTTTCTGACCAGAATAACAATGTGAACGTCAATGATATTAGGCCCAAATGGTATATCTGCCCTGGTACACAATCAACAAGATTTTCAAAGATGCAAAACTCCCTGATCGTGATGACTGAAGCGATTGTGATGATGGTGACCTTGATGGTGTGACGAACCAGTTGCATCGTCGTGCAAATTGACACCTGTCAAGTCCACGATCTCATCGGCGTCCTCATCGCTACCAGTAGCAGCGCTTTGCATTGATTGTTGGCTGCTAGACGAGAGCTGGCTATTTCGCGAAAAGGAACCTCGTCGTGGTACTGCCAATGCTGTTCTCTGATTGGCAGGTTTTACAGTTATTATTAAGTTTGATGAGTTTGCAATCATCATATCTGTAACCTGAAATTGTTAAACATTTTTGGATTGAAAACTGATTTATCTCAAATAATTTCACAAGAAAACAAAATATGATAAAGGAAAAATTAAAATACCTGATCCAAAGTTTTGCCAGCAACTTCAATGCCATTGACTTCTAGCACCTCGTCGTTGACTGCCAATAAACCAGTACCTTCAGCCAAACCCCCTGGTACAAGTCTACTGATGAAAACGCCGGGGACTTTTTCGATAGCACCTGTAGGACCTACTCTGTAGCTTTCTCCATCCTTTATATAAAAACCGAGAGGTTTATCTAAGCCATGTTTTAAAAGTTTCACGCGGCGGCACGTTTCAGGCAGTATATCCACATCAATTATTGCCGAGACCTATGTAATTTAGGATAATTTTAGAAATTTGAAGATGATCCAGTTGTTAAGAATATTGCTGCATCGGACTTACCTGTCTAAAATCGTGTGGATTGGAAATAGCAAGTGGCTTAGGTTTTCCTGGAGTTCCACCCAAGATACTGGATATTAAATTCTTGGGTTTGATTGTGTTACATCCGTTCAAGTCTTCTACTCCATCCCCTGTAATATATTTTCATTGATACTCTAGTAGCTTTCATTGATCATTAAAGAAAGTGGAAGATACGCACCTTGCCTCTGTATCAAAATCCTCAAGAGAGGTTTGGCAGCTACTAGGGCTCGTGCCAAGTTATTATCATTGTTGATTGGTAACAGATCTCCATCGGTCGGATCAGTGTACCAAATATCAAATTTTAATTCTGGCCCTATGTCATGTCTTTCAGCCAACAGTTTTCTGAAGTCATCATAGCTAGTTGACTCATTGCGGCTTATGGAAAACCTAATGATATCTGCATCGAACTGCTCGACAAAGGCACGAAGAAAAAAAAAAAGTCATAAGGAAACAATTAACAAAGAGAATGAGAACCAGGCAGAAAAGACCTTGCTGAGCTTACTCACCTTGCTCTTGACAGCAACGATGCTGCTGTTAACGTGTGGGTACAGTTTGTTTTTGGACATGTTTGTTAGAAGAGCCGTACTGTCCGATCATAAACAGAGGCTCACACACAGGCAGCAAAACGTGTCGTGGTGGCAGCAGCTCGCTGAAAGAGGTAAGAAAGTGTGAAAAATACAAAACAGTCGTCGAGGGGGAGAGAGAGAGAGAGAGAGAGCGAAAAGTGCATAGACCCGTTGCTAAAGGCAGCGCGCTCCGAGAATGGAAAAAAGTGTTACCTGGTTAAGGCGCTGGCGAGACGAATTATTCGTCGTTCGAGGCAGCCGTCCAAGTTGTAGACTGTTGTTGTAGCTCTCGACTACTCGGCGCCTAGTATGAATCAAAACAGCCGCATTTCGATGAAATGAGTGTTGGCATGTTCGACATGACGTCACGGACACCTGCTTGCTCGCGCTCTCAAAGTCTCAGCAGCCGTTGCCGTTTGCTCCGAAGCTCGCACGGGACTCCGCAGGTATATCTATCAGCTTATAACCCTATTTGCCGAGTCGGTGATGAGCAGCAGTACGTAGTAGGCCTCCCGAGTTGCTGTCCGCGCGCGGAATCGTTAATTGGAGCTATAGCTGCTATCGTTGCGTACGAAAGGGGAAATCGAGTGTGTATAACTGAGACTCGAGCGAGAGAGATAGACAGCTGAGAGGGAGAAAGGAGACGACTATATAATGCTAGAAGAGGACTACGATGCACTCGTTTAGAGTAGGCTGCACTGCACTGCACACATCACCTCTTCGATGATAAATCTGCTGCTGCGCGCGGAGGAGAGGAGAAAGAGGGCGAGTTCCTCAGTCCTTGCTCATCGGCTTATCAATTGTTACTTTCGGGCTACTCGCGCTCTGCTCTCTCTCACCGCTCACGACTCCATTCTTCTATTCCTCCTCCTCTTCTGCTGCTGCCGCTATACTGTTATTGCCTCGTCGGCATATATATGATTCCCACCTTACGAATTTTAGCAGCCGTACGAAGGCACGAACTTGGCTACGAATATATAGGTAACGTGCATTCCGCCAGCGCACTGTATACCTATACACACACACACACACACACACACACACATATATACTTATATGTGAACACCGCTATGGCGAGATTCTTCTTCTTTTATTACCGCCTCGTGCTGCCATCACCCGGTGAATTTGGCGAGATTCTGACTCGTTGCGCGAGGCAAGAATAGGTATAGGTAAGTATACCTGCGCTGCGCCGGTGTAGAGTCGACGAAAAGAACCTACTTTATCCAAAATCCAACAATCTTATACATATAGATCTGATGGATACTTTTTCTTATCGTTCGTATAACTGCTCATACAGTGACGCAAAAGCTTGACAGTTCAATAGTTTGATTTATTGTTAAATTGAAAAACTGTATCAAAAACCGCTGTCAATTCGTTGGCACATATGTAGCTTTCTTCAACCTATTATGCATTGCTCCGATAAATATGGATCAAGCGGACGTTGAAAAATTAATAACCAATTACAAAGGACGTAGACGGTGTAAAATAGAATCTAATATAAATTATTTATATACGCAACTACGATGCGCGCGCAAAGAGTAGATTGGTTCGTTCTCTCGCCCCCACTATATCGTTTCGCGAGTATAGCCCGCCGCGGGTGACCCGCGATATATAGACGACGACTACAATCTGGAGTACTTAGCACGCGAGAAAACAATTATAATAAAAAAAAAGAACGTATGCCTTCTCTCTCGCGCACTCTCTCGTCTCTCTCCATCTCGCTCTCTCGCACTGATCAATGAAAAAGTCTGTATACAGTCGGGCGAACTTCGCGATTGTCGTGCAGGCCTCAAGCCATATAAAAGCCCGTCTGATAAGGGAGAAGACATAAAATTATTATGCGCCGAATGGTGATGAGCAGTCAGTACAGACAGTACAGTAGTTGCAGCAGCAGCAGCAGCAGCAGCATCAGCAGTGATCGTCGACGTTGCGCGGCCTCTCTAGTGGTAAAAACGATTTTATTATATAGAGCCGCCGTGTACGTGATTCTGCCGCTATGTACGCGCTATAACCGAGTAGCCAACTGTCAGATTGGCCACATCATCTGTCCTCTGTCCTTGATAAACATAATGTAATGTAATGTGTACCTATACACCGAACGGCGCGCCGCTACCAACCAAGAAGGTCTATTATCATCGCCGCGAATTCGTCTACTCTGTTGTGTTCCCATCGTAATCTCAACGCGTTAAAGTGCGACTATTGAGCCGCTTCCGCACGACGACTTTCGATTCTCCATCTGGTTGCCCAGAGAGTTTCTCGTTCTTCCGATCGCAGCTCGCCCTCGACTCGCGGGCGCACTGACCTCGATATACGACCGAATTCATTTTTTGCAGTTACAAAGCCTTTTTCTCGTCTCTCCGTCTATCTCTGATACCGTCCCACCTAAAGTCGACGGTGCTCCGAAGCCACGAGTTCACTTTTTACGTTTGGCATCTGACTATTGTTTATAGTCTCGTTAAACTTGTGATTTTTTTCATGTTCTTTCAAGAGAAGTAGTAAATTCGATCATCGCCACTTACTACTTACTGGCCAAACGTCGCGAATCACGTTCGCAAAAGTAAAAATGTACATTTATTTTGTTGTATTGCTTTGAACTTAAGTTTTGTAGGCTAGTTTTAAAAGTAGCAAGTTGTCGTTGCTATTAGAACTTGTGGAAATGATAAAGTAGAGCTTTGAGCAAACCCCAATGTCCCGCTTATGCTATTGTTGCCGTACAGTGTTTGTAATGACTTGCTATAATTTGCATTTTCAGAGAAGAGTAAATGATGCAGTTCTTGTAGTATGATTGAGAGTCATTAGTCAAAGCTAGTTGCAGGAGGCAGGAATTGTACCTGAACAATGAGTGCTATTGCGACTGTTTCCTCTTGACAAAGTGTATCATATTTCAAGTCAGTCAAAAAATGGCACGAAAGTCTTATATTTATCATGGCTCTATGCTGCTGCTCTTCTTTGGATGCAGCTTGCATGAAGCCGTGAAACTGTTTGATGATGGAAGGATAGAATACATGAGCAGGGAGGAAAGAGAAACGTTAAAGTAAGTTTGTTTTCGTCCTACATTTATTGGACCAAAACTTGTATTCTAATAATTTACTCCTATTTTGATCTCATTTGCAGAGAAGAGGCAAAAGATATGTTTTATCATGCTTATAATGCGTACATGGATAATGCGTATCCGGCTGATGAATTAATGCCACTAAGTTGTAAAGGAAGGTATCGAGGATCTGAACCAGATCGAGGAGATATAGATTCTACTCTGGGAAAGTATGAGACTATTGATATATCTACTTTAAAACAACATTCTATTTATTACTTAGCCTTGTCTAATTTATTTATTTTTTTAGCTTTTCCCTCACTTTGGTTGATACCCTTGATACACTTGTGGTAAGTTTCACTAAATTGAAAGTACAGCTTTATTTAAACCAAGCAGAATCTTTACTTTAATTTTTTTTTGTTACAGGTGATAGGTGATTTAGAGGAATTCGAAAATGCTGTGAAACTTGTTATTGAAGATGTTACATTTGATACAGATGTTATAGTCTCTTTGTTTGAAACAAATATTCGGATGCTTGGGTTGGTATCCAAACTTTTTTTAGTATAATCTTTATTATGAATAGAAAAAAAACCGGTTTCTTGTTTTTTAGAGGTCTTCTGAGTGGACATATTTTAGCTGATTACATTCAGCAAAGGGGTAACGCAATGTCTTGGTACAGAGGTGAATTGTTAAATTTGGCAAAAGATTTAGGGTACAGGTTTTTACCTGCATTCAATACATCCACTGGAATACCATTTGGAAGAGTAAGAAAACGTTAAATTATAATATTTTAGGATTTTATAACCTGGAGGTATATAAAAATATTGCTTTGCAGATAAATCTAAGATATGGCATGAATGGGGTACCTTTGGAAATGACCAGAGAAACTTGCACTGCTTGTGCTGGTAGTATGATTTTGGAGATGGCTGCATTATCAAGATTGACAGGAGAATCAGTATTTGAGGTGATTTTAAAGAATTTTGCAGTATAGCGTTACAATAAAATGCCATTTATAAAATAAAGTACGCTTGTTGTAATATAAACGTATAATATACAGGAAAAAGCACAAAAGGCAATGGATGTATTGTGGAAGTTGAGACACCGAGGAACTGACTTAATGGGATCTGTATTAAATGTAAACTCTGGAGACTGGGTTCGCAGGGATTCAGGAGTTGGAGCTGGAATTGATTCATACTATGAATACTGCTTAAAAGCTTATATCCTTCTTGGTAATTAATAATAATTTTCTTTGTTTATAACATGCAAGTGTGATTTTTAATTTATTGATCTAATTAACTTATTGAATTATGACAGGCGATGAAAAATATCTGGGACGTTTTAATAAACATTATCAAGCTATTATGAAGTATATTAGTCAAGGACCAATGCTGTTAGATGTCCATATGCATAGGCCAAATACTAACTCAAAAAATTTTATGGATGCATTACTAGCCTTTTGGCCTGGAGTACAAGTAAGAAACTCTTTTAATTTTCGTATTTATTCCTTGAATTTTATTGATTAAATACAAAATAAAACTTGAATAATTCAAGGTCTTAAAAGGTGATATCAAGCCAGCCGTTGAAACACATGAAATGCTCTATCAAGTTATGCAAAGGCACAATTTTATTCCAGAAGCATTTACTACTGATTTTCAAGTAATATATAATAATATTATCAATATATTCCATTCATTTAGATGGTGAAGGGAGAAAGGATCATAAATGACATGTAAATTGATTACCTCTCAAAAATATTCTAATATATCTAGTTTTAGACTAATGGCAATCAATGAAACAAAACTTCTTTGCATAATTTTTCTTTATTTTTATTAATTATAAGCGCTTTTGAGAGGATCAACGTGTGTGTCAAAATAATCTTTTTGCATGTTAAACACGTTATTTAATTCAGTAAATTTTAGGTACATTGGGGTCATCATCCTTTAAGACCTGAGTTCTTAGAATCTACATACTTTTTGTATAAAGCAACTGGTGATCATTACTATTTGGGCGTCGGGCGAAAGGTTTTAAAAAGTCTCCAGACCTATGCAAGAGTGTCATGTGGATTCGCAGCAGTATCAGACGTCAGGACCAACAAGCACGATGACACTATGGACAGCTTCGTCCTCTCGGAGACTTTCAAATATTTGTATCTGTTGTTCGCCGATCCAAGTGATTTGTTACTGGATTTAGATGAATACGTGTTCACCACTGAAGGTCATTTGCTGCCGTTATCTTTGGCTTCTGTCAGAACTAATTTAACAACGGTAATTTTTTTCTTCATTGCGCTTGGTACCCAGTTTCTTTTTAATTGTCCAATTAATCAAAACTTTCTTTTTTATAGGATTTCGAAAGAGAAAAAGTTCACGTTGAAGAAACCGATCGTACTTGTCCAAATAGTCTGCATTTATTCCCTGCTTCAGTTAGGCAACCTTTACGTAACATGGTCGAGGATGTGTGTCCCAAACGTATTGTGAAGAAACGGTTGAGCGCTTCTCAGTTCCAACCAAATAATTTAGAGCACTCGAAAATGCTCAGTGATATGGGCATCACAATTTTGACGCTAGGAGACGGAAGTGTTCAATTGCTGCATACCTTCTCTAATGCCAAAACACCTCAAGACGCAGAAGAAGGATTACTATTTATGCAAGAGATGGTTGAACTCAGTAAATCTCAGACTCAACAAACAGAAACTAAACCAGTGCTCGTAACGTTTGTAAAACCAAACACAAAACCACCTCAGAAGATCACTTTACTCGCTGGTCCCGCGCATTTTGGTGCTGACCTGAAGAACGAAAAAATCACGGGAAAAGTAAAATTGGCTAATCCTTCTTTAGCGTGTCAAGATCTTAACAATGCGAACTCGTTGAAGGGTATGATTGTGATTGTTGATAGAGGTAGCTGCATGTTCGTTGATAAGGTACAGTCTCAAAAATGATTGATTTACCGCCAAATTCAGATGAATGCTTATTTATTTCTATGATTTTTTTAATTTTTAGGCTCGAAGAATACAAAAGGCTGGTGCTATAGCTGGAATAGTATTAGACAATGTACCTGGCTCCAATGTTCAGAATTCTCCTATGTTTGCCATGTCAGGTGATGGAAAACAAGTTGATGACGTTACTATTCCTTTCGTGTTTCTATTCAGCGCAGAAGCTAATCAATTACTTCAAGCCATCATTTCAGCTCACGGCTCCTTAATTGTTACTATAGGTAATCATGATCGTGGAAAATAATTTCCGTGAAACCAAATATTAAATAATAATTTCTTTTATTGTAATTTTTGCTACCGAAGGCGGTACAGTGCATAAAGACGAAGCGCAATTAAAAGCTCCAACAGATCTGTCAATGTTTGAGAGACTAAAAGGGACGATCAAAGAAATTTTAACGCGTCAATTAACGTCTCAGGTTTGTATTATTTGGTGCATAACTATAATATTCGTAGAAGGCTTGACTATTTGGATAGTATCTATTATCAAAAGATAGCACCGTTTGAATCACCGTGAAGAGATTTGTTTAAAGCTTTACCATACGTTTTAAAAGCATTCCTGACTAATGCACAACATATTTAAAGTGTGTATGCATACGCTTTGCGACTGAACAAAATTTTTGCTTGTATTTTAATAATATTTTGTAGTCGTCTGTAAATATAAACATTACGATATGTACTTTATAAGGAATGTCGAACGCACTTGTAAAAAATACTGTAATATCAAAAAATATTTTCTAAAGTATAAATAAGTAATACGTATTTGCATGAGAATGGCGTTGTTTTCCACTATTATAGAAGCCAAGTTTCGTTTTGTAGCACATAAGCAATTAGTACGAAAGTTTGTTGTAGCTATAGCACCTGTGTTTGTTCCGTTTTTCCATATTTTTGGACAGCTTAGAAAACGATGGCGTATTTTTTCTTTTTCTCATATAGAATCTTCCATCGAGCGGAACCATTAATGATGTAGCTGCCAAAAGTTTAGTATCTGATCAAGAGCAAATAGCTTTTGGTCACCTTCGGGCGTTTGTCATGGATGATTCGCCAGATAAACTGATAAAGATTAACGTTAATCCTCATGTTCGTGAAAAGAATTACGAACCGACGCAAACTGCCCAAATAAACGAAACCAACTGGACGTTAATGAAAAAAATGATAGTTAATGAATTATTCGGAACAATTAGATTGAATTTAGGTTTCGTGATTGAAAGTACTGGAATATCAAAAGTGTATTCATTGATCATGGGTAAAAGGGGTATGGACGAGCAGGCAATAAGCAACACCAAAATGTCGGATAAAGTACTGTGGTTTTTAAAGGAATTAAGTGAAATTCAGCCTGACCCGTCTATTGTTGCTCTTTACTTCGACTTGTTTCCCGAAGTGAATAAGCAGTACTTTCTCTCTTATTTATTTCGAAGTACAGCATTCAATATAAAGAAATTTCCCGACTTGATTGTACAATCTGGTGCGTTCAGCGAATCATTTATAACTCAACTTGTGATTTTGTTTAGCACGCAAACTAACGGTGTGCAGTCAGCCGAGTTTGGTAAATTTATGAAGAAATACTTACCGATTATAATACGTTACATTATTCAAGAGAGCTTGAATGTAACGTCAAATGAAAATTCGGAAAATAATATTTTTTCTATCAACGAATTTATTACGGCAAATAAGGAGCATGTTGTAAATATAAACCCGAGTAAAATTTTTGAAGACAAAACACCCGCACCGAAAAAACAAACTGCTGAAGTTTCCAGTAAAAAGAAGGGCGTAATACAGATCGAAGTAGCAACACCTCCGGCAATGCTCGACGAAAGGATACAGCCCGAGAAAACTCTTGAAACTGATAACGCTGAAAGTAATAATGATAAGAAATCAAAAAATACAGATGGTGCCAGCCATGTGCAATCTTCTTCGAGAAGGACTAAAGGCGACGACACGGAAGATTTTCAAGAGCTAAATGAAAATGCCAATTTATTACGAAATAAAGATAAGATAGAAAACCAAGAAAATATTGAGGAATCAGTGCCTAATACTCCGGTCAAAGACTTAAAACATTCTAATAGTGTAACCAATAACGGATTTCCATCAATGAAAGAAAAATCGAAAGTTGTTACACCGAAATCTGCTAAAGATCGCCAAACTGTCAGCAGTGAATATGATAGGAAACATGCTCATGATGATCTGTAAGAATTTATTTTTACTTTACTTACCATCAAGGTTGAACCAATTTCCTCGCATTGCAAATGCTCTTAGATACAATATTTCCAGAAAAAAACTCGATATTGTCA
This sequence comes from Trichomalopsis sarcophagae, assembly GCA_024372645.1. Taxonomy (NCBI): domain Eukaryota; kingdom Metazoa; phylum Arthropoda; class Insecta; order Hymenoptera; family Pteromalidae; genus Trichomalopsis; species Trichomalopsis sarcophagae. The sequence goes on from QLSS01000012.1 coordinate 703,097, forward strand.
ATAGTGGAAGGAAGAAGTGTATTTTATGCAATGTATCTTAAAATGTTTCTGCTGACAGGGTTGCAAATGGAAATGTATTGAAGATGTTTATACGATATACGTACTGTAAAAAAAGAATGAATAGGTGTATGCATACTTTTAATGAATGTGAGATAATTTCACTTTTTCCATTTATTTGACAAAAATATCAAAATAGCTGTTATTATCGTAAATGCTAATATAATTTTATTATTCTTCAATGTAGATAAAAACTTGCTTTATATTTTTATGAATTGATATATTTACTTGGCAGAAAGCTAATATATACAAATATGCGTATAATAAAATAATTGATGTACAGATTAAGACGATAAATATGTATGTAAATTGTGAACTTCTGCCTCAAAAATGCAGAGTTGCTACTAGATTGTAAATACTTGTGGTAACTATGGTTTCATAAAAATGTTCTAAAGTTATTTTTGTATGCCCCAAACAATCTTATTGTCTTTTTCAAACTGTTTATCTCTTAAATTGTAAACTTATACATAACATAAAAATATTCAAAATCTTATAGTGAAATGAAAATCGCGATAATGTAAATAGAATAAATGTAAATTGTGAAGACTTGATTCACATTTGCCAAAAATTGTTGATATATGCATACCTTATATTGTAACTGCTTTATTATGTAAAATGACTAACTGTACATACCAATTAAATGTCTGCGTCAGATGTTTTAATGTAAAATAATGTTTAATATAATATTATATGACATTTTGGTATGGAAACAGGAAAAAGCTGTGAAATAAAGTCTGTTACGTAAATTTAATAATTCTAATAATATGTATTCATTTATAATTACATTGATTTTAATATGCTCTTTTCAAAACGAAAATTTTGTTTTTGTTATGAATTCCTTCTGTATATAATAACTCAATATTGCTGAGAAGTAAATCATTTTGAACAATGCTCAAAACTATTTAAAAAATGTATTATTTTGGATGTTTTTACTGCAGTAAGTTTTACACTTTTTAATATAAATAATGCAATATTTTATTACTGATCACGATGTACTCCTGGGTTTCAATTCATCATAGCAGGATCGAAGGAAAATATAATTTTTCTTCATTGGATTGTAAAATTCGTAGCCCTAAAAAAGATTTTTAATTAAGTTTTTATAAAAAAGAGTAAAATAATTTCTTAATAGTTGTAAACTCACTTTCGACCAATCATAAGATACGGAATAAGCAAAGATTTGACCATTGTGGTTAAAACAGCAACGAGTGATAGGGTGCTCCATAGGTTCAGAGGGCTTTAGTTTTGTACGTGCATCTTTATCCCAAAAGCTAAAAGTACCATCACTTCCTACCGTAGCTAAAGTTCCGTGAACGGGATGGAAGGCAATGTCATTGACCTGCATAAAAATGTATTTTTAATATGACATTATTCTATTACTTCATCATAAATATAAAGCATTAGTAGTACCGCATAAATATCTTGATAGCCATTTGGCGCGCCGTTCGAACGATGACATTTAAATGTGAAGTTATCTTTTGGATTTGTTGGGTTCACATATTGAATAGCAACACGACCTTCCACACTACCTAAGGCATATCCTGTGGGCACCTTTTTCTTATCTCTGAATATGGCAACGCATCTATGCTGATATTTTAATGGAGACTCAATTCGTTTATATTCATGTGGAGTTCCTTCTAACTGATAAACTATCAATCCTCGTCCAGCTGTTCCTACTACAGCCATAGGATAATCCTATGCATAAAATATGTAATTTAGTAACTGCAGCTATACGATTATTTTTTATTAGGTTTAGAAATACTTACTACATCTGCACAATAGCATCTTTCTGGTAAATTAATGGTCAACATTGGGTTTGGAGTTCGGGTGTCCCAGAACTGTAAATACAAGATCATTACATGTAAAAAATATGTCTAAATAGAATTGGTATCGCTCATAAAAAGATTCACTGACTTTCAAAGTTTTATCCCATGAGCCTGTCATCAAGCAAGTGTAATTTGAACCTTTTACCCAATGACAAGTTTTGACTGGTGCATCATGAGCTGCTACTTGAATGGTTTGATTAGAAGCCAAATCCCAGCATTTGACCATTTTATCACATGACGCCATAAAAACTTTTGTTCCATCCTGAAAATGCACATTTGAAATATAGTAAGAAGTAAAAAAGGCACTATCAAAAAACCGATACTTACATCACTCCAGCAGACATCTAGAATGGGTCCCGTCATACTCTGCATTGATTTGGGGACAGTCTTTCCGGTTTGTTCTACCTCCCAGCATCTAACATTGCAATCCCAAGATCCAGCCACAAGGAAGTTTTGCGGAATAGTAGCTGGACTAAATGCTAAGCTTGATATGGAATCATCTGGTGGTGACACTACTTCAAAATCCTTCATAGGATTTGACGTAGTAGTGGCTGGTGTAGCCAATGTTGCACTTTGATTGAACATTCTTCACAAATATTTCTAAAATAAAAATAATTTCAATTAATATTTGTCATCTAATTATTCTGCATGCAAAGATTTGTGCACTGTTCAACAAAGAATGGTAAATTGTCTAAATAAACAAACAAAATGATTAACAACGTGAATTCTATATTATTCTCTACTATTCTATATTATTCTATATTACTCATTGTATTCAAAACAACCTGCACGACAAAATATATAAATATTTACATAGACAATAATAATACCATGAGATAGTTTTAATAATACACGGAAAAATTTAAAATAATCTAAAGTAGCGTCTGAAATAGGTTAGAAATGTCAATAAGACTCCGCAGCCGGCGTTACCGGAATCGTCAACACCGTACGTTTAAAGATTACAACAACAATATGTCCAGAGTCAAACTTACGATTACTAAAACAGGCTCATAGTCTGGATCCCAATTAAATATCGTGCTCCAAAACACTTGCGTTTTTCTATATAATTCCCGCGTTTCGACCCCGTTATTTGAGCTCGAGCATATATACATAAATCCTGAAGCAGTGTCTCTATGTGTGTGTGTGTGTGCTGCTGCTATACTCCGCAATTGCGCATGTGTGTGATAATAATGCTCGGTTCGGTTAGGATTTTATACGTATAGAGAGCGAATAAGTATGTAGAAGTAGTCGACGTATATATAGTGCTAAGATGCGCGCGCACGCCCATAGGCCATAGCTTAGTTTCTTTCATCATAATACAGTACATCAGTTAATACATTACTTGGCCGTGTAGATGTGTGTTGTTGCTTCGCGCTGCAGCATCGTCGTGTCACACAAATCGACCTGTCGACGTCATCACAGGATCCACCGCAAAACTGTATCACAAACGTACAGGACTCGATCAAGTGATTGACAGACGTCCTCGCACATTGTTTACGTAAAAATTTTACTCAGCTTCTTCTCGAAAATACCCGAGAAAAATAGTTTTCTACTTGAGAATCCACGGAACCACTGCCAACAAGCTGATTTCTCAGTGACATTCCTTCGACGTGTGTATAGTTGTGAAAAAACAAGTCAATTATTTCCGAATTCGGAACCTATACAAATATTTGTATTGCATGATAAGAAACTTTATTTTGATACACCTTTTATATAGCTTTGTATCATGAAGGCGGTAATTCTTATTGGGGGCCCTTCTAAAGGTATGTTTATTATTAGGAAATAAAATTGATGAAATTTACTACTTATAAAAATATCCTAATGAATAATTTTGTTTGGTTTAGGGACTAGATTTCGACCTTTATCTCTGGATATACCGAAGCCTTTATTTCCTATTGCTGGCCTACCGATGATTCAACATCATGTGGAAGCTTGTAAAAAAGTAGCCTGTGTATCTGAAGTTTTGATAATTGGCTCATACAATGCTGCTGATATACAACCATTTGCTGATGAAATGTCACGCAATAATGGCTTAGTAATTAGGTATTTGCAAGAATTTACACCTCTTGGCACTGCAGGAGCAATGTACCATTTTAGAGATCAAATTAGAGTAGGTGGTGAAGACAGTTTCTTTGTTTTTAATGGGGATGTCTGTGCTGACTTCCCATTGGAAGAACTTTTGCAGTTCCATAAGAGTAAAAAATGTTTAATGACAATAATGGCAACAGAAGCTACAAGAGAACAGTCTTTAAATTATGGTTGTTTAGTTCTGAATAATGAGGGTTGTGTTGCACATTACGTAGAGAAGCCTTCCACATTTGTGTCAACACTCATAAGTTGTGGAGTTTACGTAGCATCGAATGACATTTTCCAAACAATGTCAGATGTCTTTTATTCCAATCAGCCACAAGAAAAACAAACGTATGTAATTCTTTTATTTTTCCACCTTACTTGATATTATGAATTATATAAATGAAAAAAAAAACTATTCTCTGTATAACAGGATCACAAATGGCTATGGCAAAGACTCTGCATATATTTCACTAGAACAACACATCATGGCAAAATTGATAAAAAGTGAAAAATTGTTTGCACTGCCAGTGAAAAACTGGTGGTCACAAGTAAAAACTGCAGGTTCTGCAATTTACGTTAATCGCCATTATTTGGCGCTCTACAGGCAGCACAAACCAGAGAGGCTAGCATCGGCATCAAACAGTAAATGTCAAATAATAGATGACGTATATATTGACCCTTCGGCATCTATTCATCCTACTGCTGTGGTGAGCTTACTTTTAAGATTCGTTTGGGTTTCTCAAACTGTAAAGAATTGATAGCAGCTTGACTGATAAAACGTTTGAAGTCAGATTTATGCAACATTTGTTAACACCTTTGTTGCCAAGTAGAATTTCGTAAAAAAATAGGGTTGGGTTTAAGAGCTTTTACAGTCTCTTACACTACAATGCCATAATCTAAGATATGGCTTTTATTTGTTGTGGTTATCAGTGCTTGAAGGATTACGAATCACTCTGTATATATTCGTTTGAAATGGCTTATCGTATAACGTCCGTGTAATATTGCAGCTGGGACCAAACGTGAGTATCGGAGCGAACGTGACGATCGGCGCGGGAGTTCGAATACGCGAGACCATAGTGATGGAGAACTCGACTATCCAGGCGCACTCGATCGTCCTGTACAGCATCGTCGGCAAGGACAGTCTGGTGGGTGAGTGGGCTCGCGTCGAGGGTACGCCCTGCGACCCCAACCCCGACAAGCCCTTCGCCAAGATGGAAAATCAGCCGCTCTTCAACATCTACGGTCAGCTCAACCCGTCAGCCACAATTCTGGGTATGTATAATATAAATTTTACATTTATTCTCATTTATCAAAATTGTTAATTTTTTGTTTTATTTTATTTTTTTCAGGATCTTCCGTGAGCTTGGCGTCTGAAAAAATATTGCTGAATTCGATAATTTTGCCGCACAAAGAGCTGACTAGAGACTTTAAGAATGAAATTGTACTTTAAGCTTGAACTTAAGGTAAACTGATGGATATTCCTAATTGTACATTTTTTTCTACAAGCCCGGTGGACATTTGATAATCTACATTGTCTATTACGAGCCTTTGCATATTGGGCAAAAGTGCCGAATCAATGTCATAATAACGATCTAGTTAAGGGATACGCGTCTATGAAAATTTTGATATAAATCTATTAAGAGATCGGTATGTTGTACGCGAGTACAACTAGTAATTGTCGAGGCAATCTATTATTCTCATTGATTTGTTAAGTTTTTTAATTTTTAATGAATATATTCGCATGTAATAAATATACACTGGCTAAAGGCTTAGCCACACTGCTTTTTCGATAATTTTTCAAAGAATAACGCGCATTCATTGCACAGTCGCTCAAAGTCTAGTTGTTTGTAATCGAGTGCCGTAAGTGTACAGCTGATAATTACAACAGAAACGCATCATATAGTCTTCAATTTTTAACAAAGCCAATTGCGTCACTAAAAGCATATTGAAAATAAAAAATCTGTAAGGATATATTGTATGATAAAATTTCGTTTGTATTTTTCGACGAGTCGGACGTTTTGTGAATTTTTGTAAATACGAAAATAAATGAATTTGTTTAAAATCCGCCATTTTTTTTTCAATCCTGCGCGTTCCGCCACATTCCGAGAAGGCCGCTTTATTATAGCTATTCTCAGTATGAGTGAAAAAACGCATGATAAATTACCGATCAGTCGGCGTGTGACATTATCATCGCTCGAAGAGCGTAAAACAAAGTGTTCGTTCTGCTATTCCCGCGGCGAGGGACAAAATCGGCATTCGTCGCGCAGCCGAGACGAATAAGAAACGCGCGTTAATCGCGCCGGACATAAGGTGTATAAGTTATGCGTAAACAGCCGGTAAAAATTTGCAAAAGGAAGAGAAAAAGCTACTATACGTACAGCTCTCGCAGAGCCGCGGCAAGAGAGCAGTAAGTAGTAGGGAGAAGGTGTGCGGCGACGGCGGCAGGAGAGGAAGAAAAATATTCGGAATTTAAATAAGAAAAAGAAGAGGACGCGCGGCTGCGGCGGGAGACGTCTCCTCGCGGCGCGCGCGCTTGCCCCAGGAAGAAAAAGACGGGCTCTCTCTCTCTCGTGTGGCTGCGGCAGCAGCAGAAAAGTGGCGTGTGCGACGTCCGAGAGAGAAAATATATAAAAAAAAGCTGCCGTGAAAGAGAGAGAAGAGTGGGGGAAAGGGTAGGGAGAGAAGGAAAGAAATTGTCGCGAGCTGGTCGTCCGAGAGAGATGAGCGGCCGATTTACCGTTCGGGAGTAGCAGAGAGAGCCAGCACACACACAGCGCGGCGGCTGCGGAGCAAGAGAGAGAGAGCGAGCGGTGTGTATAGTTCGGTCGCGCGCTTAGCTGCAATCGCATTCCTCGCAGGGCTGCATCCGCGAAAAGGTGCATCTCTGTGCGAGGATCCCTCCGCTTCGCTCTACTATAGACAGTCGAGGAATCAATCGTCGCGAGTGCAGTGTGACATTGCCGAGAATTGGAGAAGCTGCCGATCTTCCATAGACGAAGTGAAAATTCGCGGCGGCCGATTAAGGAGTAAAGTAAAGAAAGAGGCATCACACAAGCGCAGGAGTATATACGGACACTGAGAAAGGGAAGTACTGCTCGAGCGCGCGCGCGCGCGCTTGAGCCTGGCGGCGGTACGAGTGGTATATACCGAGCGAGGCGAGATTCCTGACATTCCAGAGACGGCGGCGGTGGTGGCGGTGCGGACAGAGAAAGACGGAGCGAGATGTAGACTATGTCCCAGGTCGGCCAACCTAACGTCCCTACTAGTCCGCTCCAGGCTCCTGCTGTTGCTGCTGCTCCTGCTGTTCTTAGCCTCGAAGCTCGATCCTCGTACTCGACTGCACGATAAGCCATCAGGCCATATGCGAGGAATGCGGTGAGCATCGGCATACTTATTTTTATATGCGCACCGTTGCTATACTCTCTCTCTCTCTCTCTCTCTCTCTTTCGCTGGATGCTGTGTGTATATACGCACGCAGCAGCAGCAGGATTTATGCACCGGAGCGCGACCGATCGCAAAAATCTTTTTACGGCTCCGCAGCCTTTTATGGCTCTCCGCGGCTCTTTCATTCCGATGCATCTCTTCGGCTCGCGTTCGAAAATCATGCGTATAATATCAAGGAGAGAGAGAGAGAGAGAGAGGGAGAGGGGTCGCTGATGCATTTGGCCCCTAGGTATACAAAACTCACGGTTATCACCTCTCTGCCCTATGCGTGTACCTTCTTGTGTACAATACGCGCACTGCACTGTGTTGATATTTTCTCACGCGCGCGACGTCGCTGCTCCGCGTACGATCAGACTCTTATTTTCACGAGCGTAATAAAAATCCGAACGGATTTTTTTACCGGTCCAGCAACTTCTGGAAAGCCCGAGTCGCGCGACTAAAAGCACGATTAATCATCGGGTATACATACGCTAGAAACAAGAGAAAAAATAAAAGAAAAAAGTGCTCGGCAATGACCTCGGAATTCCTCGATAAAAATACAAAAAAAAAAAATAAAGCCTGCCGCATAAATTAGAGCTGCGGGCGAGAGCGAGATGACACTGATCCTGATTAGCATGTTAATGCATCGCTACGCTACGCTATTCCTCGTCGACTGATTATGATATCTTTGTGCTTTTACGTATGCTTACAGCGAGAGGAGGCGAGATTTCGAGGAGGCTGCACTAGGAGAGGAGTGAGTGGAGGCTCGCCGCTGGATCGCAGCGTCCAAATGGGTGACGGAGGCCCATATTATGGCCGAGCTTCGACTGCAACAGCAGCAGCAGCATCATCATCATCATCATCATCATCATCATCAGCACGAGTTTCTGCCGCTCTGCGACGTCCTCTTCAACATAATATCGCTCGCCTCCTACTTCTGCGACGTTGTCTTCGACCTGGCCATGGCTTACGCCCTGGCGCATCACCAGGAGGCGCCGCCAGTGCTCTTCCCCCTCAGCGTCGTCCTCGTTGTTACCTCGCTGATCGTCTCTCAGGTATTTACGACGACGATGACGAGATACCGTATTTTGCCTCGCCGTTTCTAATCAGCTCTCGTTCGCGCAGGTCGTCAGCGTCAAGTGGTACCTCTGGGGCGCGAGAGGCAAGCTGCGGAACGTCGCCAACTCAGACTGTGATATAAACGGAGGAAAAAAGACTGCCAATTGGACCTTAGGATGCGTTCTTCTACTCCACACCACCCAGATCGGCGTCTTGTGGCGATACTTTAAGCTCTTCATTCCAGTCGATCTGACTTATGTCAAACACGAGGTAGGCTGCTCTTTGCATATCTGCGATCTCTCAAATTTCGTATTCAAATTTTTTCATTGACTAATCCTTTGATTGATAGGTACGGGAGCTATGCGTCCTCCGTCTGATACACGCGTTCTGCGAGGCGGCCCCGATGCTGCTGCTTCAGGTCTACCTACTGACCATCGGCATGAGCTCGTCGAGCGATGGTCTGGATAGCGATGGAATGATGCGAGAGCCGAAGCCCGGCGACTCGAAACTCGCCGAGCTGACTGCCGTGTCCGCGGGGCTGTCGCTCTGGAGCGTTTGCTGGGCAGTGGCCTCATTCAGCAAGGGTGCAGCCAGGCTGCGTAACCTCGAACGTTTAGTGCTCACCTGGCTCGGCGTACTCGCCCAGCTGGCCTGGAGGCTTGGAACTGTCAGCGCCAGAGTCGGTGCCCTCGTCGCTTATGCCTCGATTTACGGCGGCGAGTGGCTCCTAGTTGTCATGGCCTTGCACTGGCTGTCCATGCTTACCTGGCTGCTTCTCACGCCGGACGGACTTTTTCACGGCGGAGAGAAGCTGCCCGCTACCAGGAAGGTCTTCATCGCCTCGCTGCTGGCTTTCATCTACGTCTTCTCGTACATTAATCTTCACGAGACCAATCATCGGCAGAAGATGGTGATTATCTCATGTCTATGTACGCATATGTTAAAAATGATGAATTATTTATAAACCGTAATTTTTCCATCAGGTTATCTTCTACTCCGTTATGTTCCTCGAGAATAGTTTACTCATGGGAGTCTGGGCCGTCGGTGTCAGCGGAACTGATAAGCATCGACACGCCCAGCCAGTTACTTTAATACTCACACTTTTAGCGCTATTTTTCGGTGGTTTATTATTCATGGGACTGTATTATAGGTAAATATACTCTGTTTTGAACTTCTTACTACTGGCCCTGTGCTCGATCGTTTTCTGAATAATTCGTGGTATTCAACAGGTTTTTTCACGTAAGACGATTGAGATACGAAGCCGGTGGACGGATGAATGGGACGAATGCCGTCACGACCTTGTCTCAACAGGTAAATGAACAAAAATATTGAAATATTATTAAAATGCTAGAAAGACAAATTTCGGCAACGTCGATTTTTCGCAGAATGCTTTTCAAGAAAAGCACATGAACGGCTTTGATGACAAACAGAATAACGCTATTGGAATGCGAAAAGTGAAGTTAAGTAATGGCGGTATACCCGGTGTGTTCAACTGTCGATTCGCGAATCCGACAGTCACTAATCCAAATCGTAAGAAAAAGAAGCCGACCACTTTTGTGCCTCCTCCTACGCAACCTCAAGCCAACATTATACCGATGACGACTTTGGGAGACGCCAATAAATGGGCCAACGGAAATGGCAATGGCCCAGCGCTCATTCCTTTTTGGAAGAGGCCTTTGTCCATCGCTAGCTTAAATAACGTGCGTATCAATTATTTTGCAATGGTTATTAACGATGTTGTAAAAAAAAAAATTTGTAACGATCTTTTTCAACGTTTTTTTTAGGACGACGAGGCGACGCGAGATAAAAATGACGTGGATCTGACGATTGGCGGCTCGTTAAGTGTGAATCTAATTCACGAGAAGCTCCGCGAGAAAAAGCAGCAGCAGCTGCGGGAGCTGCGTGCCATCCAAGAAGAAATAAAAGAAGGAAAACTCGTTCCTCCACCGTCAGCTTCCACATCCTCGTTTTCCTCGAATCCCTCTGCGTCGAATCATCAGCAACCTCCACCGAACACCAAGTTGCATACCTCGCCAAACTCGCCTCTTACGGTGTCCCCAAGTATGACGCTACCCAGTCAGAATGGTTGCGTTAACAACGGCAGCGCGATGACCTCCTGGCCACCAGTGAAGATGCATTGCATGCTGCCACCCCCGCCCGCGTCAATTTATTATCCGTCTCCGCATCCGACGACGGCGTGGAAACCGAAGAAAAACGTCGACTCGAATGGCGAAATTCTGTTGGCGCCCAGGTGTTTACCCTATCATTGTTCTCACTGGAGTCCACCCATGATGCCAAATCATAGGTAATTGAAGTGTTCAGTTTAAATCGATGAGCATTTTGAGGTATGAAACAATGACGTCGAATTAAACTTTGTGTTACTGCTTTGATCAGGTTGTGCAATAATCAGAATGGATTGGATGAAACCTCCAAAGAAGAAGGCCACGTCGACGAGGACGCAAGTGATATCGAAGGCAGCCAAGTGTCGTTACCACGAAGCTACACGTTACCGCGGGAATTCAAATACCACAATAAGAATAACGAGCGAAGGGAGGGAGGAGCTAGGTTTACGGGCTCACGTTTCTATCTGCCTTCGACCAACAGCTCCGATGGTAAGTCTTTGTATACTGGCAATTCGATAATTTGAAAGTAGCGGAAGATAATCAATGAAAATAATCGTTTGCAAAATCAGGCGACGTAGACAGTGCCGACAACGAGGAAGAAACCGATTCGGAGTTCGTACCCCCGAACCCCGAGGTCCACACACCGACGTGCAAAAATAACAGCAATCACAACTTGCAGGCCTCGCTGTCCTGTGGTGTGCTGCGCTCCAATCCAATCGTCCGTACAAAGGTCAAGCACGAAACAAAGTTGTGAAAGCTGCTGAAGAAGTTTGTGCATCTTCTCCCTCATCCTACTGTGCCTTGAGAAACAGTATTTAAGCTACCACTCGTAGCGCTAAGGACAAATATACGAGGCCTCATTCGCGTCGGGAAAACCTGTGCCCGAGCGCGACGCCGTTTGTAAAATTTGCGAAACGCGTACTGTACTTCTAAGAAAGATAGACGTTTATTGTGTATAATAAATTAACGATTCGTACTTTTGTATGATTATAATTTTTGTACTTTTTGTAAATATCAAAAATATAACGTATATATATACGCGACGTGCAATCTACTTATTGCGCCGCACCTAAAATCCGCAGCATAGACTGTATGCATTTGTAGTGCGTATACGAAACAGGCTGCAGCAGAGACGAGGACCAGAAGAGCCAGAGCAGCATTCTTCGACTATAGTTACGTTCGTATCTATATAGGTATATAAGAAAATACAGGCTCGGCTATAAGCGGGGGCGCTCACAGTCTCGCGATGCACGCACAGTAGTATCGTCCATCTGGCTCTGCTGCTATAATACAGTTCTCCTCTACAGCATCTCCTCTGTGTGTGTGTGTGTGTGTGTGTGTGGGCGTCCGTGGCATTTGGCTCACTCTCTCTCTCTCTCTCTCTCTCGCGTATAAAACACGTGGGGAGCCGTAGTACGCAAGCGTCGCAAAAAAATCAAGATAGGTGCATGCGCATTGCTCGCTCGGTCCCGCGACGATCCGGCTCCCATGCAGCAGTCAAAGAGAGGGAGAGAGCGAACTGCCCGCAGCCAGTGGCCCATACATCGGTCTCGCGGCGGTGCAGGAGAGAGGGAGGGGAGGAAAAGGAGAAGCTCGCGAGCTGGATGTACGTGTATGGCGTATCACACACGCAGGCGGTATAGAGCTGGCACATAGGGATACAGGAGCGAGACAGCGTCGAGGTGCGGAGGACGGGACGTCGCGTCGAGTCTCGAGAGAGAGAGGAAAAGAGACGGCACGAGCGAGTCGAGGCTTTGCGTAATAGGTGAAGTATATACGAACGCGACTGCGCGCACTCGCTGCGCGATATATAGCTATATACACCGCCACTCTCTCGCGTTCCGTGTGTATGTGTGTGTGTGTGTGTGTAGGTGCTCTTTGTGAACCGAGCGAGCTAGAGAGAGCCGCCAGTACGCCAGTATATACGCGGAGCGCCATTGGCTTCCTTCTCTCTCGCGCAGCTCGCACAGCTAGTGCGTGCAGCCGTGCTGGCTGCTGCGGCCAGGACGTTGATATTCTCCGGTTCCGTGTGTGCAAAGTGCAGGTATAGTTCAGTAGTCGCGAGAAGAGAGAGAGAGAGAGCAGTAGCTCCGTTCTCGGGAAAACGGAGTAAACAGCAGCGAGAGCTTCCTCGAAGCGCGCAGGTATGTTACACACGCCTACATGTAACGCGAGAGTTGTACAACGCCAGCTACCTACTCGCTCTTCTGTCATTCCTCGAATCCTATACCTATATACGACTATGCGCGTTCTCTACATATAGCCGCGGAGTGAACGGACGCCCGCGACCTGCAGCACCCATCGCTTTTTTTCCTCTCGCCGTGGCGCGCTCGATGCCGCCCGAACTAAACACGAGCGAGAGCTGCGATCCGCTACTTCGTATCGGGGATTAATCAATCCGCGGTGTTTACGTAAAAAAACGCTCGTCTATAGATCCGGGAAGTTCAGGAACGCTGCATTTCGTGCTCTCTCTCTCTCTCTCTCTCTCTCGCCCTGTGTCCGCGCGCAGCCCGTCCTTTCTCGGCATCCTTTGTCATCCCCTTTCTACTCTAGCCTCCCTACCTTTTCCTCTTATACGCTCGCGCGCGCGCGCGCACACACACACACGCTCTCACTATACTACTCCGTATACCTCCATCTCCTCCACTGGAGCTTCGTGTTTTTCCTTTTGCCGCACAGCTCTCCCCGTACTCTCTCTCTCTCTCTCTCTTACCTTTATACTTAGACTCGTCTTTCTCTCTCTCTCTTTCTCTTTCACGCACCGGTCGGTCGCGGCGTAAATTTTCGCGTAAACTCGCGGAAGCGTCGCGCGATACTTGTATGCGTCCGTGTGCGCGGAGGCGCGCAGGAAGAAAAAAAATTACACCGACCTTTAAAGGAAGTGAAAGCTACTTGATTAAGAGGACGATTCGTATGCCGTGCCGGTTTGGTTTTCTCGTCGATTCGAGTACATGGAAAAGCTAGGATGTACAGTGCGAGCATATCAAACAAAGTGAGTCACGTCGCTTGCTTACGCGCGCGTTCGGGGGGCGGTGCGGGTGGCTCTCGTGTATATACGTAAAAGCGGAGCAACGGCAGCCTTCGTGGTCTCGCGCGCGCAAATATATCCATTCACAAGAGCCTGCGTAGACGGCGTCGCGGCCGAGCGTATAAACCCGGAGAGACGACGCAGGAAAGAGAGAGAGAGAGAGAGACTGGGGGTGGCATACTACTACTACTACTACTACTCGTACTACTACTAGTACTACTAGGAGTAGTCCCCGCTCCTCCTTGGCTTCCCCTCTCCCGCTCGTTCTCTCTCTCTCTCTCTCTCTCTCTCTCTCTCTCTCTCTCTCTCTGCCTCTTATCGGATCAATGGTGAAGCTGTGTACACCCGACGCCGAAATTTCCCAGCGCTGTGTCGTTCCGATAGATTTCGAATTCAGCTCGCGTCGTAAATCTCGCTTATTGAGAGAGCCGAGAGCAAGAGAGAGAAAAAGAGAGGCTCGGCTATTGAATAGCCGTTCTGCTGGCTGTGCGTGAAAAGGATCGCAGGTATACAAAGCGTTAAAAAGTGCAGGCTTGCTTTCTTTCTTCGAAGCTGCTGCTGCTGCTGCACCTTCTTCTCCTTTTTTTCAACCGGCCCTTGTATACCGCAGTTAAATTCACGGGTCTCGGCTCGCAGCCCTGGTATTACTTCTTTCTGATTTACGCACTCGAGCGCTTTTACGAGCCGCGCGGACTGAGCTCTTTTTTTTCTCGAAAGCCTATGGCGATGTACGCGCGCGTTATTGGAAAAAATTCGCGAGGATCTCTTGGATCCCGGGTGAATAATGGATAAGCCTCGACATCTGTGCGCCAGTCCAGAGAGCGAAATTCGTTTTAAATTTTTCATCGAGCGGCCGAACTCGATGACGGTTTTGTGGAACACGAGCATTAGTCGTATGAAATAGAAGGCCCTCTGTGTAAGAACGATGAAGAGAGAGAGAGAGAGGAGAGATCGTGTATACACGCGCCTGCCTCTCTCTCTCTCTCTCTCTCCTTCTCAATGAACGAGAGAGATAGAGGCTCGATTCAAAGCGGCTGTAAGACGAGGGGCACGTATATTCTCTCTCTCTCTCTCTCTCTCTCTCTCTCCCCCTTTCTGTCATTCTTTCGCGGCAGCTCCCTCTGCTGACCCTCTCTCTCTCTCTCTCTCTCTTTCTCATTCTTTCTCATTCTCCCTCTCACTCTTCCTCATTCTTTTTCATTATCCGCACTCGCTCCATTCTTTCTCATCGCCGCTCGTGCTCGCAGCTCTCTCACTCGCTCTTTTTAATTCCCCATTACTCTTTGCCGCATTTCTCTTTATTCCGTTTCATTAATTTCCTCGGTCCATGGCGAAGCGCGTTTCAGCGGAGTAGAGCGAAACCCCGCGTCACAGTGCGTAGGTCCAACAAAGAGACCTCGAGAGCTCTATCCACACACGCGCTTTTCCAGGGCTTCCCCTGCAGCGCCGCGAGGCTCATCATCCTCTTCTTTAGCCCCTCTTCTTACCTCGCTTTCTTCTTTTTTCTCCCGAGATTCGGATAGAGATAGGCCTGCGGCTCCTTTTCTCTCTTTTTCGGCCACTCGCAGGAGAAAAGTTCCTCGCGCGCGGTTCCTTCTCTCCTTTTCTTCTATTTTCCCCTGGCTATACCAGCCTGCCCAGTAGCAGCAGCAGCAGCTTTTATCGAACGCGACGTCGGGGTTCAACGCGCCGACGTGCAAATCGATCACGGCATCGAGTCAAGAGTCCGTCTGTTTTTCATTGCAGGATGCATCAGCGGAAGCATCTGCCGACCTTAGGAGGGACGACATCGCGGCCAGTGCGAAGTTCATGATGTAAATCCCGCAGCGGAGTGAACGAGTGCCGGAAGTGTGACACAGGATGCGAGAAGGAGGCCGCGAAGGCGCCATAATAAAGTGTCGAGCGTCAGTTGAGGATTGCCGGCGTCGTCAAGCCCGCGTGCAGCTGCGAGCGAGACGGAGCAGACGAATTGATCGCG
Source organism: Trichomalopsis sarcophagae (assembly GCA_024372645.1). Classification (NCBI taxonomy): domain Eukaryota; kingdom Metazoa; phylum Arthropoda; class Insecta; order Hymenoptera; family Pteromalidae; genus Trichomalopsis; species Trichomalopsis sarcophagae. The sequence goes on from QLSS01000012.1 coordinate 718,661, forward strand.
CGCGCGCGCGTCGCCGTTACCACGCCGCCGCCGCCGCTGCCGCTGCCGCTGCTTATCTGCTCTCTCTCCCGTTGTTGGCACGGCTCTAATCGCCGCCGTCGCAGCAACGCTGGAAAGGAAGAGTCGAGCGCAGCGTGAATAGCCTTGTTGCATCGGAAAATGTTCAACCGGGACGCCTGTGAGAGTAGTCCGAAAATACGAGAGCTCAGGAACAGCACATAAGTTTGTAAAGTGGGGACTCGACTGTCTCTATCTCTTTCTCTCTTTCTCCTCCTTCCATTGGAGGCGCCGAGGTCGCATCGCATCGCACGTAGGCGGCCTCTGCAGACACACGCAGAGAGTTATACACGAGAGAGAGAGAGAGAGAGAGAGAGAGAGAGAGAGAGAGCGGAGCCTGCAGGAGGGAAACGCCGCTCTCAGCCACCGAAAAGTTTCAGTGCCGTTGGCTGCTATAGAGAGAAAACGCGACGGCCCGCGGGACTCTCGGCAGTCGATGCAGAGTATACACAGCAGTGCGTGGGAGACCGACGCTGATATACGATATACACGCGCGCCGAGTGATTGTTGTTTGTGCTGTGCTGCAGTATAGTATAATACCTGTACGGCTTGTCGCGAGACAGAGACACACAACAGCGAGATGAGTGACCCATCGACCGCACGATTCGACGGAACTATGCTCAAGTTCCTCACGCACAAGCTAAGGACTCACTCGCTCAACGAGGATCCCAATCAAGAGAAGGTAGGTTATGTTGCTTCTCTCTCGCTTTACAAACGCGCTCTGTAGGTATTATGGAGTCTCTCTCTTCGACGCTGCTTTCTCTCTCCTTCACCGTCTTGCACTCGTGATATACACCGTGTACAGGCAACTTTTTTCGGTATCGCAGCATCGCTCGCGGTAGTAAATTATCGAACCTCGTCGGCGCAGTTAGTAACGACGTCGGGAGGGCGCTTTAGAATTCGAGAGCGTCGCAGGACGTTATTAGAGAAGCCGGTGCGCGTGCACGTTGAGAGGGAACTCTTCGTTTCTTTTTTTTTTCTTTTTGCTCCGGCCGGTCTTTCTCGAGGCTATGCGCTGCCGCCGGTTTTTATTGTCGCAGATAAGGGGCGAATATGATACGAGAGAAAAGTTGGCTGCAGCACCGGCACTTTGTTGCGCTATGTGTGCACTGGCTACGTGCGCGCGACGGACTCTGAATATTCTGTGTTTTTTTGGATGGCGTTAATTTTAATCAACTCCGTACTGCATAATATTGAAGAATTTAATCGCGAGACGTATGCGGGTTGATTCAAGCAGCGACTAAATTTTTACCAGTGTTATTTATTGAGAAAAGTTTACGTTACACTAAATATATACATTAGAATATTCGACGACATATTAGCGAAGCAAAGTCGTTAATCATAGGTTATTGCTTCGGAAACATATTTTACAAGCACGGAGACAAAGGCATAAAGATGATCTCTTTGAGTTATGACAAAGATTCGCGCATACGATTTCATTATTTTCCTTCGCGATAACGAAAATTACTGCGCGCGCGCGAGAAAGAGAGAGAGAGAGAGAGAGAGAGAGAGAGAGAGAGAGAGAGAGAGAGCACGTGTTTCTCGCTGAATTGAATGGTATAGTACAAATGCCTTATCTCTCACGTTCGAATTCGTAAGCGAAATTTATTCACTCGCCCGCTATGAACGATCCTCGCTACCGTTTTCTCTCCGTTCTCGCTTTAGAATTATCTCTCACGCGTGTGGTTATGCAATAAAGCGAAATAATAATAATGCGTCGATATGTTTATATCGATTAATTCAACGATTCTCTCTTCCGCAGGCGGACGACGACCATGATTCTGGGACTGAGTCGGATGACGAGTTCCAAAATGGAGGTGACATCGCCGACGAATTGTCCACTGGTGAGTGTATTTATTAAATTTTTTTTTTTTTTTTTTTTTAACGGTTCGCTTCGTGCAACGACATAAACTCTCTCGCGTCGCGAGGTCGACGACTTTTGACCAAGTTATTATTCCACACATCGGAAGCTTCAGAGCGAGGCTCTATTTTTATTTACGTGTATACAACCGATCGAAACTGCATTGCGATTAGCGTGTAATGAAAAAATATTTTACGCCGTAATTCGAAACACGAGGGAGTAGAGAAAGGCGAACTCTTATCTTTATGCAAAGTGCTTCGTGTAGAAATTATTGGGTTATTAATAAAACGCGACACGATGGATAAAACTGTGCAGTTATACTCGAGTTTCTCGGTTTAATAAAGTTATAATTCGGAAATTATTCGAAACCCAGCTGTAAATAGTATTAAAAGAGCAAAAGCACGAGAGACGGCAGTTATTATAAGGGGTTGGTGTATGTGTATAGCGTACAGCGCGAGATATCGCTTCATACATCTTTACGTAAAAGGCTCGGCTCGGCGCAATTTCCGCAGTTAAATACTCCTGGCGCGCTAGCTCGCGAGCGGCTTAAGCAAATCAGACGCGCACGTATATAAAGCAGCAGCAGTAGAGCACTATATAGAGGAGGGGGGGGGGGCTGATGATACGATAAGATCGCTTACGCGGTCTTGTGTGTGTGTATTAGGTATATGGGCACGTGCAGTGTGTGCCGCTTCTCGAATCGCGAAACAAAGATAGCGTGACTGGGCTTCTGGCGCGTGGAGCGCTATACACGTATATAGGCGGTACTTTGACGCGAGGAAAACTTGACTTGGCTTCTCTTTCTATCTCTCTCTCTCTCTCTCTTACGCTCGATTCAAGAATGTACCTCCGCGCTGCTATACACCTATACGTACTACGATAGTCGATGCTTTAATCTGCATTTTCCACTGACACGACTTTTTATCGACTCTATAGCGCCGGACTAAAATTAAAGCCTGTGTGTACTATTAATTCGCTACTTTCATTCTATTATTACACCCGTGTAGTCCCAGGCAAAGTTGCACGTTTTTTTTTTTCCGTCGGATCAATTATCCACGTCGATCGGTTTTCCACAGCTTTTTTCCAAGGCCGCGCGCCAAATTGAAAATTCGTCAAAACGATACACATGTATATACGAGTGAAGCGCAACACAGAAGCAAGTGCAATGATTCAAAATACCTCGTCTGGACGCACGTGCAGTGGCTTAAATAAAAAAGCGACGTCGCGGCGAGTATGCAGCTCTGTTTAATCTGCGGAGCAGCGCGTGCGCGAAGGCATGTAATTTCTGCTCGAGGCGAAAAAAGCCTCTCGCGATAACGGAGAAGATAAAATAAAACAAAAAAAAAAAGAAGGAAAGAGCTGACGCTGCAGCAGTCCGTTTGCCGATAAAGAATCCATGTACGTGTGTGTGTGTGTGTGTGTGTGTACGGGGTATGTATTCGCAAATGTAATCTCGATGCGAGCGTTATATCGGGCCCTCTTAGCCGTGTGTTTACGATTATGAAACGACAGGTGCGCGCATCGCGGCGAGCTGCGACACGCGCCTCGTGGATATTTCTTTTTTTCTTTTTGTTCGACTGTATAGAGACAGACTATAGCGATGCACCTCACCCAATGCGCGAAATATTGATCGCGGCTAAATTTTTGCTCTCGGCGCTATTCAAACTATTGCCGTTTGAATAGCCGCTGCTGTGGATGAAAGTTTGCTCACGTACACATGTGCAGGTCGTATGCAGTATATTATATAGGACAACGCGAAGGTTCTCGTTTGTCGAAATAAAGAATTTTTTTGGAATCAAGCGCTTTTACGACGTGTCCCACGCGTTCCCACGAGGCGACGAAGCAAGAGCAGCTGTGGCACACACCGAGAGAGAGAGAGAGAGCTAAATTTGGCCGAACGTGTCGCAGACGTTGCGCTGCAGCAGGCCTCGTTAATGGTACTTCTTTAATTGGAAAAATGAAGGTCTCTAATATTCAAAAGCGAACGCGCGTTCTCTCTCCCTCTCGAGTAGAATTTCGCGCGGTAATTAAATTATCTTGATAATGCGCAGGCTCGTGGCGCCCTTTACGAGCTTTTTGTTTTCGCGTCGTACAAACACGCTTATACCGCGAGCGACTTTTATGCAATATTCGAGGAAACTTGAAAAAAAAAAAACTCAAAACACGGTTCTGCCAAATTAAGTCAAGATTTAGCGCAATTAAAAACCGTTGGTACATACGTCTCGCACCCCGGAAAAAAAAGGAAGCCCTTTGAACTGCAATCTTGGGGGTTGGCATAAAATTCACGCTCCGCTACGTACGCTCTCCTCTCTTTTTCTCGAGTTTCGTCCGAAAATTCGCTTTAAGCCCTCGTAATCAAATTTCGGCCGGCTCCCTCGGCGCAGAGTATAAGAGAGAGAGAGAGAGAGAGAGAGAGCTTTTCGGGATGCAGCACACGCGCTCGCCGGCACACAGCCGATGTTTTCGTGCGGGAGCGTAGCGCCGACACATCTATCGATCAGCTGATGCTTGGGTCACGTAATGGAGTCGGCAGCTCGAAGAATCCGCTTTTATTTTGATTTCGCGCGCGACGCCGGCCGCTTCGGGCTCTCTGTATCTCTCTCTCTCTCTCTCTCTCTCTCACTCAATAAAATGTAGCGTCAACCTGCACTGACGGCTGCGCGCTTCGGCTTTGCGCGAAGCTTTTTCGAATACAAAGCTCCGACGTTTTTTCCATATATACCGTAACTTTATTCGATGCATGACTGCGTGTCGTTATTTTCTGTCAAAGTAGTACACACACACACACGCGGCAGATGCAATCGCGGGATCGTAAATCATTCGGCGTGTATACGTGCAGCGCGAGAGGGAGAAAATAACGTGGATTAAAGCTGCGAGAGAGTATAATATAGGTTTATTTTCGTGACAGAATTCAATGACAATAGTCATGCTCTTATACCGCTGCGAAGAATAAGTCGTGCAAACTTTTATTTTGGACGAAGTTGTTTCTTAAAACTGTAATATTTTCTATATACAACGATATAAAATATCGTGCTTCGAAAGAACCTTCAAATTCTCCGTTCGATAAGCACCGGCTATATTCAGCAATAGTGTAATGCATAGTTCACTTGCAAACAAATGGCAAAAAATATAAGGGCTTGGCTGTCGTCTTGGTTTCACGTTACGTCATCGATCCGCAGGCCCGCAGGAGCGCGTAAAAAAACGTTACGGATAAATATAAAGTTTAATTAGAGCGAGTATACGTATAGAGTCGTGTGGGAAATGCAAAGGTCAAGACACTCAATAGCGAGCTGTACTTTCCGCGCATCAATGCATATTGTATAGGTAGTAAAGCAGGAGCGAAGCCTCGGGCGCGCGTCGATGTGTATCTACGGTAATAAATTTACATTCGAATACGACTATTTTGCCGCGCGAGTCGCGTCGCTTTTCGAAAAATCCCGTGTATATTACGTAGTTTATTTTTAGACGTATATAAAGGGGAGACGTAATTTGCACCCGCGGGTGTATATTCTACCCAGCGATAAAACTTAATCGATTGTAAAAATCGCCCCTTTCGTATACTCTCTCGTAAAAGGGCCTTTCGCAGTCGACTCGAAAGAGGTGCAGAAATAGCCGGGGGATTCTGGCTGAAAGAGGGAACAAAATTTTAATGTAATATAAATTTTCCACAGCTATGGACAGTCTGGAAGAGGCTGGAGCGGCTCGCGACAGTGCGGTGCCCTCGGACGCGGATCTCGGCGCCTCGCCACCCTCGACGACGACGACGCCTTCCTCGGTCTTCGGTTTCCAGCATCAGATGCCGAGCAGCAGCAGCGGCTGCAGCAGCACCGAGACGCCCCCGATCGAGCAGTCCTACGAATTTCTGCTGAGGCTCGCCCAGACCGACCAGCACAGCTCCGAGGAGGAGCTCGAGGTTATCAATGGGCCCAAGGTCGTCGAGGCTGCTCCGACGCTGGCCAGCACCTCGACCGCCCAGACTCCGCTGCTCGTCAGGCCGAACGCCGCACCCGAGAAGCGAAAGTGGTCAGAAGCCAACAGCAGCAGTGCCAGCTGCTCCTCGCAGCAGAGTCAGCACAAGCAGACCGACGGGGACGGCATCGTCGGCACGACGTACTCGGCGCCGGTCAGCAGGACCGGCCGCGAAGCTGGCTCCGGCTCCAGCGACGAAGAGGTGAGTTGACGAGAGATTGACGCTATACCTATATGTATGTACGTTGCAGGGCAACATGACGAATAAAGCTTTGTCGTTCGCAGGGTCTGTGCTACAGTCGCAGCGGCAGCGCGATCTCGCAGCCGGTCCAGTTCAGGAGCTCGCCGCCGACGGATGCGCACAAGCCGGTGCGCTCGCTCTCGCCGCCCCCGAAGCTCTTTCACGCCTCGGCCTACTCCTCGTCGTCCGCCTGCATAGCCTCCGGCTCGTCGTCGGAGTACCCGCCGCGCTTTCATCACCATAGGCCTCGTTCGCGACCCAGGCCTCACTCTCAGTACCACTCGCACACGAACCTCGATTCGCACCACCATCACCACCTCCACCATCATCATCATCAGCCGCATGGCCATCACAGTCAGCAGCCGCTGCTGCCGCCCCCTTCCCAACTGCTCCAGCAGCAGCAACAGGACTTGGCGGACCTCGACGTCATCGGGGCTTGCAGTCCCAGGAAGCGGCACAGGCCACCCCATAGACTGCCCAGGCCTTGCCTCGACTTCGAGAAGATGCAACAGGTACGCATTTGAAGCACAAAGTTTTCACGCGCGAATTATAACGCAGAAGATAATAGGAGAGACTGACCCCAACTGCGATTGTCCAGCTTGGAACCTTCGTGACACGCGCGTGAATTGCCCAGCAATAATAATAATTGGATGCTCAAACCGTTAACACTGCTCCACATATAGAAAAGAGAAAGAGAAGAGTGCGTGAGAAGGAAAAAGATAAGGTCTGTTAACGCGAGAGAGAAAGAGGGGCGTGCGGGAAACATACTCGTTCACGAGTGTATCGGTGTGCCTGGAGTACAACTCATAGTACGCTACCGTAGCATCCGTAGTAATTCCCCTCTCTTCCTCTTTCCACTTGCTCGATCCAACCTCTCTCTCTCTCTCTCTCTCTCGCTCTCACTTGCATCCGCTCCCTCTTCGCCGTCCTTCTCTCGATATCGTTGTCGCTCTTTCTCTCTCTCTCTCTCCTCTTCTCTCCTCGCACCCTGCTTGTGGGTCGGGGGTAGTAGCATGCTGCGCCATTCGCCTTGAATGGTCGGGCGATTTTCTGCACACCCACCCTCTTTCTCGTGTGTACGTGCTATAGCTGTAAGCGAGAGCGAGAGAGAGAGAGAGAGAGAGAGAGAGAGAGAGAGAGCGCAGAGTGTGAAAGGCGAGTAGCAGCCCTCGTCGAACATTTTCGCAAGCCACGCCCCGCATTGGGTGTACCCTTCTCTCTCAGTTATACATACTCTCTCACTCTATTCCTCTCTCCTGTCGGCCATCTTGAGTTATGTAAACTATTTTCTCTCTCGTTCTAGCTTTTTGTTTTCAGAGCTTTTTCTCGTTCGCGCTATCAGGTTGTTACTACTACGCGGGTCTGGATCATCACTTAGTGTGAGAGCAGAAAAAAATCGCGAACTTGCGTACTAAAGAACGAAATATGAAATGTTTTTCGCGACATGTAAATATTTAAATGAAAAGTATACAGAATCGCAGTAGGTACACGCGATCCTTCAAACATGATACATCTGCATTGCTGAGAATTCAGTCCGTATGAATAGCAATATATTCTATTATACGTATGTCGAGCTGGCAAAAAAAATCCAATATCCCCTTATCGCCTACTGCTATACCGATGTAAATTTAGGTACCCATGAATTCCGTGCAGTAAAACTGTTTCTAACATTCAATTGATTCGAGCAGATGTGAGCGATGGTAGCGAATAAAATACTTCGCTCACGAATGTGTTCCTTCTCGGGGAACGAGATGAAAAATTTCATAGCCTTTCCATTGGCCTCTTTACTTATGCGATGATCTTTGTTTCAGTTGAAGGCTCAAGCAGTAACAACGTGGAGGCACACGAGCGAGCACGGCAAAGAATTGTCCGTTTTCTGCTGGTGAGAATGGTGAACCGTGGATCTTTGCAAGGATCTACGGTGACGCGCAGAAGCCGCGTCGTGCGAATTGAATCAAACTGATCGGGTCAGCAGCAGTGGTGCTCGATCATCACTCATCATCATTATCATCATGAATTTCATCAGTTTCACCGTCACTGTCACCGAAGCAACCTCTGCGCCGGGGACTCGGTCAGAGACTTAGAAAAGGAGGAAGCATCTAAAGAAGTCTGCTCTCGGTGCCTAATCACTATTCATTCTCTTGATTTAAGGTCGACTTTACCTTTACAAATACACTGGAAACATCATTTTAATCGTTATTCAGATATATTCATTAGAATCAGTCTTAGAGTTTAGTTTTAACTGATTTCAACGATTAAATAACTAATAAGCTGAGAAAAAAGAATGAATAATTTTAAAGTTATAGCTTGTTAGTATCGCATTTGCTAAATTCATGCTATTGTTGTATGCAGTATTGATTAAGAAAAGTATTGAAACGTTTTATTATTAAATTTTGTTTGTTAATTTATAAAAAGAAAAATATATTTTAATAGGTTGATATGCGAGTTTTGTTTCTGGTGTATATTCGAGCATGCAATCGAGTGAAAGTCCAAAATGTACTTAAGACATGTAGAAAAAAAAACTTAAAAAGCAGCACACCTTCGTAAGGGTGGCTTTGTGATAGGGTCGCGTACCATGTTTTTCTTTTATTTCATTAAGGACTGCTTTAAATAAGGATACTTGGAAGCGACTGAGTTTAAGAAAAATAATCTCTAAAGCGGACAATGTATCGTCCTGTATTTCTGTGAAATCACAAAGTGTACCACTTTTGGCTCTATTTTGAAAAAAAAAAGAGAGAAAACATATAATCATGTATAATTTTGCATAATTATACGCGACTATATATCTATATATCACAGATTTTATCGAGAGCACAAATTATCTCTCGATTATATTTAGGAAACTTTTCAATGATAAAGGATAAAAATGCGATAATAAAATTGAAAAAATAAAAAAAAATATATATATATATATATATATATTCTTCTATAACTTTCATTCGTAATTGATGAAAAAGATTTTAATGGATCTTACTAAAGTAGTGATAAATAAGAGATTATTTTTCTTAATATAAAATAACGAATATGATCTTAAAAGGAAACTCATCTTTTAAGAAAACATTAATCGATAAAAACTTGCCAAATTCACCTTAATTCTGCTAGTGATTAATCTTGATGAAATGTATAGGAATCATGAATTTTTATTAATTTCTAATACGAAATATGAATAAAATAATGTTTCTTGTTTTAAATGATAAGAATATTTTGAGTAGCATCCGTTGCTTGCTGCGACGGAAATATCTTAAAATTATTACATTTATTATTACGTACATTCATATAATAACATTAGTTGTAATGCTTTTTAAAAGTATTAATCGTCTACTGGTTTTGATGAAATTCATCAAATACAAAAATACATGTTATATAAATGAATAAAGCGTACAATAATGGAAGAGTAAACTACTACTCTACTTCTGTAGCTCTATAGTTCACTCATTAGAAGCAAAGAATGAGTGAGGGCCTTCTGCCAAAATAACGAAACATAAATGAAACATGCAAGGACTTGAACTCACTCTCATGCTCAAACGATGTGTAAAGTTGATCTTAATTTTTTTCTTTTTAGTGACCGTAGAGTTATAATTTAATTACTTTTAAAATTTATTATTTTCTTTTATATAAACTGCACACCATTTTACGCGGAGGTATATATACAGAAAAAAGTTAGCTGGAAATAAAGCAGATTAAATAAATAGAAGAAAAAACAGAGAATGATGGTGATGGTTTTGAGGCAGATTTTAGACAACCTTCAATTCATTTGTAATTTTTATACATGAAAGAAGTATAACGTGGTTCTGGTATGTGCGAGTGTGACGATTTGAGCGTACCTTTGGTGATTTGTTATAAAAGAACATGAAGAGTTGTGTGTAAAGAAAAGGTTGAAAATCGAATAATGAAAAAAGCGGATATTGTGCGATCGAACACGTTCGTTCGTTTTATTGCGATTCATTCTATCGTTTCATCTATTCTTAATTTTTTCTATGTACAATTTACAAGTGAGAGCGTGCGTTCAACTATTAACATTAGGTCGTTATTAAGCGACTATGTAAGTACATGCATATATATTCAAATTTGATGGATGAACACAGAATGCAAATTTGATAGTTTTACATTTTGTGTTATCATTCTGCGTTTATATGGGTTGTCAGTACAAAAGACTCTTGCTGATTAGCGGTTTTGACAGATGAAAATGAACGATTTTATCATTTTTTAAATATAATTTTTAAAAAACGGCATGCCGTAATTTATGTCAAACATGCATATGTTAAATTATTTTGTTAAGATACGTTTTTTCCGTTATGCATATCAATATTTTAACGTTGATGCATTTTTATTGATAAACGCTCTCAATATTTAATTTTTATAGAGTAAGTTTTTTTTATTAGTACTACACATTATTAAGTTTAGCGTTTAGATGTTATACAAATTAAATGATGGTTAACTATACTTTAAAAACTAAAGGAGACTTACTTTTTGAAATTTTATGATCCAACAATTATAAGTGAAATCGTATTTTCATCTTTATTCATCTTATCTCTGGACTGAGATGTTTTAACGCAATCGAACGTGTTCAATTGCCCTCAACAGCAATGCTAGGTTTTAAATGAGGAAGTGCAATATGAAAGATGTAAATTTGATATGGACCCAATACGAAATGTGAAAACGTGCGAATTTTATTTGACATATTAAACTTCTGTTAACTCCATGCAAGTTTAAAAAAATAGAACAAAGAAATTTGTTTGTCTTGCATCGCCAAAATAATAAATACTTTATCGAAACGCACGTGTATATGCATATAATAAAATGAATATACGCATGTGTAATCCGTATAATAAAAAACGTCTCATTTATCTAATAACACTATATTAATTGTCACAGATAATCACTGCGATATAGAGCTGCACTTGCCAGTATTATAGTCAGGATTAAAAAAAACAGATTTTACAATTTTATGTTCCATTTGTCAAAAAAATATATTATAAATATTGTAATTTTGTCCAGGGATTGAAGTATCGTTAATTAAGGTATTTTTTTTTTTGCTGTGTTACCTTAATTGATGATTTGAGAGTGATGCTAATTTTTTTCTAAATATTTTATGTGTATTGAATTCAGTTAGTTTCTGTATATTTGCTCATGTACAGTTTCAAATTTTTTTTTGGAACACGATTTGCAATATAGTAGTTGCATCGTTTTGCAAATGTATTCTTACTAAAAAATAAATCCTCAGCAAAATATAGTGAACCGTTCAAGGAAAAAGTGCTATACATTCGTATAAAAATAAAATATACAGGCAAGAAAATTAACAAACACTGACATACATACGATTGATTTATAATTACACTTAAGTCGGTAGTATTGGCTTCGCATTTAATTGTAAAAGTGCAAGTTTTGAAATGCGCACTCAACTATAATTATATTATAATAATAATTAAGTTGGTGAATTCCGTTTGAAACTACGCAGATCTCGAAAATGTAATGTTTACGTCAGCGGAACGAAAATTTAGCAAGCTTCTCATAAAACTTTGCGTTTTTCTACTGGTTTGCAGGTATGACTATGACCTCTTGTACGAGACATGTGAGATTAGAATTGTGTGTATCTGTGATTGTTGAGCTATACTTATAAGCAAACAATTAATGATAAATTATAGACATTTTACTATAGGTAAACATTTTTCTCCCTCATTTAGACGTTAATTTGTATAGCTGCAAATCTCTACATAAAGTGATTCTTTTCGATTAGTACATAATATTATACATACGTCGAGAATAAGGCATCGTTCAGTCAGCAAGGTTTACATTTTTCTTGCTGCATATGAAATGTATAAAATAAAGTAAGAAAAACCGATGAAAACAAAATTAATACAACCGAACTGAAACTTAACTTGCTTGATCACAAGACAAAACGAATTTAAATATCGTTGGGACAATTTTTAAGATCAAGAACCAAGTGCTCGATTGATATTGAAAATAAAAAAAATATATATATATCAAAAAGAATTGAATAACTGTTTTTATTTGTCGTCATCGCCCTTGATCCTGAAAATTATAACATTTCATTTCGTCCACTGACCCTACACATATATTTATACCCACATTCGCTCAGTGTATTTATACGTGTTTTTACGAGCTTTCAACACAATACGTATCGTGCATCGCGAGGCTGCGTTTTATATTCGGATTAACTTTTACACGCTTTCAAAAAACGACTAACTGATTGATTAAATAGCAGGTACTATGGTTACGCAGACGAGACAATATTCGCGAAGCGGAAAACTCTGTCCCTTTCCGGTCTCTTCTCGACTCTTTGCATACGTTGTTCTATTAATAATCTCTCGTTAGGATGCTTCTCGAAGTGAAGACCTGTATACTCGCAGCCGCTGCCGGCTATAAACATTTCGGCTGCAGTCGTCGACGAGTGCGGATCATCGGTATATATATATAATTAGTACTCCACATACCGCGATACGAGATGAAGCCCAGTACGGATGAGGAGGTCTGCGCTGTTTGCAAAGTACCCGCGAAACAGAAGTGCGGAGGATGCAAGTCCGTGTTCTATTGCGGACGCGAGCATCAGAAGGCCAACTGGAGGGAACACTCGGCAAAGTGCAAGTCTTACAAGGTAATTTAATTTTCTTCAATTTTATCGAAATGCCTAATAAGTCGAAGCAAGCACGTGTACGCCACGAGTTAAAAATGACCCAAGTGTACTCTCTGACATAACGGAGCTGTACACGCAAGCCATAAATATCCCCCTTCGAGCTCTCATCTTTCTGTAGCTTGTTGAAAAAAAAAAGAGAAGCAAAACCGTGGCATATACACGTAGATAGCGAGCGGTAGGTTATTTAAATAATCGAAAATTTCATCGTCTTTCCAAACCACCAGCTGGTAGAGAACGAGAAGCTCGGCCGTCACTACGTCGCTATCAGACGGATCGAAGCCGGTGAAGTGGTGATAAGGGAGGACTACGCTCTTGTCCAGGCTCCACAGCAGGAAACCGTACCGATATGTCTCGGCTGTTACAAGCCTCTGAAATCGGACACAGCCAAGCCCTGCGAGCTCTGCGGTTGGCCGCTTTGCGCCTCCTGTACCAGCCACGGAGCCGAGTGCGACTTTACCAAACGGCACAGAGATACGAAGGTGATTTTATAACGTATATACATATATGCGTAATTTCAACGTACAAATGGCGTAACAGGTGACGATAACGGGCTTCGGTATAGCGCATCCCACGTACAAATGCATCAGCGTCGTTAGGGCACTGGCCCTGCGGGAGACGAATCCCGAGGCTTACGATCGGTTTACCAAACTGGCGTCCGGAGAACTCGAGGAGCCGCGAGAGGTAGCCAGGTTCGTCAAGCGCTTCTTCGACAAGCTCGACGACTTCTCCGAGGACGAGATAGCCAGAGCCGCCGGTATTATGCAAGTGAGTGTGCGCGCAAAACTTTTGCCTCGAGCTTTTCGACGGTTAAGCGTTAATTTCTCTCCTATACATGCTCGTGTAGATCAACGGACACGAAGTACCGATCAGCGAACCGGTGCTGATAGCGGTTTACGACGAGTCGTCCTATGTGGAGCACAGCTGCAGGGCTAACTGCTCGAAAAGCTTCAGCAGCTCGGGAGGCATCGTTATACGAGCGGCGATGGATATCGAGAAAGGTATATATATATAAGCGTAAGTTTCTCGGTGTTGAAAAATGTTCAAACGTCAAACTTTGCAGGTGAGCACATCGCGATCTGCTACACTGATCCGCTGTGGGGCGCAGCCAACAGGCGGCATCACCTGCTGCGCACCAAGTTCTTCGAATGCACGTGTCAGCGCTGTTCCGATCCCACGGAGTTCGGTAGTATGTTCAACGCCGTCAAGTGCTCCAAGAGGTAATTCATACCGATAACGATCGATATCTTCATATATATATATATATATAGTCTTGAGCTAACCGATCGTCAACCCTATATACAACAGCGACTGCTCGGGCTGTATGCTGCCGAAGAGCTTCACGGTAGAGGAGATTCCCGACTACCAGTGCAACAAGTGCGACAACTCCAGGAGCTCGAACTCGATCGACGAGATGCTCGAGCAGATCGGTAAGGAGATGGCCTCGATGAGGAAGAACGACGCCGGCGCCTGCAGGAGCTTCACCAAGAAATACGCCTCGAAGCTTCACGACAATCACTACTACATGACTGACGTGAAACTGGCACTGGCACAGATGATCGGCCAGCAAACCGGTGGTCTACCGGCCCTCGACAACGAGACCATCAGCGAGAAGATACTCATCTGCAAGAAACTCGACGACCTCCTCAAGACCATCGTGCCAGGTATGCGTCGAAAAAAAAAAACAAAAAAAGTTCGAATTATTTAAAAACCTCGAAAAGTCAGCGGCACGATATAGACACGCTACGCTTATTTGCACACATGCTATAGCGCGGGGTGATTTATATTCTTCTAGCTTTCTAAACACGCGTACATCCCGCGAACGAGTGACTGCGAGCGCTGATTGTGCGAGAGATATATATATACCAGTAGCCCCATAAATGTAATATCCCTTTCGTAGACACCATATGGCTACGATGAACGTCAGAATGAAAGACTTCAATTAAATTGATACGCTTGTACGATATGCCCTCAAATCTAACACCCCCTCGAAGTACATAATGCAGATTTTTCCTTTGAAACCGCGCGAAATACAATGGACGCGCGGGGCCCTTTCTATATAAACAGGCATAGAGAGACACCCCTTCTTCGCGGTCAAATATCGGTTGTAAGATAGGGTTCACATATAAAGCTTTTATCATTATATATATATATATATATTGTCCCTGTACTATGTGTATACAGACACGCCGCGATGTGTATTTTATTCTTTCAGCTGAGAATAGGGTGAGGGGTCTGGTGCTCTTTGAGATGCACGCCGCGGTTGCCGAGTTCGCCCGCAGACAGGACAGGGAGCAGCTTTACGATATTTTACGAGTAACTCATATTTCATATATAATACGCTCGTCTGCTTATGCGCGTATATAAATATTTAGGCTGGCCGTAAACATTTTTTTTTTTTTTTTTTTTTTACGATTTTTCCTCAGGAATCGAAACGACTGCTGAACGAGGCGTACCAGCTGCTGAAGTACGAGCCGGAGTTACTACCGGAGGGTATAATCGCCAAGACGGCCAAGAAAAATCTCCGCGAGATGGATATGATCCTGAAGCAGCTATGTCGGAATACCGTGACGCCCTTGTGATCATCTCGGACAATTCTTGTAACGTATATATATATATATAGCGATTACGCGTTTTTGTCGTATAGCGTCGAATGATCGAACGTTTTTGTACGCGTGTATAAGCGATTTTTAATAAACGAAGCGGTGTTGTATTACCGTTTTCCTCGAATCCCATTAACGCGGCTCAATTATAACCTCGATTCGCCATCAATATTATTTACGCCTCGTAAAAAAAAAACAAAAAAAAATCGTTAAAAAACAAACCTTATACCCGCAATAGTCGCTGCATCCAATCTCAAGAGCCGCTTTTGATCGGCAAGTCCCGGCGTGCACAGTTGATGAATACACTATACACACACAACTGAGAGAGAGAGAGAGAGAGAGAGAGAGATGAGCCGAGAGGTTCGGAGGGGGCAAGCCGTGTTGTTGTTTTCCTCCCCCATCTGCGGAGATAGTGTGGCAGTATGGTGGTGGAGGACGTGCAGACTGTCGAGAGAGCGACACGACTTCGTCATTCAGTCGAGTCGAGAGCTCGAGAGCGCAGTTCGCCGCGAACGGCGGCCGGGGTATCATCAGCGGAGAGAAGAAAAAAAAACGAGAAGACGCGTTTTCATTCGCGACTCACTCGAGTTCGCCGTGCGTGCAGCGCCAGCGTTAATATATACCTATATATGCATGTATAAGTGCAATGGAGGAGGTCAACATCTACGAGACGAGCCGGACTACTCGGGTCGCTGGCGATAATGCACTGCTCGGGAACCAGGATGCAAACGGAACCTGCCGGCTTTGTCTCGGTACCTGTAGCTCCACCGATCAACGATGGGCTCTGTTCGCTGATGGCGATTTGCCCCAAAAGCTCATGGCGTTCGCCGCTGTACAGGTTAGATCGTGTGTATATATATATATATATATATATATATATATATATATATATATATAAGTATATCCGCTTATACACTTGCGGCTATCTGTTGAATAGCGCACTTGTTTACCTACCTTACCCTATGCACACCCTACTTTTGTACGCGCTCTTGCGTACACCTATTAGCCTGTATACGCTCTCTATGCTGGTCTTCCCCTGTTGCATGCTTATATTTTTCGTTTTTTCTTCTTCCAAAGCGTTTTGACCATTTTTTCATCTATATACTCATCTTTTTTACTAGTTTTTTTGATGAAAAGAAATTTTCTTTAAACTGTCATTTAAGTCACTCTTTCTACTCTTTTTTTTGGGTAAAAGTATGTCGTACTCGAATTATCACAATCAATGTCTTTGTGGAAAATATTAAAAAGTACTTGTTAAATAAATAAATAAATCGAAAAAATAATCAACAATTTTAATTTTTTCATGCATAATAGCTTTGCTGCGGATCACTTTTTCATTGTTCGTATGAGCTTTATTGAGAACTTGCCTGTGTAACATGAATCTAATTGTAGTCTATTTTCCCTTTAACTAATATTAATTGAACCATTGAATACAACAAGGGGAAAAGTTTGGCATTAAAAGAGCACTCAGCCTTTGTTATGATTTTGTTTCAACCAGAAGCCCATTAGAACATTTCTGTTTTTCGTCAATTTTTTTAAACATTCATTTTTTAAAAATTAATATTTTACTTTTTAGGTTCAAGAAAATGATGGTTTACCTCGGGTTATTTGCACAAACTGTCGCAATCTAGTTTACATGTCTTACAATTTCAAATGCCAAGTTGAAAAATGTGATCAAGATCTTCGCCATTCCCTTCTTATGAGACATTCAACAAACCATTGGCCTGAAACTATTACCACAATAGAGTCTATGGTACCATATGCTCAAAAAAACATTATAAATTCTTGTATGGCGATCCAAAATGTTGAAAACAGTACAAATACCCATGAGCAATTTTTATTCGAAATAGGAAATGCATGTGACATGAACAGCAGCAACAGTACGTTTGAACCTAATATCTTAGTTGCAAAAAATAACACAGTATCTCAAGGAATGAGTAATCTCTCATTGGAAACCCATAGATGTCAGGAGATTCAAATCAATTTTGAAGCCCATTATTCCATGAATGAGCAAAGTGATAAGAATAATTTTATTGGAACAGAATCACAAGCAGTGAAAGAAAATAGTAATCAGAGTGATGATGAAAAACCTCTGATATTGCGAACAAAACGTCATAAATGCAAGTATTGTATAAAATCATTTGCTAATCTATCTCTGTTAGAAAAACATGCAGTAATTCACAAAAAAACACCTGAAACAACATACAGTTGTTATTTATGTGATCAACAATTTCCATCAGTTGATAAAGTTCAAAGTCATGCATTATCTGTTCACAATCTAGACATGTGTAAAGATAAAATTATGGACTACAATAAGAGACAAAGAAGTAGTGATGCTAATAATAGAAAAATATGTGATGATAGCAATAGCAATGAATCAAATTCATCGCTTTACAATACAGAAGATAACGGAATTGGTCAATTTTATTGTAAATTTTGTCCTAGACAGTTCACCTATCACAAACCTTTTATAGATCATATCAAAACACATCCAAATTATAGTGATAAATTAGGGAAATTAGTGAAATTAGTGAGCAATTTCGATGAAATTCCAGATGCTTCTTCACACATTCTTGATGAAGAAGGAAATTCACAATCACAAAGTTTTGAAAACAACGTTCAAGAAAATTCGAATAATATTAATGATTTTACTGATAGAAATAGTACAGATCTGACTGACAATGATGATAATGATCTTAATGAAGGTGATAGCAGCAATGATAATGATTCAAATGATGACAATATACCTGAATCAAGTATACAATGCAATCAGTGTGGTGTAATTGTTGCCACAATGAGGAATCTCAAAAGACATCTTTTGACTCACACTGGATTTAAATATAATTGTTCAATATGTGGCAAAGATTTTTCAAGATCAGACAAACTTAAAGAACATCAACAATTAAAACACAAGGAAGAGTTATTTGATTCAGATGACGAAGCTGTGGATGACAATTCACCAACCAAAAGCAAAAAGGTAAAATAATTTTGTTTTATTTCAATAAAATTTCACGATATATATAATTTTTGAAAATACAAACAAAATATTCAATTTCAGGACAAAAGTAATAGGCCTCACAAATGTTCGATATGCCCAAAAGCATTTGCTCAAGCTCAATCACTGGCTAATCATGAAGAAAGGCACAGGCGCGCTCGAGATGTGCAAAAACGTTATTTGTGTGAAGTCTGTAGTAAATGCTTTGCTCAGAGTGGTTCATTAGTAGCTCATATGCGTACGCACACAGGCGTAAAACCATATGTTTGCAATATTTGCAGTAGAGGTTTTACTAAAAGCACCTATCTACAATTGCATCTTAGAACTCACAGTGGAGAAAAACCATACATTTGTCAGTATTGCAGCAGAGCTTTTGCTAGAGCAAATACTTTGGCTAGACATATAACTATGCATACAGGAGAAGCTAAATACCAATGTCAAATTTGCTCCAAGTCCTTTAGACGACTAACTTCTTTGAATGAACATACTTACACTCATACAGGACAAAGACCTTATGCTTGTAAAATATGTTCCAAAAGATATAATAATGCTGGATCTTTGTATGCACACACAAAAAAGTGTAAAGTTACACAAGCCAATGCAGTACAGCAGAGCAATGACAAAACACCACCACAAACTGACATAGATGCTGCACCACAAGTTTTGATTTTTACAGAAAAGAAATCGGATGAAACTATAACTGACAGAACAATCGCAACTGAACCATCTTGTCAATTTATGGTCGCAAATGTGCCTGAGCAAAAAACAATGACAACAGATATGCTTGAACCATTTACAATTCAAGAGTTGCAGGTATGTGACTTAAATTCAAAACAATTTAAAACACCTTATTATGGGTTGTATCCAAATATGTAAAAGCTTTTATTTTTACCCAAGTGAGATTTTCATGAGTATTTGTTTAGTTTTACTTCAGATTAAGATAACCTAAATTGTATGGCAATATCATTTAACTGGTTATTATTGTCCACTTTGTTATTCTTTTATTGCTATTATTTCTTAAGGATATTGTTGAATTAATTACTAAATATTGTGATATTTGTGAAAATAATTTGTACATATGTATACATGATTTTCTAAGATTCTCACGGAAAGTACCTGGAACGTGAATATACGTTCAAAGCGAGATAAATGTATTATAATTAAAGACAATCTTTTAACAATTAATAACACTATAAGTGGAATGTACAGTCAATCGATTGTTTGTAAACTTTGTACATATACATAACATGATAAATTATCAAGTCATTATAAAGGCATTATACACATATTGTAAGTAGTAAATTTAAAAAATAATAATACCTCTAAAAACATTATTTTATAATAAAGAATTAAAAAAAAAATGTATTGAAGAATTTTTTGTATGTACCATTGACTGCTTATTTGCTATAACTGTCTATATTTATTATATGTATTATAGGTAGTCTGTGCATACACTGGACTTGAATCGATCCCCGGTACCGTTACCAAATCTGACCGTCACGAAACAACCGTATAGATCAATTCAAATTCACGTGTAGTCTGCACTCTGCAGTTATAGCAGGTGTATACATATCACATAGTTGACATACATATAACAACATGATACCTATACCTCTCAACTGTAAATGACGTTTCCTTACGTCATTTAAGGTTTAAATATATACATTTTTCACTCGTCCTCTACTGCAGTTAATTAAATTATTGTATTAAAATATGCCTGTGCTGTGACACTGTTTGCTTTATACATTAAAAAGTAAAAGCAATCATACTTTCTTTAGAGGTTAGAATTGTTCCGTTTAATTTTTGGCAAACGATATAATTATAGTGTAAAAATCATGGAAAAAAATAACATCCAAATTTTTTCATACAATGAAGAAGATTTTCACTATAAAGTAAAAGATGAAAATGTAGATTCAAAGTTTGATATTGCATTAAAAGAAAAATGGAAAAGAGCAGAAGAGGATGATATCTTGCGATATTCTGTAAAAGCTCAACAATTCAAAATTCTGGAAGGAAAATATGGTTTTTATGCTCAAGTAAGATAAATAGTTATGGCAAAAACTTTCTTTTTTTGATAATGTTTTGTTATAATCCCATTCAATTTTTTAGTTAAATACTGAGAGAGCAACAATGAGAAGAAAACCAGAAGAAATACAATCAATGCAGCAACCTTTTGATCCAAATCGTTTTAATTTCACAAGAATATCACATAAAGAAATATTACTTGATATTGGGAATAGTGATGGTGATGATATTGTAGCTGTTAATGTCAGTCCTATCCTTTGGAGTCATTGTTTGTTAATACCTCAACGTTTTAGTTGTTTACCTCAGCAAGCAACTTTATATAGCTTTCAGAAAGCTATAGATATACTTTTACTGAGTAATTCTGAGTAAATATCTCTTACTTTACACTGTTTGTAATCTTAAAATACAATAATAATGTTATTATTTATTTTTCAGGAACATGAGAGTATTATTCAATAGCCTATGTGCAAACGCATCTGTAAATCATTTACACTGGCATTTATATTACTTGAACCATAGAGTGATACTTGAATATATAGTAAATATACATTTGCTACAAACATTATAATTCAATAATTTATTGTATGCCTCAATTTATTTTACAGCCATTGCAGTATTTTATTGGCTCAATTTTTATTCTCGAAGACTACCCTGCTAAAGGATTCTGTATCAAGTTCTCATCATTTCAAAATATCACAGAGTATACTTTGTATGCTTACAAAATTATCTCCTGCCTTCAAAATAATCAGCTTGCCCATAATATTTATATCACTCGAGCAAAAGCCGATGCCAATAGTAAAGAGTGTGATGATATTCGTACATATATCTGGGCAAGAACATCTAGTTATGGTGCAAAAAATACCAAAGATTTTGTCATTGCAGCATGTGAAATTTTTGGACACTTGCCAATTAGAAGTACGTTATTTTAGATTAATATATAGGAGTGAATTGAATAAAAAATAGTCTCGTCAGTATTTACAAGTGGAAAATTTGTGATTTTCAGGTGAGGAAGCATATACGAGGATAAATGAGGAATATGTAAGTGAATGCTTAGAAGATACTACCTTGAGCGCCTTTCTTGTTGCCAAAGAAAAAATTAAAAAAACTTTAGAAGATGATGTAGAAAAAAGTGTCGACGCTTCTTCTTCTAAAACGTGACAAAATAACAATTTTTTTTTAAATAGTGAGATTAATTGTGAACAAGAATTATTTATTTTTAATTAGTTCAGATCAATAAAGATACTATTTTTTGTTAAATTGTTTATTTTAGCTATTTTATTCTTACATCATTTGTACAAGTATAAAGTTGCTATATGGATATAACAGGAGTCCTGTTTCTATAGAAACTCCAAAGTTTTCCTTGCAGGTTCTAGTAGTGTGAGTATCGCGAATAAAAAAATATTAATACCATTTACTTATCAACTGCAGAAATGGTGGGAGAAGGTAACATTATGATTAAACTATTCAAGCATCAACCTGTGGTTATAATTGTTGTAATTTTAATAAAGAAGGCGAATCAAGAGTATCCGAGGAGGGTTTTGAAAATGAATCCGCAGACTCGACGACTACAATATTTTACAATTCCGAAGACTACGTGTCCAAGCCAAAACGTTCTGATGGTGGAACCGTACCTTACAACATTTTGGAATTTCAGTATCCTTACCAAGTGTCTATCAAATTAGCCGTTTCAAATTAATCTCGTGATCCTTAACGAGATTTCAGCCATTCGTTTGGTTATGATTGTCGAAAGCGTTTCAATCTATGCGTCGCGGATCCTGAAACCTTGATATTTGCCTCCGGCAATTTGATACACTTTTTGAATTTATCAGAGAATAAAATAAGTTTCAGAAGATGTTCCACTGGCGGCGGTATTGGGCATATCACAGTAAATATACGTATATATTACATTATGCAGTGAAACGATGATAGACGCGCACAGTGATAGTGTTTTAAAAATTTGTTACTTTATATTTTTTCATTATTTTAAACTTGGTATAAAAAATCAATACTCCCGCTTGCGGCTTTGAAATAGATACGTCGAGCAGATGACACAATAAAATCCAGACAGCTCGAGGGGGAGATTGAAATCGTGTTACGCAAATCCCGCAAGGGAGAATCTTATTGTCTCCATTGTCATATTGAGTCAAGACACCACTGATTTCAGATATGAATAATTTATCATGAATATGAAATTATATACGATATCTTTGGATAAAAATATTTTTATTTCATTTTTTCTTCATTCATCGGTTACGTTGATTAATTGAGTGACTTAATTCAGAAAAATCCAACGTTCGATCACATCGCAATCGGGGAAAACGGAGTAAATCCGCCGATTATTATTTACGAGTGGCCCAGTATGAAAATCGTAACGGTTTTGCGCCAAGGCACTACTCGATCTTACTCTCATTTGCGGTACAGGTAAATATCGACACTTACGATGATCACGAAATTATTTCAAATCTTCACGACAAATCGTTCATTGTTATTCAAGTCCCGACGGTTTGCAATTGGTATCGCAAGGCGGCGATCCAGATTACCTAATTACCGTGTGGGATTGGCAGCGGTCTAAGATCGCTTTGCAGTGCAAGTCTCACGGTCAAGATGTTTTCAACGTTGTCTTCTCTTCCACGATGCCGGAACACATGACCTCGTGCGGTTCCGGGCATATTAAATCCTGGAAAATGTCCAAGACATTCACCGGTCTCAAATTGCAGGGTGAACTCGGAAGATTCGGGAAGACGGAAATTTCGGATATAGTCGGTGTCTATCCCATGCCCGATGAAAAGGTTTAACTTTTGTAATTAATAATTGCTACATTTGTTACGATTATAGATGTAGAGCAAATCTCGCTAACCGATCGATAGATCATTTCAGGATGCGAGTGGGGCAACATCTTGGTTTGGGACGAGGGTTTGATAAAGATCGAAGTGTGCAGGAAAAAGAACAGACCTTGTCATTCAAGCTACATATCGCAATTCGAATACATAAACGGGGAGCTCATTTCCGTTGGTAAACGAGTATTTTTCACTCGGAAGTTTTATAAAATATAAAATCAATTAGGTTTATATAACCGTAAAATGTCGTCATCAGGTACCGATGGCTTCATTCACGTCTGGTATTACGAGACGATCGACCAGGCAGAGCCATCGGAAGACACTCATTTGGTGGAGGTCGAGCCAATTTACGAATTGAGTATCGGTGCTCAAACAGACGGCAAAAGCTTATCCAGAACAGCCATGCTTATGCAAATTCTAAAGAAGGATCCAAGCGATCCCGATAACAGTCATTGGTACGCTCAGGTAAATTCCCACATTAAAGACGTTACATTATCGAGCTTTGAAATTTTCTATTTAACGCAAAAAAGTTCACGATTGTAGGACGGAAACGGCGGAATATGGTTGATCGACTTATCCACCCTGCAAACGCCGAAACCTTCGCAGAGACTTCTGACTTGTCACGCCGGTTCGATCGTGGACATGGATGTGGCCGATTGGGGCCCTTACGCCGCAACCATTGGTCAAGACGGCTGCGTGCACCTTTACGATTATCAGAAAAAAAATTTAGTCTTAACTCATCAGTTTCGCGACAACGGCTGCTGCGTTATTTGGCTGCCTTGTTCGGTAAGTCAATTTTCGTATATATACGGGTTATATCAATATGCGTTTGGTTAATTTTTAAATTCTCTCAAGGTTGAACCAAGCGGTACCACAGTGATTTGTGCTTTCGAAACAGGGGTGATTCGAATGATTAGCGTGAATTTGCAAAATTTAAATCAAAAAGTCAAAGACGGGAGGGTTAAGTTAACGCAAGCTTTGAAGCCGCATACAATGAAAATAACTCGCATGTCGATGAATTCACTAAATAGGTATGCGGTAGGAAAATTATTATTTCGAACATTTTTTTTTTTTTTTTTTTTTTGTTTCTCATTTCATTGCCTTTGCTCGCAGTTTACTGGTAACCGGAAGCGAGGACCTGACTCTTTTCGTGTTCCACATTCAAGTTCAAGAATCTTACCCTAAATTGGTACCGATCGGATACGTCCAAGTACCTTCGTGCGTAACGTTTATAACTTGGAAGCCAGATTTCGTAAGAGATGCATAAACGTGTAAAATAATAACCATATACCAGCATATTCAATACATTTGCATATTATCTATAGTTAAGTACAATACTTGTTGGTTGCTCGAGAGGCGAGTGCGTACAAGTGGATCTTCCGACAGAACCGCAGACTTACACTACGATCTCTTATAAATTGTCCAAATGTAAACCAATGATTTTTAAATTTGAATCCGTGAAATCAAGCATAATAAGAGAGAAGGTGCGATTGGAAAACGAAGCGAGGAGACAGCAAAAAATTGCCGAAAAAAAGGAAGAGTTGAGGCAGATGAAAGAAGCGAATCCTGCATTGGAAATCGATGAAATTGTTTTCATAGGTAAATATAACACACAGACTTTTTCTGAGGAGATAACGTTTAACTATAACTAATATTTCAATGAACAGAAGCAGATTTAGAAGAAGATCCTCCACTACCTGAAATTTACGTGCCCGAAGTTCCAAATAGCGTATTGATTGCGTTTTATACTACCAAAGACACTATCTTACTGTCGATGTCTGGCTACGATGCTGGATACGTGTACGAATATACGATCCCGGAGCCCGACAAAGAAGCCGTCTATGTTAGAAGTAATTTAGTTATTGACTGCGATGACGAGGAAATAAGGAGTTTCTTATTTTAGTACGTATATATGATTCCCTGCGGTACGATGACACTCGCATTAATAGCTTTAAATTAATTTTAAAATCGTTTTAGCAATGAACGAAAATACATCATTTTCGGTATAGAAAAGGGTGAAATTCGCGTATGCAAAATCAATTCGAATGACGAATCAGATTTTTCTGATTACTGGACTCTAACTATGCACGACAATTTCAACGGTTGTATACCGAGTATGCGATTGAGTTACGATGAAAAAATGTTGCTCACTTGCGGCCATGATGGAAATATTTTTTCTTTCATCATTAACGACGAGTCGTTCGAGCCAGAAAAACAAACACTCGACGTGAAATCGACTGCTCAAATTGTAAGGATGTAACAAATCGTATAAAATTTAACTAATTACTGCATTGAATCTTACAAATATTTTCTAAACTTGCCAAAAGCCTGCACTCGATGTTGTCGATATCGAGGATTTAGATCATCCGAGTTTAGAACAAGTAATTATCCAAGCCGAAAATAACCGTATAATGGCTGAGGCGAAAAATGAAAAGGATAAAACCATGGCTACTTTACGCGAATTAACAGAAGAATATAATTTTATTCTGAGGAGGTTCGATTTAGCTGTGTTTCGATGTAAAATCTACTCTTTAACAAACAATTGCGTTGCTTTTTCAGAAATAATAGTTTACCAATATCTCAGAGACTAACCGACGAGGAATTAGAGCTCGACCCGAGAATAACAGCTGACTTGAAGCAGCAACTACAGGCAGAAATGGATATCGTGCATAAAAAATTAGCTTACAATGCAGAAAAGTGCAAACTTAGGCTAAAAAAGCTTATGGATCACTTTATCGAGCCAATCACCTGCTTACCGTTTGCGGTCAAGAAAATACTGTAAGCAAATGATCGACAAAAATATACTACAAGTGCATTATTACGGTATCAACATTTTTTTTTTTAGAAAACCCAATGCGATGCTTTATTCCTTGCGAGAGCTTAAATTAACCGGTGATTACGCAATCGAACGATTCGACACTGCCAGAAAGTTCGAAGATCTTTGTCAGGATGATAGTAATAAATAAATTCCAAGATACATTTTATTATATTTAATCATAATATCTTTATTGCATAAATATTTTCTGGGCAGGAATGAAACGCGCTGACGATCAACAAAGTGTATCGGTTAACGAATCTTCAAGGTATTGGCAATACGATCTAAGTCTTTATGAAATGAATCTATATTTATTCATTTTATAGAATTGGAATGGACTTGAATGACGAGAATGCTGACGAGGGCCCCCCGAAACTCCACGGGATGGAAAGTTTTTTAAAAGGCTTGAGTCCCCGAACCGTACAATTTCAATTGGGTGACGAGATCAATCAAATGCTAAAAAAATATCGTGCTCTCAAAGCTAAATTAGAAGAACAAGAAGAAGAGGCAAGTGGCATAACCTTTGAAAATAATTTAAAACTAAGCTATCTTTTCTGAAATTTTCTCTTGTTCAATGTTGCAGTGGAAAATTTTGCAATCGCAGAGACCGGATCCTAAAGCTATCAATCCAGAGGACGAACGTGCTGTAGAACACGCTAAAGCCACTATTGGAGATTATAAGCTAAAAGCGTCTTTGAATTTAGACGAGAATTTAGACAGACGCCCGACTGTTCGAAAGAAATACAAACAAATCATTGACTGTCGGAGAAGGGTAACATCTGAAAGTTTATATTTTCTACGTAAAATGCTCGCGATGCATTGATGATCATTGGTTCGATAAATATCTTAGATTCATTTTCGTCGAGAAGACTTCAACGACAAGCTGAGAAATTTGAGAACGAAAAAAGTCGAATTGCAAAAAGAAGTAGTACAGCTTATTAAAAAGTTGAAAAATATTCACGCCGAATTACCCGAGCAGTGGATACAACCCTTACCCGATCCTCCGATTTTCGATTACGACATCGAGTTTCCAGAAAAGAATCTAGAGGTATACATTTTCGGCAAACGAACATTGCAGGGTACGTCAGATTTGAAAATAACTGAAAAATTCCATTGTTCAGCTGGAAAGCTACACCTCAATGGCAGAGCGCGTCAAAGAGATGAAAAAGAAAAGGCAATCTGTCATGCTGGACTTACCCGTTGAAGATTTCGATGAGGAGTACGAGATCCTACTAATGGACGAGACGCGCTTTCAACCAGGAAAACCTCTTAGCGTCATCGGGGACGAAATGAGAAGGAATAAATTCCCTGAGGAGATGCGAACGATTCGCGTGACTGTGTCCCCCGACGTTTTAGCTGCGCTCGAGCGATCGGAAAAAGTCGACAGTAAACTAGGTATCGCTTGATGCAAAAAAAAGTCTTTATTACATTTTATAAAATTGAACACACAGCAAATTTTCGAATTAGAGCGAGAGATGAAGCGGGTACGCGCCGCGAGAAAGACTCACGAGCAAGAGGTAATACTACGACACATCCGTAAAAGTTACGAAGCCTTTGACGAGGAGCTTGACGAGCTCGAAAAGGAGAGGCTCGAAATCGTTCACGAAAGCGTTTACATGGATTTGTATCTGCTAACTATGCACCAAGAGCTAATCGTCCTTAAAAGATTCGAGGGTATGGAGAATGAACTTTCCCAGAAAGTCGAAGATAAATTGAGGACGAAAACGGCCGTCAAGAGCAAAGTCAGTAGCACGTAGTAGTTACTTCGATGATGAATATTTAAAGATTTGATTTCGATGAATTCATGTACTGCACACAGGTGAAAAAATTGTCGGCTAGAATCGAAGAAAAGAATCATCACATCGCTAAGCTCCAAGAGAAGATTCGCGATAATTTGATGCGATATTTGCATTCCATAAGCGAGGACAAATATTACCATTTCCTCAAGAGGATTTGCAAAAAAAAGTACAAACCTCCAAAGGCAGATGACGGTACTTTACCATAAATTTTCACGAATATTGATCACTTCTCGATTGATTTCTAAAAACCTTCGATTCATTTTAGCCTCCTCATCGTCGGATTCTTCTTCTTCTTCGGAGAGTAGTTCCGATGACGGAGCCGACGACGACAGCGCGAGTGACGATAGCCGCAACGCGGGGCTACTTCACCTGGACGAAAGCGTTTGCCCGGAAGGCTGCGACCGCGATCTCTACGACGACGCTTTTGCCATACGTGAGAAGCGATACGAAATGGAGCAAAGTATCAGGGATGAGCAGAGGATAATCGAGACTCTGCAGAAGGATCTCGAGTTGCAAAAGAAGAAAATGAAAACGATCGAGATCGAGCTGACAACCGATCGCGATAAGCTGGACGCTTTTCTGGTAAGCCGATTGCAATAAATAATAGTTATGGTAGTTTGTCGAAAATTTATACCGAGCTCGATCCATCTTTGAATCTAGCGGGAAAAACAGCGTCAATTGAACGATATAGACGTTACGATAATACTGAAATTGCATCAGCTTCGATGCTTTACGGACGCGGACAAGGCCGAAAATATTCAGAATTGCATTGTCTTCGATAAAACGAGGCTGTCACAACTGTATGCGAGAGTCGGCGAACTGCAACAAGAAACCGCGGACCAACTCACGAAACACAAGTATGGTTTATACACAAAATTATATACTTGACGTTTATTTTTAATATCGAGTGTCGCTTGATTTACGTAGAAACGATAAAGTGCATCTACAAAAGATCAAGAGCGACTGCGAATCGATGAAAAAGCAGCTGGAATCTTTAAAACACGAAATAAAGAAAGAAATGGAGCAGAAATTCGGTCAGCAAGTATCTTTGGTAACTTTGTACGAAGCCGTTCTGAGAAGGCTAATATACGACATCAAGGCCAATACTGGTTCCCTGATCAAGTTTTACGACGAAAAAATCAAAAGTAAGGCTTGCGTGTATTTTCTCTTAAAACTTATATAGATTCTACTCAAACGCGATTTTTCTAGGCGTCAAGCTAGAATACAAGCAACAACTCCAAGTTTTGAAAAATTTGATTCAAGACAATACCGAAAAATTGAGTTTTCTTACAGTTTTGGAAGAAGAATTGCTGAAGCTTCGTAAAACTTTGAACGTCAAACTAGTCTCTGAAGTAACGATAATTCTTTCAATAATTGTTTTAGATGAATACGTTATGGAATATAATAGTATTGATTACGCTATCATTTTAGGAAGAAATAAATAAATTAGAATCACAGTACGAAGCTGATTTGGCTAGGCTTAAAGCCGTGCTGAAGAATCAGAAAAAGCAAAAAGAATGGATCTGCAGAGATATCAGGAGCTTGAGTAACAAGTCGAAAAATCTACTACCATTGGATCAATCGAAATTAGGCACAAGTACTGATAAGCGTAGACCTACTTTAACTTTGTTCGACGGTACCGACAAAGATGCATTCAAGTATCAAATGCAAGAAAACTACTGTAAAGACGATACGTCCACTAGTGATGGGGCCAGAGAACTTTTGATAGAAGACAGCGATTATTACAAGAAAATTATCGCGGTACGACATCTGTTGACACAAATTACTACGTCAGACGATGTGAATGTTCGGGAAACCATTGAAAAAATGTTGCGAGAAATTTCGGAAAACTTGCAAAATGCTGGCTACTCAGAAGAGCAGATTCATAAAAATATCAACGATATAATGAAAATATCGCACGACGGCCAAGACTCTTACCAAGTTTCAAATAAAGATCACACTATAGAAAGCCTTAGCGATATAATTTATCGGTAATTTAATTGATATATTTCATACGCAACAACATCGTCAATTTTTAAATGCATTATGCTTGTTTTCAGATACAGTACAGAATTGAGAGAATCTGTAGTAGTGCAAGAAATAAAGCAAGAAGTTCGCGACAACTTGGAAGATCTTTTTTCAAATGTGGGGATTCAAGATGACAGAGACCACATAGCACAAGGTGTAGTGACAAAACTCAAGGCCACCAGAAGTATTAGTTCTGCATTGACTTATCTACTGCAACAGTTACCTTTGGATACTGATAGTGATACGAAAGCAGCTCTTCGTAAACACATAAGACAATCTTTGACAGAAGTAATGAAACATATTGAAATTGAATTAGGGACAATAAAAACGGTAAGTTTATACAAATAGAATTTATTTCAAAATAATTTGATCTTAATTTTTTATTCTTTTTTAGACAGAAGAGTTTTGAATGATTTGCATATGTTCGCAAACTTGATTTCATTAAATAAGATCTTATTATTTAATAACAAGACTGTACCTATATTAGTATATAACCGACCAAAAGTGAAAACATTAAATATTTATTAAGTTCTCACTCAAATGCGCTATACTTGAATACTTTTAATATAAACAATTTAATAATAATTATGTGGACTTTTGCGAGTAAAAATCTGAAATAACTCTGACCTCAGTCAAAAAATTTTCAGAGTCATTAGTGTAGTATTTAATTTAAAATTTCGGAGCCAAGGTACCCCTATTTTCCACATTTATTATATTATAAAGTCTACCTACATATCTATGCTCTTAGGAGTTCTTAACAATAAAGTATTCTTTAAATCTTTTTTTTTTCTACATCAGAAAATGCATTTTAGATCTTAAGTAACTTCTTTTAATATGTTATAAAATATTATTTTACAAACTTCTTATAAGACTAGCGCTCTATACACCTCTTTTTGAAAGGAGAGTCAAATTTTTCAGAAAGAGCGTCGCTGTGTAAAAAAGTAGGTAACATGATGATTCTTCATGCAAGTTCATGTGATTTCCAAAAATACAAATATTCTGAGATATTTGGTATAATGCAGGAAGTAGAATCCATTTGAAATTTGCCGTATAATATCTATTATTGTATAACGGAAATATCACTGCTTTTTAAAACTCTTCAAGATAGGATATATGTTATCAAAAGCTTCGTATATTTCTTGTCTAACTTTTGCACCTATTAAATCAAATTTGTACATTATTATTAGATTTTGTGAAAAAATGTATGCTTATATGTTTAATAAAAAAAAATAAAAAGCACATACCTGTCAGTACCACTTTCCCAGAAACGAATATAAGCAGTACAATACGGGGCTTAACCATTCGGTAAATAAGACCAGGAAATAATTCAGGTTCATATGAACTAAACTGGGCGTGAGTAAGAACCAGCCCTTCTAATCTGATAGGAAACTTGACGTCACAACTGCCAACCATGTTTTGAATTTTGAAATCAAGGAATTTAGCCTGAAAAAGTTATTATCATTTTAGTTTTTCTAATTTAATTTTCATCATAAATATAATAAAATAATTTTAATTACCGGAAATCCTAATTTTTGGATAATTCTTGCATATTTTCGAGCTGCAAGACGAGAATCCTCTTCGCTTTTGGCTCCAGTACAAACCATTTTCCCACTGCTAAAGATGAGAGCAGTTGTTCGCGGTTCTCGTATTCTCATGATAACAGCAGCAAAACGCTTTGGATTGTATTCCGCATTTCTCGCATGGAGCGCAATTTTCTTTAAATCTAGTTTACAATTTAGGTTTACCGTTGAAACAATATTTCTGAAACACAAGTACACATTGGTGTTACTAATCATGTGACGCTAAACCTAGTTAAATATAAAGGATGAAGTACTTACTGCAACTGTGGTAGTATGCCAGGGTCTGCAGACGCTGGTGTCATCGGTGTCATAGGACCTGGGGTAGATGGTCCCATAGACGATGGAGCAATTTGGCTTGATGGTTGAACCAGGGGAGACATAATATTTTGCTGAAAAGTAAAAGAGTACATTCAGTTAGAGCGTTACTATATAATAGCATTCTTGTAATCAGCAACCACAATAAATGATCTTACTGGAGTTTGAGGCTGCATCATACTTTGGGGTGTTGCAAACGGTTGGTTCATTGCATAGGTGTGCATTGTTTTTTGCGGTGTTTGCATCATATTATTTTGCAGGACATTCATAGAATGCATTTGTGACTGCATGTGGTACTGTTGCTGCTGCTGCGACTCTTGTTGTTGCTGCAGCGCATTTGGCAAAATTTGTTGATCCTCATCTGGTTGATGCAGTGGAGTACCAATGCTTGGTATGCTGAAGCCGGGACTTGGAAGCATTTGATCCATTTTGATGGTGTGTTTTTATAAACGGTTTGATGTAAATATCACGCTAAAAGTCCTTCTTGATATGTAACTCTAACCTCCAAACTATGGAGGTTTTGTTACACAAAATCTGTATACAGAATTTCCTATGTGCCAGCTTTAACCCATGACTAATCGCTGTAAAATTACATGATAACGAATCGGAAAAGGTAAGAAATATCAATTAGGTCTCAGTAAAAAGAAAGATAATATCAGCAAGACGGTTTAGTATCAGTCTAACCTACCTTCATTTGAACAGTTGTATCATCTATTCCGATGAACGAACGATCCAGAATTTTTTTTAATTCATTAATATGTCAGATTTTCGACAAAGTCAATTTATAATAATTTATAAATTATTTCGGCTTCAAGCCATCAGTATTCTCCTCAACTCGAGTCTCCAACTGGTTTGTTTTGAAGTGACCACTCTAATTCTTTGCCGCTAGCGCTATATATTATCTGCGTGCAGATGCTTATGTGAAGTTGCCGCGTAATTTGACGAATAGCGAGAGGGCAATATGGCGTCGAGACGCGGAATTATTTGAATATGATGATTTTCTAGCAAAAATCGGCCACGATATTCATAAACTTTCATATTGTGTACATTGCACAATATGCGAAAATAAAATACTTATACATTATTTTTTTACTCTTCAAACGCTCAGATCAGACACTTTTTGGCTCTTTTGAGATATCATAGGGTTCACTTGGAAATCCGCTGGGAGCGCTGCGCTCGTTCGCACCGCTTAACGTATGACGATCATACTTCGTACACTTGCCGCATACGGGAATTCGGTTTTTGCTTTTCTCAACCAATCTTGAAGAATTCATTGTCTCTGACTTGTAGTTTTTCGCTTGTAATCGGCCTTTGCAGAACATAACCCTGCGTTGCTCCGTTTGAGGAGGTTTATCTTAAATAAATAATTTATAAAAATAAAAAGCCCATAAAAATGCCGGATCATCTTGGAGATGATATGCGAAAAGTGAAGGGTGACGAGGAAAAAGAGGAGAAGGATATCAAACGTAAGGCATAATACTGTATTACCAACTAATTTTGACGTTTCGATCCACCTCGAATTCAAATACCGTTTTATTATTTTTTACGCAGCTCTCGATGAAGGAGATATCGCCCTACTAAAGACATACGTAAGTTTGAAAATATTTTGCTTGGTTGATGGAAAACGAGCATAATAATTGTGCTTACAAGCCTTCAATTTTTCTTTGTTTGAATTTGACAGGGACAAGGCCAGTACACAAAAAGCATAAAAGCTGTCGAAGAAGATATCCAGACCATCATAAAGCAAGTCAACGAATTGACTGGAATCAAAGAGTCAGACACTGGACTTGCTCCACCTGCGCTGTGGGATCTGGCAGCTGATAAACAAACGCTTCAGCATGAGCAGCCGCTGCAAGTTGCTCGCTGCACAAAGATCATCAATGCTGATTCAGATGATCCCAAGTACATCATCAATGTCAAGCAATTCGCAAAGTTTGTGGTGGATCTGGCTGATTCGGTTGCACCTACCGATATTGAGGAGGGAATGAGGGTCGGCGTGGATCGTAACAAGTATCAGATTCACATACCTCTGCCACCAAAGATCGACCCTACTGTGACTATGATGCAAGTAGAGGAGAAACCCGATGTGACTTACAGTGATGTTGGAGGTTGCAAAGAGCAGATAGAGAAACTGAGAGAAGTTGTGGAAACACCACTGCTTCATGTAAGACGCTTAAAGTTTTTATATGGTTTTTACAGGTTATAAATTAGCTAAACTATGATTTCTTTATGTAGCCAGAGAAATTCGTAAACTTGGGTATCGAACCGCCAAAGGGTGTACTTTTGTTCGGCCCCCCAGGAACTGGAAAGACACTTTGCGCTAGAGCGGTGGCCAACAGAACAGACGCTTGCTTCATCCGTGTCATTGGTTCAGAGCTTGTTCAGAAATACGTTGGAGAGGTCTGTATATTGAATTTCTATTGCTTTCTCCATATTCACATGGAGCATATCAAATTAATTGTACATTTTACGTTGCAGGGAGCCAGGATGGTAAGAGAATTGTTTGAAATGGCTAGAAGTAAAAAGGCTTGTCTCATATTCTTCGACGAAATCGATGCTATTGGCGGTGCTCGATTCGACGACGGCGCTGGCGGAGACAACGAAGTTCAGAGAACTATGCTCGAGCTGATCAACCAACTCGACGGGTAAACTCTCTCACAATGTCGATCGTTCTCGTCATTCATACTCTAACAATCCATTAATTTCCCCAGATTCGATCCTCGAGGAAACATCAAAGTTCTGATGGCAACGAACAGACCCGACACCCTGGACCCGGCGCTCATGAGACCCGGACGTCTGGATCGTAAAATCGAATTCGGCCTTCCCGACCTCGAGGGCCGCACGCACATTTTCAAAATCCACGCTCGGCCGATGAGCATCGAGAGGGACATCAGATTCGAGCTGTTGGCTCGTCTCTGCCCGAACAGCACCGGTGCCGAGATACACTCGGTCTGCACGGAGGCCGGTATGTTCGCCATCCGAGCCAGGCGTAAGGTCGCCACCGAGAAGGACTTCCTCGAGGCTGTGACCAAGGTCATCAAGTCGTACGCCAAGTTCTCCGCTACGCCCAAGTACATGGCTTACAACTAAGATCGTGCGTTTATCTCCATTCTCGCCTTTTCTACACAAGTGATTATTGCGTTGAACGTTCAATCTATTGTCTGATTACTCGATTTAAGTTAAATAAATTTACATTGTAAAATTTAATGAAAAATACAGATGTTTTTAATGAAATTAATGAACTCATTCGTAGGAAGAATACTTTTATTCGCTAGAGTCAAGCGCAGCGCGCAGAGAAGTTCAGTTTTATCGGAGCGTTCGGCTTGTTGATCAGAAAGGAATCCACGTCGAGTTCTCCGCCTGCCCAGTCGAATCTCAGCTGGCGACACATCTTGAAACGGAAAGAAAAACATCGTTAAAGATATGCTTTCTACACTACTTCAATCGTCGCGTAATCGTCTACTTACCCTGAGCAGTAAAATCTGCATGTTTTGTTCGGCGAGTCGGCGAGCTATGCAAGAACGCGGCCCGTGACCGAAAGGAAGCACGAGGTACGGATGAATCGGCGGTTTCTCGTTTTTTCCTGTCTCTCGCAACCATCGCTCCGGCATAAATCTGTCGGGTTTCTCGAAGTACTCCGGAAGTCGGCAGGAGATTTGATTTTGCGTAACGACGTTCGTCTGCAACGAGATATAAACATCCAATAAACGTCGTATAGATTATTCGAACGAAAGCATACGTACTCCTTTTCGGACGTGGTATCCGTTGAGTACCACGTCTGTCTGCAGTATCCTACCGACTCCGACGGAGATCGGGTTCAGTCTGAAAGTCTCTTTAATAACGGCTTTGGTGTATATCGCGTTCTTCAGAGTTTCGGCCGTGACAACGCTGCTGTCGTCCGGGATGAGTCTCGACGCCTCGGCGTGCAGTTTCTCGAGTGCGTCGGGATTTCTCGACAGGTGATAGAGCGCGAAAGCCGAGCTGTAGGTCGTCGTGTCGATTCCGGCGAGCAGCATATCGCAGGCCATGCCGACTACGTCTTTCAAGTCCAACTCGGAATTTTGAAGATAGATCTCCAGCAGAGACTGCTTCTCGTTCGGCGCTTCGTCCTTCAGCTTCTCGAGCTTCTCGGAGACCATCTTCACGGCGACTCTGTAAGCAGCGTAGTTTGATTTTTACGATAGCGAAAAAAAAAAAAAAAAAAAATGTCGTGTATTACTCTTCCATGTAAGCCTGAGCCCTGCAGAGTTTTCGGTACTTCGGGGTGTCGAAGAACCGCCAGAGCCGGGGTCCGTTGTCCAGGCGAAGTATGACACTGTTGGTGGTGAAGGCGGCGTCGATGAGTCTCGAGCTCATCGAGTCCCTCGACATCTCTCGCTCCGAGAAGGCATCTATCTTGAGATCGAAGGCGACCAGGCAAGTCACTGGAATCGTCGCTCTATTAACGTATATAATACGATTAAGGTGTACGACGTCACTCACGTTCGAGAAACAGTCTCGACAGCAGCGGCAGCGCGTCGTCGAACCGGTCATCCTCGCACACGCTTACGAATCTCCCGACGATCTCATCGGTATCTTCCACGTAGTTAACGACGTTACGGGGCCTGCTCAGGGCCTTTTGAAACTCCTTCCGTAATCGCCACCAGTCGGGTCCGTTTCTGTGTACTCGAAGAAAAACTCTCGGTAAAAATCGCGAACGGATCGAACGAGCTAAAAAAAAAAAAAAAAAATACACTATAGCTCATACGTGGGCAGAAGACCTCCGCTGTTGTAGATCCATCGTCGATCGAGGCGGTACTTGAAGAGAGCTCGATGACTGCGCCGTTCGGGATATCGTCCGGTGTCCGCCTTGAATACCTCGGCTATGTCCTCGGGCCGAAAGACCCATACTATCGGCTCGCCCACGACTATCTCCTCGCGTACCAGCGGCCCGTACTCCGCGTACTTGGCCGCTCCGTTCTTGTGCAACTTTTTCATGTCGTACTCGCCTGCGCATATATATATATATATATATAAAGAGTATATCTCGATCAGCTGATATATAACGCGTAGCGCGTTTATAACTCACCGATGAGCGGCAGGTACTTGTAGAGCGTACCGATCAGTGGAAGAGCCTTGGGTCCGGGTATCTCCTCGAAGGCTCGCGGTTCGACCTTCGAGCTAAATCGTCGGATAAGGTTCCGCTGCAGCATGACGCTTCGCACTACTTGAAAAAATGCTATACCTATACATGCAGCGCCGAGGAACGAAGGCGTTCGAAGGGTGGGGTGGGGGAAAAGGGACCGTCGAAAAAATCGAGCTATCTGGTCCGTAAGAGAGATGGGACTGATGGGAAGAGAAGCGAGTTTTCGCGTACCGGGTAAGAAATGTTATGCAGGCCTCGGCACGTCTCGGGGAGAATTGAATTTCAAACTTTGCTCCATTTGGACGCGAAGCGGAGACAGAGAGATCTTGAGCTCGATAAGCAGAGGAGAGACTTTGCCCGCGTCGGCACGTTTGCCGTTAGATTTTTCGCGGATCTCGCAGCTTATTACCCGAGACGTACACCGTGTAAGCGGGATAAAAAAAAAAAAAAAAGTGGGAAAGAAAAAAATGCGACAAAGTCAACTATGTATCCGTAACATCGCGAAAACCTGTTTTTATTACGCCGCGTTTACGCAACCCGACCGCGCTGCACTTGAACTAGGAATATTCCGCTTTGATTCTCTTATCGCGTGTACAAGCTACACGGTTGCTTTCACTAATGGAATAGTAACGGTACGCATATATCCCTCATTCTCTCCTTTCTCCTCGTTTCTATTTCACCCGCGGACATATTCCAAAATAATCTCTCGCGTTTTCGTCGCATCATTCCAAGAGAGAGAGAGAGAGATAGCATATAGAAGAGAAAAATTCCTCGTAGCTCCATCCATCCGCGCGTTTATGCGCGCGCTTCTCTCTCCCGACACGCGCATTCCATCCAGCACACACGTATACACGTTACACGCGAGCAGCGACGCTGGGCGAGTCCGATGAGAGAGACAGCGTCGAGCTACTCTTCCACTACGCGGCCTAACGGTGCGAGGATACGAGAGGAAGCCGTTGTTGTCGCGGGTTATGCTTCGTCGTCGCTCGGGAACCAGTATTCGGTTGATCGCGACCACGACTGCTGCAGTGTGTAGTCGTTGTAGCTTTGGGGTTAGGAGAGCGAGTACAAGAGCTGCTTAATATAGGTACCGAAGGGCGTTGAGTGTATATACATACGTATATAGTAAGATGTGGCCGTTTAGCAGTCGTTGTCAGAGCAAGGCGCGCCTGATCGGTAAGACCGTTGTCATCACCGGGGCCAACACCGGCATCGGCAAGGAGACCGCTCGGGATCTTTATCGACGAGGTCAGTATTTTAAGATTATTAGTAAGCGTTATAGCGAGTGGAATTAGCACGCTGCTTGGCATGAATTCGCTCCTATCTAATCGAAGCCTATACTATGCGTCTATTATTGCGATTGCAGTGTAGAGATTTATCGCTTGCTGGGAACAAAATCGGTTTTTTGCTCGATATAAAGCCGCGTCTTGCAATGGTATAAACCGATATTCAGCGGCGATGTATTTAGCATTAAAAGTGCTGCAAAGATGAACTTCTTTATTATTGTGGACTATTTAAACGCTGGTCATGTCGCATATATATTCGTCAGGCGCAAGTTATACTTACTCGACGATTCCGCCGATGAGTAAGTACTTTCAGCCAGTCAACCACTTACTCTGTTGCGAGAACGTGTCGTCGCGTCTCGTAATATTCTTTTCGATAAAAATCGTTTACAACTACTCGAGCCGCTGCTCATTTGCAAGTTTAGAAATGAGCCGTGTTGTTTTTTTTTTACAGGTGCGAGAGTCATACTGGCCTGCAGGAACCTCGAGAAGGCGAACCAAGCCGCGGAAGACGTTCGGAAGAATCCGCCCAGCAGGTATCGTTTCCGATATCGAAGCACCTCCGATTATCGATTTTAACGCGAAAACGATTACAGAGCCGAGTTGGAGCAATTCATGGGCGAACCCGGCGAACTGGTAGTCTGCAAGCTGAACCTCGCTAGTCTCGCCAGCGTGAGGGAATGCGCGAAGAAGCTTAACGCTAGCGAACCTCGGATCCACCTGTTGATCAACAACGCCGGGGTCATGATGTGCCCGAAGGAGATGACCGAGGACGGCTACGAACTGCAACTGCAGAGCAATCATCTGGGACACTTTCTACTAACTTTACTGCTCCTGCCTAAAATCAAGTCTTCGGCACCCGGCGCCAGGATAATCAACTTGTCGTCCATGGCGCATATCAGTGAGTTTACTTCTCTTCCTCAACGTTGTTTTCTAAAACGCAGCGTGACTTGCAAACGAGCAAAAAAAAAAAAAAAAAAATAAATAAAACACGTTCTCGATCGATCGACCTCCTTTCCTCTCTCTCCAGTCTTTAACACATCGATATATTTTCTCTGTTCGCGATACAAAGGTGGTCGCGTGCACTTCGACGACTTGAACTTGGAAAAGTCGTACACGCCTCTGGTAGCCTACCAGCAGAGCAAACTGGCCAACGTTCTCTTCACTGCTGAGCTCGCCCGCAAACTCAAAGGTGAGGATATATAATTACGAAATCGATTTTTCTCGCTTTAATAGCGCTTGTCATTATATTTATATATATATATACTCGGAAAACAAAGCCGCAGCGAGCAAACCGCATCGACGATTAACTCGAAACCACTTGTCGCGTTGTATTTGCAGACGCTGGAATCGAGGGAATCACGACTTACTCGCTCCACCCGGGCGTAATCTCGACCGAGCTCGGTCGGCACTTGGACAAGTCTATGTTCCCGGGTGCTCGACTCTTCTTCACCGTTTTCAAGCCTTTCATCAAGACTCCCGAGCTCGGTGCACAGACCAGCATTCACTGCGCGGTCGACGAGACCGCCGCCCACGAGACGGGACTCTATTACAAGTATACGAGCGCGCGATCATTCGCTTTACGAGTCCTTATATTGGTGTACGATAATTTTTTTTTTTTTCTCTCTCGTAATTCCCCAGGGAGTGCAGAGTCAGCAGTCCAGCTTCACAGGCGAACAGCAAGGAGGACGCGGAGAGACTCTGGTCGGAGAGCTTGAAACTCGTCGGGCTACCGCAGAAGGAGAATCTTGCCGAATTGCTCGAGGTCATCTCGAGTGAAATTTTGCCTTCGTAGATGTCTATTGTTTTGTTAAGAGTGTTATTTTACTATTATTATTTCCTATTATCCAGTAGCTATAGGTTCTTCTCGTCAACTCGTCTATCCTACGTATATTTTATTTTACCGTTGTGCCGAAATAAAAACGTTTTCTAACAGCGATTTCGTTATTCAGATGTGTATAGCATATCGGAGGTGAAAAAGAAGCGCGACGCTGAAACGTCATCTCGCATCGAGGCATTAATTACGCTGTGTATACACCGCGAGTCGTCATTCCGCTTATCGACGAATCTATCATCCGGGCGAAAGCTGCAGGAGACTACGTCATGCTCTCGCGTAGCGCATAGGTATACGTTAT
Organism: Trichomalopsis sarcophagae; assembly: GCA_024372645.1. NCBI lineage: Eukaryota > Metazoa > Arthropoda > Insecta > Hymenoptera > Pteromalidae > Trichomalopsis > Trichomalopsis sarcophagae. The sequence goes on from QLSS01000012.1 coordinate 758,981, forward strand.
CTAGAGACTCAGGCTCAAGTTCAACGACATCGGCGCGGGGGCGTGCACACGCGATTTATTCGCCCGTTTACATTATACATAGTCGCTGTTGAACGCGGATCAACGACCCGCTAAGGCCTCGTCTCATTATGTGCCGTGGGCTCGCACTCGACTGTAGCATTATATATACGAGATGGAGTCTTGCAATTTCGAAATTATTGATTACGCGCTTTTGTGCTTATACTGACGGATGTCGGGCGATTCTTCAACGCTCCGTAAGCTATAAGCATTATTCAATTTCTCGACGATTAGCGCATTCGCATGTCCTGATGGATCGCTTATTTGCAAACGTTTACTCCTCGAGCGCACTTATTCGATTTGTATCCATTACCCGACGTCGATACGCGAAAAGCATTAATCAGGCGTAACGTTTTTTTTTTTAATTGTTTTTATCTCGAGTCGATTGACGCGCGCAGGTCGTGAAAAAGCTTGAATATTGAATTATTCAATTTATTCATGCTAATGCACAGGATCAAGGGTGACGTTCGATAAACGCTATCCCACGGCCAAGACCGTTCTAAACGTGCGGCTTATTTAGAAAACTCGAGAGACAGCTAGCGTCAGCCTCGAGAATTGTTTTTCGCGATGTCGCTCGAGGCTATCGGTTCGTCCGCGCGCACGAAGGAAGTATAAAGATGATCGAGACTCGAATTCCCGTGTCGTCCTCTCGTCGTTCTCCGACTTTCTCTCATTAAGCGCAAGCTGAGAATAATATAAGTCTTCCAGAGTTGGATCGGACGATGGTTTTTTTTTGAAGAAAGTAAGAGTGTGCTGCGCGAAAATTTGATGGGCCCGGTGCGTAATGCGTTTTTCAAATTTTTTTTAACTCTCTGTGGTACATATGTATATACGCAAACGCAGAGGATGTAGAGTGAGCCGTTTTATCTGCGATCGTGATTTCCAAGTGGATATGCCTCAATAATGGTATATTTTGTAGTCCTAATTAGTCTACCCGGAGAAATCTCGTACGCCTCGGAGATACCGATAATTAATAGCTTTTCTTCCAAGCGTTTTGTCTGCCCGTATACTTTTGACAATCACAACTGCATCTGCTTACAAAAAAATTCGCGGTAAAAAAAAAAACATAGCGGATGACTGGAAGAAATACGAGCTGCGGAGATAGACGAGCCTGGATCATTCGGAAATCGCAGAGATTCTAAATAATTAATCGCGCCGCAACATAACACTTAAACTCGCCGGAGGACGATATTTCAAATTCGCGTCTCTGCGTTATATTAATATGCATAATTCATCCGCGACACTCTCGCCGCGAAATCTCGAGCAGTCCTATACAGTCGTGGGAAAGGTTTAACGAACTCTTAATTATTCTCGAGAATTCAACAACAACAAAAAAAAAAAAAGAATCAATTAAATCCAAGAGTCACACACAGCGCAATCGCTCGTAAATCAAGCTCTCTCTCTCTCTCTCTCTCTCTCTCTCTCTGTGTATAGAGTTCTCTCTCTCGCGGTAAAAGCCCTGCGCGCAATTACGATTGCGCGCGTCTTCGTCGTCCGCGCAGCGATGCTCCTTTTGCGCGTTTTGTGTGTGTGTGTGTGTGGCTTTGTCTCGCGGCTACGGTACTCTACTATACTCTATATAGGCCGTTAAATTAATGCCCCGTCGTGGGAGGACTATAAAGGGGCTTCGAGAGCCTACGGAGTAAAAGAGAGCACAGAGTATGTAAACAGCTGGCTCTGGTTCGTAATCAATTCCGTGAGCGGATTTTCACGTGTACTACAGCTATCGTCCCGGGGAAATCTGTCGGCTCACGCATGGTTGTACAGTGTCAACCTTGAAGTCGCTCTCGTTATTCTCATTAGCGCCTCGCTTTAATTAAGCGTATTTTTTCGTTGCGTTTCAATAATGCTGCAACGATGCTTATCCATGGACTCCAGAACAATCGTAATTTATTAATCATACCCCTAGAGGCAGTTCAAGCATGAGCGAATCGATAAGACCTACTTTGGCAATGGTGACGCTCGCGCAGCTTTATACGCAGTCTGCGGTCAGATCGCTATGAGGGAATCGAAAAGCTACCGGTGCGCCATCTATTGTTTGTTGCTCTTTTGTCGCAAGAGATGAGTTTTCCGTAAAAAGCCGCGATCTCCGAAGGTAAAATTATTATTACTCCGAATCATTACACCATCTTTATCTTCCGACAAAGCCGAATCACTCGGTCGAACTAATTTTCGCCTATATGTATAACGAGCCCGATCGACGGCTCCTCAATTTCAAAAGCCATAAGCGTAACCAATCGCCACATCCGATCAATTCTCCAACAACGACGCGCGAGAACATGATTTCAAACGTAGAAAGAAGAGATCGAGAGACAAGGACGGATCCCTCGAAAGCTGTATACATCGCACACTCGTATCTAAGACGCAGACTCCCCTCACGAACGTCGATTCGAAAAAGGCGCGCGCGCGCGTTGCGCAACGCTCATATAAGCGTTCGATCCTTGGCATCGACTCTTCGCGGTCACTCTCGACGCCCACGCGCATCTCTTTTCCATCGCCTCTACGTGTACGCGTGCGAGAAAAGCGACAGTCGCGGCTCTCCTTTTTTTTTTTTTAAAAAGATAATTCGAAGGCTTGAGCTAATTTATGCGCTGCAGCGACTGGCCTGGTTGCGGTGACTTAGAACAGGATAGCGGAGGCCGCGCGCGGGAAAACGCGACCGTGAAATTCTCGCGCGATTGTGTATGCGTGTGTTTCACGCGGGGACGACGAGCAAGGTCTTTGTTAATGCGAGATATAGTTTATCGGCGTGGGCTTGTGTATCTCAAGAGACGTCATCCGCGATGTACGAGTATCAGGACCCAGACGCCCCTAATTTGATTCGGGAAACGGTTTTGCACGCGTATATATACCCGAGCTTATTTGGACGCCTCGAGATTCGGAGCAAAACAAGGGAGCAGTCGGTCCTCCGACGCCTACGCGCTTGTGGCTGCGGGAAATGTATGCATTTTTTTTTTTTTTTTTTTTCGTCTATTCCGGGAAGAACCAAACACGACGCTTTCGAGGCAGGAATAATATAGCCGTATATTCCAACGATAAAGTACCCGAAAATTTTGGAAATCGGCACAAGCGCGTTACGACATTAAACGGACAACCTGTTCGAAAGTCGGCTCTGCTAGTTACTTAACAAATACAATTTCACCGGCCCTTCATCGCGCGGGTGCACATTTCCCGCCGATCGGCCCGAATCCCGTACATACCCGTCACTTTAAAAAAAAAAATCCACGTCCTCGTCGCGTAATAAGCATAAAGCGGCACGAGAGCGGCGGCTCGTTCCGAAGGCGGCTGCCCCCGTAAACGGCGCCGACACCTACCAAACTCGCTCGGCCAAAGCGGTAGACGAGTTCCGTCCACGCGATCGCGCGGACTCCTCGAAAATCGCCGTCGCCTCGCGCGCTCTCTCTTCTCCTTCGAATCAGAGTCTAATTTTTCGATGTCGTTGCGCAGTGCAGTTCTCCTCCTCGGTGTGTGCTGAAGTTTTGCCGCGAGTATATCGTCGTCGAGACCGATAAGAGACGGAGAAATGAGGCTACATCAGGCCGTTTTTGGACTCTTGGTGAGTTATTATATTTTTCGTTTGAGCTTACGGTGATACCACGAGAGAACGATGTACATACATATAAGCGGGAGAGATTTTCCGAAGGTGCAGTGCGTTATATACGCCGCTTCCGATCGCGGCACAGGGAAGTATTTCCCGGCGCGCTCTCTGCAGCTATGTATATATATATATATATATGGCTTCGGGCGCAGCAAAAGTGAAAGTATTATAGTCGGCCGGTGAAAGAAATTGCAGACGACGGTAGCGAAGAGAGAGAGAGAGAGAGAGAGAGAAAGATATATAGATAGGCTATGCTCCGCTTTGGCGCGAGATTCGAATCGGCGACTCGTCCCTTTATTCTCTATATACGGTATACTCGCGGTTTCTTTCTCCGATTCGACGTGGCGGGGGATCTTGACACTGATCGCTGAATTTTCACGGCTTTTGATCAGCCTGGGAAAGGGGCTACCTATATATCTATATCTGTACGAAGCAGAAAGGCTCTTTTGTGTGTGTGTGTGTCTGTGTGTTTTTTCATCAAAAGCGGCCGAGTAGCGTATGACATAACGCTCCGCTCGCTATTCGATACCTCTCGTGAATGACTTTGAAATCCATTCATACATTATAGATAAAATCGCGGGCGTGAGTTCGAAACACTTTTTTTTTTTTTTTTTTTTTTTTTTTCGTGCGTTGACGCAACGATAAGCGAAGCCTTTTGTTTGAGCGTATCTACGTGTACGAGTTTGCGTTTTTATTATCGATCCGACTCTGCTCGAATACCGGCTGCTTACATCACGCTGTATTTAATACGGAAAGTAGAGACGATTTTTTGAAAGCTTATATATATATATATATTCATATACGGTTAATCCAGTTTGCAGAAAAATGAAACGACAATTTTATCTCGGAACCTTTTAAAAGTTTCCCCATCCCGCATACACGGCCCTGCCTATATACTTAAAGCGTGTTCCCATCGCAGGCTTATCTCGTTCCTCTCGTCGTTTTCGCACTGCTGCTCTCGCTTTATCGTAGGCATTTTTTATCCTCCGCGTGTCCTCGCCTATGGCGTTTAAATAATCCTATATACGAGCTCCTTTTATTCTTTTATGAATGAAATCGTCTTTATATATCTTACGTATCGAGAGAAATCCGACGAATTGCGAAACTCGAGTGTTTGATTTTTTTTTTTTTTTATGCTCCCGGAGCCGTTTGCAAACATTGCGCAAGTCGCGCGATCTTCCAAAAAAAAAGTATAAGGAAGCTCGTTCTTTTATAAAGAGACGAATCGACCTTAAATTCCACGTCGTCGTCGCATATCCCTGAGATGGAATTTCTTCTTCAAAAGTATCCGCGTGCCACGCGTGCATCTCGTCTCTATAGATAATAGACAAAGGGAAATTTCTAGCATAGCAGGACAAACGGGTGAAAATACCGCCGGGTACGTACACAAAAGCCACCGATGACTCAATCGCGCTGGTCTCGCGAGACAATGGTCTGGTATATGTGTGTACCGAGCATCTCTCAGCTCGAAAAATCAGCGGAAGGAAATTGCCAAATCGTCAGCGCTCCTCATTTTTCCGCAAACGTTATATATACGCACGATTTGTTTATACGTGGGCGCGATTAATCCCCTCGTTGTCGAACCGCTAATTGACAGTTCGGAAAAACCAGCGAAATGGCCCGTTATACGAAAAAAACTCGCGTCTCTATACTGTATCCGTATAAGTATTATATATGTATAAAAACGAGAGCGATAGACGACCTCGCGGTGAACCCACGCAGCTATCCGTATATATATATATATATATATATATATATATATATATATACGCGCGAGAGCTGTTGCGAGAGAGGCGGAACAAAGATGTGGTGCCGGTTGCGGTTTTTTTTTTTTTTTTTTTTTTTGTCAGGCCTTTCCTAACGCCGTAATGTACGGCGGCTTGTACAACATTTGCATCGGGACAGCTCGAGGAAGGACCATCGCGGCCGAAACTTTGAATTGTGAAAATGAGAGAGGAGCTTCGACCACTGCAATTTAGTATAACGCAGTCGTCCTCGTTTCGGAGAGGCGAAATTATTCGCGATTAGACTTTGTATACTCGTTTCTTAGTGGCGCAATTTGACGCTTCGCTGATAACGAGTCAGCTATAGTTGCTTTTCTTTTCCATGCATCGACTTCGCCGCAGTTCCGGGATCCACTACGTGACGAAATTCGCAATGGGCGCGTGTGCCGTATCCATTGGACCGTTTGTCCAGATCGTTAGAATGGCTCTTTCGACCTCTCGGGATGAACTTTCACTTCGAAGACGCAAACGTACCCCGGACTTTTCATTCTTACGAGGCCAGATCATCCTATATATACATATATGATACATCGATCATCGCACGTATACCGCTGTTTTTCTTTTTCCAATTGAATCCAAAATAGGTACATATACGGGAATTAAGATGGAGTAAAAGTATGCAATCGATCACCAAACATCAGATCCGACTGCAGTTATCTGTTGGGGCATTTGTAGCATGAGCGGTTCGAGCAGGCCCAAAACGGAAGGTATATATAACGCACTGAGTTCGCGAAAACGTACGAGGGATGCGGAAAAGTAGCCGTGCGCCATCTACATTCGACAGCCGTCGAAACGCATATAGCCTTACGTAATATCTCGTTATTACGCATACACACCTCTGTAATCATCATCTTACTGCACTATACGCAGGAGAACGATTTGCCGCGCACGCACGGAATCGAAAAAGGGACGTGAGCGCAGCGCTCTTCCAATTATGCGAGTGTTCTATATAAGCATCTTCTCTATATAGCTTATAAAAGGCCCGCACTGCAGCGCAGAGCGAATTATTGCGACAGTCGCGTTATAAGAGTATATAGTTACCCGGTGTATAGTGGCGCAACTTCTTTTATATATATATATATACGCTTGTCCTCTCGCGCAGATGCGAGTCGCTTTGTGTTTAAAGTAGTCCACGAGGTGTCTCGCGACTCGGGTGACGCTTATAATGGTACTTTGTTGGCGAATTTTTAACGGATGACGTCGTCTAATGCCTCGGAGAGGGAAGCTGTGTTCGCTATCGGCTCTATTAATCCACGAGTCATCTGTTATCCGAGCTGGTGATTTCGACTCGAACAGCTTAGCGAGAGAAGTTATATTTTCGCATAAAATAAACACTCGACATCCGTGTACAATAGCAGCGCCATTGAGCCGAGCAAAAAAAAATTTAATCACAATACTCGATCACTTTCGCCGTCGGTCTAGATCATCGATATATAGGGGAAAAAAAACGATCCAACGTGACGAGGCGCATTAGATCGACTTGTAAAAAAAAAAAAAAAGAGGGCTCCCGATCGGTATACCACGCGTACACGCGCGCTTTCATTTCTCTCTCTCTCTCTCTCTCTCTCTCTTTGGCCGTAGGCGCGTTACTCGCACTCGTATACTCTCGTTACTCCGCTCACACGTGCGCGCACGCGATCCAGTTTCGCCGACGCGCCGATCGAAATCGAAAGTGTGCGTACGATGTATACGATATATTATAAAGTACACCACCCGATATAGTCTCTTCCGATCGGTATATGTATAGAAAGCCGTCTATCAGTAGCTGTAGCGCCACACGCGAGTATGTTTGTTTTCGCGACGCTAAGTATCGTCGTCGATATCGACGCGAAAACGCCTTTGTTTGCATTTCAGTGCGCTCGAGCGAAACCGAGCGGTGAAGCTTTTTAAACCGCGGCGGGAGAGAGTTCGATGAACTTTCTTATTGTACATTACTCGAATCGTGCCGTTTTTAATTTTTTTTTGGAGTAAGACGAGAGCTTTTGACGAAAACCGCGGTAGAAAAAGTCAGCTCTGCTAAGGAATGGCAGAAGCTTTTGAGAAGAGGCGAACCGATCGCTGCAGGAAAATCGGCGTCGGTGGCGGGAGTGCGAGGCGGATCGCAAACGAGAAAGAGAGAGAAAGGAGTCGGCGGCTCAGCGACGTAGGAGGCGCGGGTCGTCGAGCAGCTGGCGTCCAACAGAGCAGCGTCAGGCAGTGAGCTTCGCGCAATAGACCAGAAATGTTGTCTCTCAGTCGGCGCCGACTAGTCCGTAAGTCGCGACGGAGTAGCCGTTCTCGGGAGCCCGCGAATTTTCAAACCGGCCGCCAGGACATGTGAGCGCGTTGTTGTACATTTATCCTTGTTATATCATTGCTCGAACTCTGGATTAAAAGTTTCTTACGCTTAGTGCCGATTTCGCGTGTGTGCCAACGAATTCGACTGCTCGACCACGTCTCGTGCTCAGAGATGAGGCTGTTCCTGATCGGATCGATCGTCGCGTTTCATCTGCTCCAGGTACACGTTATACCTTTGTATCTTTTAATAGGTCCGTTGTATGTCGGGGGGAGAGAAAAATAACGATCGCGCGCTTGCGTGTGGGTATACATACACGGAGAATTTTGCCGATCTCACCGCGGCGAAAGCGAACGCGGATAATTAACGGCACATCGGTCGGCGTTTGTTTATTTCGACGGAGATCGGCTGAGATCGAGGATTTTTTCGCGTCGTCGCGATTCGATCGACGCGAAAATCGGCCTTTTTACATTATTCATAAGAGCGTATAAAGCCGGTACGCAAATAGGACGTTTACGAGGCGTAAACACGCGAAAATTCTCTCTCGCGGACGATTTATCGGCAAAAATGACGTCGATAGTCGAAAAAGAGGGGAAAACGAGCCGAGCGCATGAATGAACAGACCATCCGCGCGTCGTTGGATCTCAACTGCTTTCTCGTTTGCGGGATAAAGAAACGCCGGTAATACGCCGCGTTTATGCGCTATATTCGCGTAATCGCTCGTAAGCTGTTCTAAAAAGGGTCGCTCTCTCTCTCTCTCTCTCTCTCTGTTTAATGGACGAGTGATTTTCGAATTATTGTATTAATTCAGCTCGTCGGTTCTTTCCACGCCGTGTTATCGATTAAATTAAGAAGTTAACGCGTTTCCAGTCGATCCTCCGCTGAAGAGAGCTGCATACAATACAACGTTGCCATTGACTCGAGAGAGCGAAAACAAAAGTGCAAGTGCAAGCGCGCTCGCGGCGACGGAGAAAGAAAGAGCGAAACAATCGTTCGTGGGAATAATGTACATAGAAACTTTGACGGTGATTCAAGGGGAACAGCTCGTTGCATCGATCGGTCGAAAAGAGGCGTGTTACATAGTGCTTGGGAAACTTGAAGTTTTGCACTTTATAACGTATAAGCGCCGCGCTAATGAGCGAGCGATATAGGAAATGGATATAGGAATCAAATCTGCTCAGAGGCGTTGTTGGGAAACTGGGTCGAACCGAGAAGGAATCGCCGTTATCATCGCTGCAGACACCGGTATACAGAAAACAATGATCACCGAGTCTCGCGAGGCCTACTTTTTCAACGGGTTCGCGAACGAATTAAAATAAAATTATTCCGAGAAGCGCGAAGCGTAAATCACTCCAAAACTAGCCTAACAGTATTATACCGCAAATTTAAACCCTGACATAATTACAGAAGAAACCCTGCCCTTTGTATCTTTGCCTTTGAAAAAAAAAAAAAAAAAAGTCTCCGAACTGGTTTCTCCGTAGGCGTGTCTATAAATTTCGCTCTTCTCAGCGCACATCCCGCACATTCTCTCCGCGTTTTAAGCTCCGAAGAAATTACTAGCGAGATCCGATTAATTCTCCCTTTTAAATGCCACGCGAGCGACACTTAATTAACACTCGTATCCGATGCGTGTACTTTATCGAATATGCTACGAGTATAAAAGAGCCGCTTTTTTTATCTCGACTCGCGATCTGCCTTAATGGAGCGGGAAAATCGTTGGCGCGGCGCTCGATTATACGGGAGTTTAACCGTGCTTATTTATTAGCGATTGTATTATTATCCGTGTTATTCCAGCAATCTCTGGAGAGTCGGTAGAAAACCGCGTTCCGCTTTACGATAATTGATTTCCTTTGTCCTCTCGTCTCTTACTCTCTTGGACTGCATCCCCCCTTAACCCCTCAACGATGCGTACGAGAGATTCAACCGAGCTTTACGGCTTTAAAAATGCCGTTGCTTCTCGCCTGCTGACCCCGGGTCGCACCGTTGTAAACTGGCTACTTTATCGCGGTCGGCGGGCTATTTAAACTGGATTTTTCGCGCGTTTCCAGTTATGCCTTCGCATGGCTCGCGTTAAAGACATCGCTAGAATTCTCGGAGGAGCGAGCCTGACATTGACATTAATTTTGCCTAGCGAGGAGGAGGTAAAAAGTTCTACTACATGGAGACTCGCGATCTCGAATCGGCGAGAGAGCGCAACGAGGTGTCCATATTCGGAGGGAAGACATCGTGCGTGCTTACGCGCGTGGAAAGAATCTTCACTGAATGTATTGTAATTTTTTTTTTTTTTTTCGTTTTTTTACGAAAGAAAGCCTCTGTATAATACGCGTAATCGTATCACTTTCGACTTGGCGCGAATATCGCGTGTTTTGATCAGCCTGTCGATTGCCGGGTTTCTTCGGATACAACAATAGCATCCCGGATCGGGAATAATAGGTATACCGTTACAGGCGCGCGTGCGCGAGAACGTCAAAATCGTCGATTCGAGTCGTATAAGCGAGGACGAAAAGACCAAAAATCAAAACTGGGCTGCGAAGGTGGCTGAATCAGGGTCAGGCATGCACGGCCTCTCTTCGCTGCGCTTATTGAAGGCCGTTAAAGTGCGAATGCGCGTTCGCGCATCAGCCTTAACATTGAATTTCGTGCCGCATAGCGATGCCTCTCTCTTATTTACACACGGTGCGAGTCGTTTAATTAAGCCTTCTTTTCTCACGCGCTCGATCGGAAAAAAAGCGACTGATGCGAGGGAACAATTTTCATTGAAAAGATAATTGCAGAGACAAAGATCCCGTAACCCGTATAAAAGTTTCGAAACTCTGCAGCTCGAAAAATTGGAACGACTCGTATGCGCGCACGGAGCGCAGGCAAATATATAAGCGCGTTTATACGGTAGGAGTGACAGCTATATAGCGATGAAGTCATCGGTGAAATTTCCCGCTCTCGCTTTTCCGCGGCTGACGTCACTGTGTATAAACAGACAGCGGCGAATTTATTCGCTACACGATATAGTCGCCTCCTTTTACGGCTTTTCGAATAATCTGATTCTAGGTATAATATAAAAGAGAGCGAGATTTTCTTTTCTTCGGCCCGTTTCCTTATTTTCAAGCCCATTGTTCGAGGATTATTAGGAGAAATCATGGGATCCGCGCGTTACGCGTTATGCAAAGCCCGGCGAAGGAGGTATAATCGACGGGGAAAACAAGAGACGTGAATCTTAGGGAAAAAATAAACGCGTGTAACGCCGTCGTGTCCGGCAGCATCGGGAACCACCCACGCGATGTGTGCATACACTACACGCGTCGGTTCTAACCGTAATAGGAAGTGCGTGAGCGGCCTCTGAAGCATACACGCCTCGGTTCTCTCGTTCGGTATCTTGAATGCGTGTACCTGGGCGCCTGTAGTTATATCTCTCTCTATTGCTTTATCTGGCCTGATTTGCGCTCGTTCGCTTGTCGTATTATATTACCGCGAAGGATTGTCGAGATTATACTGATCAGAGGCTTCGATCGAGTAGTTTCGCATACTGTACATTTGCGGACTCGCTCGGGCAGCCGATACTATAACGATAAACATCCGCGATGAATTTAAACAGCCCATTCGGTGAAATTGACTCATCCGCGCAGGATACCGCGCGTTAAAACTAACGACCCAATCACTCATCCGCATCGTCTTTTCGCGTGTGTGATTTGCGAAACGAGCCCTTCGTACATATACGATGTACATGGCAATTTGTGCATGTTCTGTTTTAATCACCGATACGAGGAGAGACGCGTCGTAATAAGGTATTTTTAGATATCGTTCGGCTCCGCGATGAATATTCATGGGCGATTACACGCGAGATGTGCAGTGAAAAAATTTTTTCGAGGGCATACGATCTAGTGAAAAAACCTTTTATCTCGGCTGAACGCTATACTCGTGCGGGATGTGAAAGGAGCTATTGGCACGAGTCGAAATAAATTAACTGAAATTTGATTTAAAAAAAAAAAAAAAAAAATGGACGAAACTTACTGCGGATTCTACCGGTCGACAACTTTCGAAACCTTGAAAAAATCATCGAGTGTCTATTTCGTAGAACTAGACACACGCCCGGTGGAGAATCGAAGGTGATATATGGCGATTGTTTTCGCAAACATTTTCGAACAGGGCGTAGCCTGCATATTCGTCCATTATACACTCGGTATCTCGTTCGATTTTATATGGTACCAAGCCTCCGATGCATTAACGAACTCCTTTTTTACAGCCATGATCGTTTTATCCTTTACGACTTCTCCCTCCGCTCGTCTTCGAGAAGGGCGTTCGATCATTAAAAGCTCTTATACGGCTTCTTCGTACACTTTGAGATTTAGTGCTCGAATATTTCAGCGAATGGGTAAACAGCGATTTGCCATGTACTGTATACACGAGAGGCGTTGAGTATCGTTTTAGCGAAGCGACCAACCGAAGTTATTGCTTCATCGAGCAGAAGCGGCGAAATTCGAATGTTTTCTCGGGAACGTATGATTATATAGGATAGTAGTAGCCGCTCCCGATAAGGCAATTAGCGATTACTCGCGATAGATCGCACGTTATAAGGAATGATCGTCGATCCCTTTTTAAACGCTCGGGCGCTTTTCTCACAGCAACGATGCGATTATATGGCCTCGGTGTGAAAGGATAATCGTCGTCGCTGTCGCGGATTAAATTTTATCGCATACCGAGAGTACAAGAAGAAAAAAGTCGTATAGGGATTTTCGAGGATAAAACAGGGAAGCTACGAGTAGCTCACGGCGTATAGCGCGTAACTAACGAATGGGAACGGAGCATTATCATTTTGTAATTTGACGTGGCTGCAAAAAAAAAAAAAGCCGCAATCGCTTTATACCTTCTGGCCTAGCATCCCCCATTATCGATATCTGCGCACGCACTGCGTATGTATATCGGTATCTTCGCCGAAGCTGTTAAATTTAAAATAATCGAACCGCGCAATTTTTTCACTCGAAGCGCATTTCTTAGCGAAGATCGTCGCGTCTAGCGTTAAAAAATATAACGATAATCAGAGCAAAAGCTAAAATCCAGCACTATACACACGGCAAAGCAGCGCCTCGACATTCACCTTCACCTGGAAAGCCGGCAATTACATTAATGACGGCGTCCCTCTCTCTTCTCCTCCTCTATATAGCCGATGTGCGTGCGCGCAATTGTCGTTTGTCAAGCCGCGGGAGGGCTGCGTTATATGTTGTCTTTTTTTTTTTTCGCCTCTGTGCCGAGATTACAATCGGCGCGTGCGGGCTCATTGTGTCTTCGTGCCTCTAGGCTTATAGCAAACGTTCTCTCTCTCTCTCTCTCTCTCTCTCTCTATAGTCATTTTCAGTTTCAAAATTCTCCCCCGCAGTGGCTCGTTGCGCTTTTGCAAACACCTGGCGAGGCTTTTATTAGCTGTTTCGTTATACAAGCTCTGCTTCGTTGCGTCGGTATATGTATACGCAGGTACTTTTGTTCGCGATAATCGGTATAAAGGATCGGCTGCAGCACGAGAACCGATAATTTTCGCTTCGAGCTCGACTGGTCACTGCACAGCCTGTATATAGTAGAGCGACGTAATATTACGCATAAGTAACGAGAGCTGGTACGCCCGACGGCATTAACGATTCTTCGCGCCTCCGCGACCGTGTGTGTGCGGCCTTGATTTCGCGGAGAGGATGAGTCGAGCTTCCAAGGCCGCGTTAGCGCGTAAATTCGTCGTCCCTTTGACGGGTAACGATCCTTTGATTCGTTAGTTACGTCCGATGAACAATGCTTTTCGGAAACTATGTCGACGCGTTCGGGAAAATTCGAGCTTTGTTTAAAAACGCGCACAATCCCATAGCGATCGGTATTATATACTCCGAGAGAGAAACCCGCGTACGCGGCTTGGAAATAACGTCGGTAAAGTTTTATTTCGCCTCGAGAGCGAAACTGCAGCTGCGTATTCCGCATTACACTCTCGGGAGCGAGAGCAATTTCACGTATCAAAATCGTCCGGAATCGAGAAAAAAAAAAAAAAAAAAAGGAGAGTCGGCGAACTAACGCGCATCGATATTACGGCGCGTATTAAACGCTTTCTCGGCGATATAAATCAAAAACAAGCTTTGAGCATTCGAGATTACGAAGAATTCGCTATAGGCTGGCCTTTCCTTTTACGACCGTTCGATTGAAACTCGTTCGCTTTTCCTTTCTTTTTTCCCTTTGCTGTGAGAGATTACGAGTATTAGGGCCTTCCGGTATGCGTCTATGCCGGATGTGACCAAAGCGCGGACGTTTGTTTTCCTTTTAACGCGACAAATTGCCGTTAAATTGTTTTGTTATTTTAATTTTGGGGAAAATCGCTTGTGAAAAACCTTTTGAACGTAAATATACACAGATATATAATAACGCTCTCTCTCTCTCTCTCTCTCTCTTTCTCTCGAGCGTTGAATGCGTAATTATCGTACACTTATATACGCTCTATGGGAACGCGCACGGATTTGGAAATAAAGAAGACAATAAGCCGTTAAATTTATAAATCTTTTAGTCCTCTCGAAACGCGCGCTTCGCAGAGCGAAGATCCTTATCGGGTGTGGCAGGTATTGCAAAACGCTTTTCTCTCTGTATATACCGCGCGCGCGCGCGCGCGAAATTGAATCAGTCGATATATATGTAATAAATCGGCGCCTCGCTGTGCGTTATCTTCAAGGTTTCGCAGTGTGTGCACGGAACATATACACGCGGGTATAATTGCCTGGGAACCGTCGACCATTCAGCGGATGCCTCTCGCGCTACGATGCTAATCTGGTGTGCAGACGACGGGCGGGTAAAAATGGCGCTAAAATTGCCGGAAGCTGCAGCTCAGGTTCGAGGATGCGACTCTCGAGGAAAAAAAAATAGAAAGTTCGCCGACTTCCAGGTATTCCGGAGCTTTCACCGTGTGCTCCGATAAAACTCGGCTCGAAAAAAAAAAAAAATTTTTCATCGGCGTAAAAGACGCTTCTTAATATGGAGCGCCGCCGCACAGCCCGAGTTTCCCAATCCTTCGATGCTGTCCTTCTTACTTAACAGCGGCCGCTAATGTGCAGCTATTTCATTGCTCAACATACCGACCCTCGGTTCCGTCGTCGCGAAAATTTCGCGGGGTTGGCGTTAGAAATCCAAGGATACGCAAATAAGTGTAGAAGCATCTCTTATATACGTAAGTCGAAAATATAGAGGAAGCGGTCGTTTCGCGCTTTTTAAAAATCTAACAACGTACGTTCTCTCGAGAATCGTAAATTTCAAGCGCGCTCGGCGTATTTCATAACTAGCGCGCGTGTTTATAGTTGGTGTATTAATACGCGAGAGCGTTTCGCCTTGGAGAAGAGGTAAACAGAGCTTCGCAATTTCAGGATAAACGCATGCTATACTTATGAATCTGATTTTTGGTAACAACGAATAAATTTAAAGCTCCGGAAAACGATCAGCACTGCGAGACCGACAGGAAGCCGTCCGTGAAATTCCACAGCGACGACAATGAAATTCTGACGCGTCGCACCTATATACTCCTCAATGACAATCGCGCGCCATGCCAATATAGCAACGATAATAATACACTTCCTTACCTATAACTAATTCGATCTTTTGTCTCTCTCTCTCTCTTGCAAGAATAACGGGTTCGTCCCCTCCCTCGAGCTCGCGGTTAATTAAAGAGCATATAGTTAATTAACGAAGTCCCGCCACACGTAACATCCCCGATAAGGAAGCGAAATGTCGTACGGGTTCTCTGACGCAAGCGCAGCTGGACCCATATTCGCGAGGCCGAATCGCCGTGGCATGCGCATTGTTTACATAATTCCAGAGCGGACGAGTTTGCGCAACGATCCACTTCTAACTTTTTTTTTTCTCTCATCTCGGGGGAGGGAATATCCCGGGAGGTTCCGGAGGTATATAATTTCGACGTTCGAACTAGTTCTTTTAGGTAACGAAGGGTGAAGCCGAGTTGTATATATATAATGGGTCGGTATAGCTTTGTTCTCTTTTTTTTTTTTCTAGGCTGTTCATTTTTCAACGATTTAATGGACGGTTGAGAAACTTGACGCTTTATTGTTTGGCGTAGCTTTTATTATTTTTTTCACGGCTGTAATCACATTCGTCGTGAGAACTTTTGGCTTCTCGACGACGCGTGAATGTCGCAACGATAAGCGACGTTTTCGTTATATACTCGGCGAAATTCATCAATTCGTCAGGAGGTTCACTGTCTCGCTCGCGTTTCCTTATTTGATTTACGACAGCTCGCCTTGTAAGGGATACGGCCAATTTATCATCGACTTTCTTCTGCTCGACTTGACCAGAGTTGATCTTGCAAAATTCTCTGCGCGTGGGACCACTTTGATTCCGGAGCCTTCATTTAGTCTACTCCTATTTGTCTTCCCAGCGCTTGCGCAACGTCAATTCCGAACTTTCTTTCCGATTTTATACACAATGCAATACTTGGACAGCGGAATTTAGCACCGTCTACTCGTAAAAATTCACGGCTGATTTACGCGCTCTCTCTCTCTCTCTGCTTTTGTCTCGCAAAGGACCATCCCTCTGAAATTTACACGCGTTTACTCGTCCTTTATCCACAGCTCGTCTCCCGTAAATATCCCGCGACTCGCTCGGTGCGCGAAGAGGCTAACCTTATCTTCGCGCCCGTGAATGGAGCCTCGTAAAGCGAGAGCTTTAAAGAAAATCGAGAAAAATTTCAGCATGCAAATGTCGTCGCGCCAAAGAAGAATGCGGCAGTAAAGATAATTTATGCCCTTTGTTCTCGGTCCATATAGGTGTCGGTCCTCTGCCTGACGGCAGACGAGATCGAGGCCGAGAGGAGCGGCTGGAACGTAAATCCCGAGACGCAGTATCACATACAGACGGACGAGGGACCCGAGAGATACTTTCGTTTCCAGACGCTCAACGGCCAGTACAGGAAGGAGAAGCGTCTCGAGGATGGTACCGTCATCGGCACTGAGGGATGGCTCGATCCCTTGGGCTATCTACGCATCAAGGACTACATAGCCGATACCAAGGGTTTCAGGATACTCAAGTGAGTGTATACGATAATTTTCAGCTATGATTCGAGTGTATAACGATTTTAACCTAACGCTTTGCATCAGGTCCAAGATGATATTCGTCGGTAAGGACAGGCCGATCCAGGACGCGGTGGCGATATCGAAGAAGCTTCCCGCCAACAGCGGCGTTCTAGCGCGACCCGTGCGACCGGTCAATCCGTTCAGGTATATAGACGCCGTAATCGTTATTGCCTAGTCCGATAATAACAGCGCACTCTATCATCCACACACGGGGCAGGAAGTCGAGAGACATCATCGTTCACGCTCGAGAAATTTTATTTCCCAGCGTCGGCTAATTAACTCGATCTAATAATAATCGGAAGCGAGAGCTGCAATTTGACCGCTAATTATTTCAATCAGCCCGCGCCTTCGTTACACTTACGCGAAGGACGCGATCGGCCTCGTTGTAATACGCTTTTGTGTCTGCACAGGCAACCCGAGCTGAAGGACGTGTCGAGCAATAGCATCGAGGCCGGGTACGTCTCCTCCACGCCGGCGCCGATCTCACCGGTTCAATCCATCAGGTATGGTCTTTATACGAGGTTTACGCAAACGATACCGATCTCTATACGTATCGGTGAATTGCAGATTGCGACCGGTCGCGGTGACGACGCTGCGACCTCGGCCCTTCTCCCTGACGACCCCGTCGCCCTATCACGATGACGTCGCTGGTAACTACCTCTACGATAAGCCCTACCGCCAGAAACCGGCGCTGCTGGTGGAACCGCCCTTCCTCGACCAGGACCAGAACCACCTCGCCAGCCAGAGCAACACCAAAGCCGTACGCCTGGCGCCTGCGACGTTCAGGTGTGTGTCTTATTATACCGATCTATTTCGGGATGTATATACAACGACGAGCTAATTCGCGCGCAGTTTGCATACGCATTATCGAAAGGTTAACGCGCCGCTCGTGTAATCAACTTTTACAACAACCGTCAATCTCTTCCCACGCGATATCGTTTAGCCTAACGGATTTCTCGAAAACGACCGACTACCGATCGTCTACGATTTTCCACTTATCGCTATAAACTCTCTTAAATATAGTATACTCACGTGCACGTATAACGCGTGTGTTGCAGAGGCTACAGGCGTTACAACGGCACCGCGAGCAACGACAATAACGGCGGCCGATTCCCGGCTCGTCGGAGAAACAACAACCGATCGCCCTCGAGATCTACGTCACCGGCTTACAAGGAGTACGAATTCCCGTCCTACGACGGCACGCACAGCACCGCCGACGGCTTCAAGTACTACCTGAAGAAGCAGTACCACGAGGAGGAGCGAACGAGGCCCGACAAGACGATCGGCTCCTTCGGCTACGTCGATCCCTTCGGAATTCGCAGGGTCGTCTACTACAAGGCCGACGCTCAGAACGGCTTCGTCCACCGGAAGAACAATCGATACGTCGGACACAACGCCAAACCCTACGATCCCGTGCCGATCGCTGCCGATCAGGCGATGCACTGAGTTTTTCGGCTATCCGCCTTCGGTCGAATTACCCCCCCCCCCCCCCCCATCCATCGCTCTTTTTCTCTTTAGGCGAAGTATATAGGTAGAAGTGCCTGCAGGACTCGATGTATCCTCTGGAGAACGATCTCGAGCTACGGCGATTATGCTTACTAATTTTTATACCGAGTGAAAACCGCGATGACACGTCTCTTCGCACTCGAGCGAGTGGGGAGATGTAATATTTTATCGAGCGATATACGCATACATGTAGTTAATATACGTATAGTCATTAATTTTAAACGATGCAATAGCGTACGATCGAGACTAAAACGACTGTTTTACACGAGATTATATTCTAAAATCGCGCGAGAGAAAACAATACACACGGGTATAATCTCGCGCTGAACGAACTTCAAAACGTTTGAAACAACGTAAAAACACACCCGCATTGTTCCGAGACAATTGCGCGACGATCGAACGAGAGCTACTTTCCACCATGAGCTATGCTAAATTTCGAGTTTTCGAATACTTTGCGCTCTCTCGAGAAACGCGAGGACCTCCTTGGGGGAGAATTCGAGCGTGGGAAGCGCTGCCCACGCATCATCGTTGCACACATCGTTGCACTTCTCTCTTCTGCGGTGCACGTGGTTTTCGCGCGACTACCATAAACGTCGAGAGAAGCGAATAAAGCTCGCATTTCTCGTCACTCAGCAAGAGTACCAAATTCGGGAGTTGCGCAACTATCGCGAGTAGGCTCCAGCTTTGGACAGTGTATATACGACGTACGATTATCGTTCTTTTGTATGCGAGTCAATTCTACGGAGTACAATACACGGAGCCTGTTTGAGAATCGAGAGTATCTTCTAAGCTCGTCTGTGTAACGTTGTAAGCTTTCGTAATATGTAACCGTCCATTATTGGATAGAACGACAACTGCGATGCGTTTACATAGTCTAACGATACGTACGAGTAGTTCAAATCTCGCATTAGAAATGCTCAGGTATATTCGCGAGTGATTCCAGATCACTTCTTCTTTCTTTGCGCTAATCGTCGTGTTTGCGTACACACACACACACACACACACACGCACACAGACTCACTCGCGCGAGAATGTGAAAGTATCGAAGAACGTTATAGAGCATTAATCAAAACGACTTCGCGCCGCCGCACTAATGACACGAGGAGAAAAACCCGTGTAAAAGCCGGTGAAAATTAGAAAAATAGCGTGCGAGTCTAAAATTAACGTAGCGAGCTGTGCAACTAGCGCGAAGAGTTTTATTAAGCCAAGTGTGTGGATACTTCAGCCGGCCATTCGCTTTTTTTACGCGCGTCGATCTAGCGTGCGAAAAGAATTTTCTCGAAAAAAAAAAAGAATGGTAAAAACGCATAGGGCTTCGGCTCGAGTATACAAAGCAAAGCGTCGATAATTTTAGCGCGCTGCCAATTTTCCAAACGAGCAGCGGCGAACGAGAGGAGGCGGAGCCATAACCGCGTGCTTAACGATCCATCGCGCGCGAGAAGTAAATAAATAAGTACAGCGCCCGGTATATAACGTAACAAGTCTTAGGGTAATCAAAAGCAGAGCGCGACATTTTTTCTCTCCGCGCCCTTTTTTTTCCCCTCGCGATAATCTCGGCCGCGATGCGGTAACCCAGTGTTAAGCGAGCGTTAAGCAACGGAACGACTCGTTTTTATCGCGTTATATTCCCCGTAGATTGTAAGGAAAGAAACGAGCCGCCGATCATCGCGTGTAATGAACCGGTGATCGGTAGCGATTTCGTGAGACGCGTCGTTGGAGCCTTGACGATCACAGTGCATTTACGTTTCATCTTTTGGGTGTGTTCTTCGACGAATAATTCAGGGGTATCAGTTTTGGGTGAGACTTTTTTACTCTCTATGTTAACGGTTTACTGGGTTCGCTGTGACTTTCGCTCGCAGACTTTTTCGGAATGCACCCTGGTCACAAGGCTTCGAGTCAAACGCCTCGATGTGTAAATATATGAAATACATGATGTTAAGATGAATAAAAATTCTGAAAATTATGCTGCGATGGCGTTTTGTATTGACTAAAACCGTTCGATCTTTCTGTCGATTATCAGACATACACTATAGCTACTTTCGAGAAATGAGTTGCCAGCTTTCCGAGCCTCAGGCTAGCGAAGATAGGTGGCGCATAGACAATTTTGTGTTTCCCACAACGCTATATGTGCCCAGAATGTTACATATACGGTGTACTATAAGAACTATGTAACTGTAAGGGCTATCACACGTAAAAAGGAATACCGATAAACAACGGCTGACAGCCAATCAGAAGCAATCTTTCAATGGACTCATTAGTTCGTATTCTCTCCCCACCACCTCAATAACGGAACAAGTCCGTTTAACGCTTACTTCTGATTGTCTGTCCGCCGATATTCCTTGCTATTCCTTTTTACGTGCGATATCCCTTAGAAAACGCCTCCCGTCATTCGATTATCTGGCCTGGCAGTCACGGAACGGCCCTTTAGAAAGTGACCCTCAAAATCCGCGGAGTAAAACTCCTGGAGGAGGTCGTGACAGTCTAGGAATGATTATAAATCACTCTATGACGGAGAAACGTTCGCTAAAACTACTAACAGGTAGAATCGAGTAGTAGCCCTTGGTTACGTCCGGAACAATACCTATGCCAAAATTGCCTCGGGTCTATACTTGAGCTGCTTATGATATAACTATCCTTTGCCCGAATTATCATCTCTAACACTTCATACAAGTTTGGCCATGCTAGAGCAATATTATGACCTTCAAAGTACAAGCAATTATAATTTATCTAAAATTGAGACAACATCTAGTTTTGTTTGATTGATAAACTAGTTATGGTGAAGGGCATAAAAGAGTCGTTATATTAGGAAACAAAAATTCAAGTCTCACTTTAATCATGATAAAACTTCAACTCTCAAGATCACTTGCTACGCGGAATACATGAGAATATTGCACGAGTAACATATGGATACACGTTAGATACAGATAAAAAAAAAATGCGTTGCCTTGTCGGGTGTATAACAAATGACGAACCTCATACAAAAGTCACGAATTTTACATTTTCTTACATATTTAACATTCGTATAGTATTAACTATAGGTGGTCGACAAACAACACTAAAGCTAAGTTTCGATGAGTGGTCTTTCGTTGACACTATTCAGGATGCTCGATAAAGATGGATCGCTCGCGATGATCTAGGGACGGTATTTGCCGGTGTCCTGTCGCCTGTCGACCTGCACGTTGCCGGTCTGGGCGGCTTCACGGGCGTCAGCCTCCTGTAAACAACGAAGAATCATCGGATTAATTCACGATCGAAAAGAAGAACTGAACTACTATATCAGTAGGGAGTATTGAAACGCACCTCTTGTTGCCTGATACCAGCGTAGATGAGGTCCAGTCCCTTCTGGATCTCCTCGCTTACTGGGGGTGGGGTGGGGATGTGGTCTCCGGTCGCGTGGAAGCCGGTCTCGTCGGCGGTGTAGTGGATGGTGATCAGCTGACCCTCGGGGCTGGTGTAAGAGTAGCTGCCTTGCTGGACGAGAGCTTCGCCGCGGTCTTCGCCTTCGCCGAACGTCTTGAGGTATCCGCTCTCCTCGGCGATGATGTTGTTACCGGTTTCGTAGCTGTGCGATAATAGCGGTAATTTTAGTAAATTCGAAACGTAAACGCCGCAATTTGTGCGCGATGAATAGCGTTTGGGTTTACGAGGCGAGCTCGCATCGATTATTACCGATGTAAAAGCGAAATTCCACACTGTCTCGAGTGTAATCACGCGGCTTTACGGTTATTCTCGCTGAAAGCAACGGTTAATTAATTATTCCGACCACAGCCCACGCCGATTATGAAAGCTCGTTATCCATTTACTTATGAGCCAATTAGAGATCGGTTAAATTGTAAAATTAGACGCCGCTATGAACACGCAGATACACAATGTAAATCAACGTCGATTCGACCTTGCGTAATCGCAATTTTTGCGTTCGAACGCGTATTCCCATGTATTCCTCTCTCAGGCATATTTTCTCGGAAAATCGGTTCGGCTCGACTTTTTCTCGACGTTTAGAAAGGTGAGCTTCCAGAGAGAAGAGCCAAGTGCAAAAAAAAAAAAAAAAAAAAAAATCGGCATCGTTTCCCAAGCGCGAGCGCGTTCGCACGGTGTATAGATAAGGTGCACCAATCGCGATCGGCAACTACAGCTATAGCTATATATACATGTGAAAAAGTAACGTGAACAGATGTCGCAGATGTGGCAACGTTCGAGAGAGTAGTTTTAAATCGATGAAAGGAGGATCGCGATCGTGTTCCGACGATCCTTGAACCTTACCGATCACGCGAGTGTGTACAGCCGCTAGTCTTCTTCTCGCATTTTTTTTACTCGACGCCGTAGATTGCAGGCGATCGATTTAATAAGGCCGATGCGGGTATACGATTTTCCATTGCGAAAATATCGAGACCGCGAGTCTTATACCGATCTCGGTTGGATTATGAACGATCCGGGCTTTTATGTAAGACGCGAGCTGGAGATTTTACGACTGTTCGATCGGTAATCTGTTGGATTTGGAAATACTTGTCGAAAGTCAATTACCTGGTGCGGTAGGTTCCATCGTGCTCCTGCTGCTTGTTCCACTGGAGGATGGGAATGGGGGTGGTGGTGGTCTTTCTGTCGCCCTGGGTACCAGCTGGTTCCTGGTATTGCTGGTTCCTCTGCTCCTGGTACTGTCCGTTATCGACGTTCTGGTTCTGCTGCTGTGGCTGCTGAGGCTGGAAGCCCTGGTTAGGGTTCTGGAAGGGTCTGCCACGATACGCATCCTGGGCCTGGGCCACGGCCACGCAGACGATCACAGCCAGTATCTGCGGACGAAAGTTCGTTTCCCGATAACTACAAGAGCTCGTCTACGCTCGAAAGATCGGTATCGCGCGTACGCGGCGCATCGAAAGAAAGTTACGGCTGATTCATCCGCCTCCTTTTTTATGCCGGTGGCATAATACACACTCTGGGGCACTTGTGTAGCAGCGTCTCGAGATCCATCCTCGAAATTTCACTTTCGATCTCGCGCGCGCGCGCGCGTCTATATGTAACGCATGCGAACTTCACCATATAGGTATACACTCCATCATCGTCATCTTCTTTTCGCTTTCGAATCGCGCTGCGGCGTGTAATGCACGATGCACGGATTTAGTCCTGCGAGGGAGACTTTCTAAGCCCCTCGATCATTTCGTCGCTGTGTGTTGTACGCGACTCGATCGATACATATGTATATGCCGTGCACTCGAAGTCTTCCGGACACCGCGGGCGAAAAGCGATCGGCGCTGAAAACAGTGCGCTGCTGTATAAATCACTGCGCGATAGAGAAAGATTACATAAGCCGGTGAAAGATCGCGATCCGTACCTACGCGAGATACTCTGGATACGCTGTGCAGAGACTTTAGACTCTTCCTTGTATGCGCAATTTTTTAAGTTTTTACAGAAGAACGTCGATCGTGGAAATTTCGCAATCGCCGAGTACTTGTATAATGCAAATTCCGTCTTATCACGGGAACACGCAGACACACGATACATCTAATTACATACAGCCGTAATTACAACATAGTGCAGTAGTACATCAACTATTACGCCATTCCAAAATCGGACTCGGCAAAAATCGCCTACACACGCGCGGGCGCGCTTACAGCTCCTATATCTCTTTCTCTTCGCGTCTGTATATATATATATCGGGATAATGTACCTGGACCGCGCCGAGCGGTGAAAGTGAAAAGCGGCGCGGGTCGTTTAACTCCTGACCCGTTAACCCATCCTCTCCGCCCGCCCCGGCCCATCTTACACAGTCCTCTCCGTGCTTATGCGATATTACAGGTTCGATGAAAAAAAAAAAAAAAACAAAAACAAAAGCGCGCGAATTCGATTTTCGAAAAAAGTCGCGGTGTTGGAAGAATCTCTCGGCTCAGCGATTATTATACGAAGAAGGAAAATGGAATCGTATAATGGAAAACCGCAACGACCTCGGAGCCGAGAGAAGCTTGAAAAGAAGGCAACAGTTTCTCTCTTTCTCTCTAATGCAGCTATACTGCACGGGCGACGATTAGAGCGTAACAACCGAATTCCCGACCGCGAAGACAATGATATATTCTCGCTGAAAATGGAGATAACTGGGATGTATAACACTCACCGCAGTCTTCATCCTGTCGTCTCTCGGTTATTCCTCTTTGGTCGGACGTGTATAATAGCCGCTGGCCTGACACTCGCGCGAAACGAACCAACTGAAGATACGTAGGTGAAGAAGTGAAGAAGCAGCGGCGATGGTAGTGAAGATGATGCTTTCGGCGCTTCACGAGCCTATCTATTGTGGAGAGGAGAGGAGAGAATCCCCTTATATACCGACTCTCACTTTATCCCCCTACTTGCGACGCGGTGCCTAGCTACCATCTCTCGTGAAGATATATGTATATACGCTCTCGCCGCTGCCGCTGATGCTCGTAGTATACATAATCCTCGATTATTATTCTGGATGCTCCGATCGCCTCCCTTTTTTTTCAAAGCTGAAAAAGCTCGATGGTCCCTCGATTGTTCTTCATCGATGTACTGCCGATTAATGGGAAATCAAGAGTTACTCCGCTTACACGCCCAGATCCAGTACAACACTCGCGCTGACATTCGATCTCTTCAAACGCGACACGTACATGGACTCGATGCTACGCTTGCAGAGTAATCGAATCGCTGTGCGTAGAAAACGAAGGATTATCGTTATTTCAATTTAGAACGAGCTACTCGTTAAACCGATGGAAAACGTTATCAATCAACATTAATCACTCGAGCCGTGCAGTGAAAAATCAAGGCAACGCAACTTCCGTTTCTCCTCAAACACATTTGTAATCTCAAGCAGGAAACTATATACGCGTGGTACGAGAGAGAGAGAGAGAGAGAGAGAAAAAATTCTCATCCGAGTGTTTGCGTGAACGAAAACATATAATCGTGCGTGTGCAGGCGTTGCCAACTGGTAATACGTATAAGGAGCCACATCTTCTCCAAAAGAAAGTATCTCTCCTGCGATGCGTAGACCAGAGAGATGATCGAAGGAACTTTCGTCCGAGTAAAAGGTATTACACATTGACGACGACGCGCGTGTGCGTTTCTCGACCCGATGAAAAATCGAGAGCGTCTTCGTATTTCATTGTCGTTTCAACATCGTCCCGGCGAACCCGATACACCTACTACAATCTTTCTCTCTCTTCGCGAAAAAAAAAAAAAAAAAAAACTCTCGTCGTCGGCGAAAAAACGAGCGCTTATATTGTTGCGCAAAGCCAGACCAGACCCCCTGATGTCGATTATTTGATTTCTGAATAATTTAGCCGTCCTCTTAGCTCGGGGCGTCGGATGCGCGCGCGCCGGAATGAACGGCATTAGCTTGACGAACCGTTGGATTTCCAGGTATTATTTACATTGTTGCCTAAAGCATCGTTGCGAGTGTGTGTATCACATGCGAAAGACGGCGATTGTGTTGGCTGCGAGGTGTAAAAAAATTGAGGATTTCTCATAAAATTATTACAAAAGAATGTGTCGTCGAAGACAATTTAAATTGTGTAACGCCCGAGCGAGCGTTTTATGGATGCATCTCTTCGCCAGCAGCACGTCATCAGTATCACTTTTTACGTTAGTCATTGCCAGAGAACGTGTGCGTATATTCCAAAAAATTTGAAGTAGAAAAAACACACTACGCGAATAATTTATAGTCCCGATCAAGTGGACTCCCCAAAGAAAAAAAAAATAATAAATAACTGCGAGGCCATAATTCGAAGGGTCTCGAAAAACACGAGGTGCAGCAGCAGCAGCAGCGATCGTAGATTCTGCATACATGGGTGCGGCAGCAGAGCGTGTGTGTGTGCTTTTAATGCCGGAAAAGTCCGCGAGCTATTGCAGGCGCCAGAATCTTCGTACGTTTAATTACGCGCGGGAGTTTCATAATCGAGAGAGAGAGAGAGAGAGAGAGAGAGAGAGAGAGAGAGAGAGAGAGAGAGAGAGAGAGAGAGACGATGAAGACGACGAGAGCCTCGGGAGAAATATATCGGTCGTAGGAACTTTCACGCCTGTGCCCCGCGGAATCCGCCGACGCGGCCGCTGGCGCAGTTCTCTCTCGCTCTGTCTGTGTGTGTGTGTGTATTGATAATTACACGCTCGGCGATTGCCACGATTCCATGGATACTATTAGAAGCGAGAGGCATGACTCGGATTTTTTTTTTTTTGGAGAAGTTGCTGAACCCTTTAATCGACGGTATGTACATTTTTTGAAAGGACGGTACACAAGGTGGTTTCAGCGCGTTGAAATTGAAGATGTATTAAAATTGCTGCTACTCGCGAGTCAATGCTCGCTGGAACAGTCGTCCGGAGAACACGGCGAGCATTGTTCCGGACAACACGGCTCCAAAGTCCCTGGCGGTATGTAGCTCAAATTGTAAGTGGTGTTATCGTCCAAATTCGTGGTAGGTTTGTGGTACGCCGGTTTCTCCGCCCAGGGCTTCTCGACTCTCGTCGCTTCTCCAACCGGCTGGTAACTGAGCTGCATCGTCGTGTCCAGGTCCATAGGTACGTCGGAAGGCTCGTGCTTCCGAATCGGCGCATACGACTTGTTCGGCAGAAGACACTCGCTGCAGTTGGGCATGTACGACAGCCGGTTCGTTGTGCAACCTGCAACAGAAACCGTCATTGTTTAAACACGCAGCTCCACCTAACGAATTCAAAGGATTCGCCGAACAAACTGTCGCCGCATAATAGCGTCGTTTTTGTTTTGTTTTTTTTTTTTTTTTTTTTCGTCTTCAACCGATAGACGCGCGCTTGCCGCATTGTAATAATGCGTGCGCTCGATTGTGATCTCTGCCATACACGCGTATACGCGTCTCGCGACAAAAGAAGGATTTGCGCAACGCAAGCGCTTGTCTCTTACAACACGGAATTCCGTTCTGCGGAGGCAGTGCAGCGAAGGATCTGCTAGCCCCGTTCGCATAGCGAAAAACCGCGAAGGTGATGAGCATGCGAGTTAAGACCGTCCGCCCGAGAAGGAGATATAGCCGAGAGGATTTACTCAGGGACGTGAGAGAGACGCGATGGCTCGAAATAACGTAATGAGCTTTGGGGTTTCTAGCTCGAGCGCTTTATAAACTCACACTCGAAAGGTGCTCGGGAGAGTTCGAGGTTCGCCTCCGGACGAAAGCCGGCCTCGGGAGTGACGCACTTCCAGGTGAAATCGCACTTCTGAGTAGTGCACTCCTGGATGGGACCGCGGCCCAGCAGTTGTCTCGCGCAGGGCAGGATCGGTTTCTCCGGCTTCGGACACCAGTTGCCGACGTAGCTCATCTGTACGCATTACGAAAAAAAAAACGGTGTAATCTAAGCGGGCGAATTATTACGCGCCCACGACGACAATTCCGTTCTGTCATCTGATACAGCGCAATGTATTCCTGTATTGACAAAAATGTTCCACGCAGCGCGTTACCAAATACTTTCACCTTTTCATATTTCACAAGTTTTCACGTTACGCTCGAGAAAGGTGAAAACGATATATATATATAATGTGCAGCGGCGTCAAAATTTCTTTGAAAAATCGCGGTGTAATTCGTTGCTTCCGTTGCGCAATCGGGCACGAAAACCGCGTGAAATTACCCGATTGACGGTGTCGTGCGAAATCGGACAATCGTCGAAGATTTGGTTCTCCGGAGGCACTACGGGCCGAGGCCTGTCGCCGTCGGCGCCTCCGTAATAGCTCAGGCCGTAGGTGGTGTTGTCGTCGAAGCAACAGGCTTTGTTCAGGATGTTTTCGTTGCTCTTCTGCTTGATCGGCTGGACGCGCTCGGGACAATCCTGCGGCCAATAGCTCAGTTTGTACGTCGTGCACTCGTCGACCGGTGTCGTGGGCTGATGGTACTGGGGCTTCTGCTTCCAAGGCTGTTTCTCCTGGACGAGCGGCTCGTTCTGGAAGAAGCTGAGCCGATACGTCGTCGAGTCGTCCACGGGGGCCTGGGATTTTTCGTAACGCCTGATGGGCGCGTAGGATTTCACCGGCTCGCGGCAGGCCGATTCGTAGTAGCTCAGTTTGTACGTCGTGTTGTCTGTGATACATTTTAAAAATTTAGTGTTTGATCGAAACCAAGATCGATGTAATACCTTCCAACGAGCCTCTAGGAAGGCACAAGTTCCCTTTGTACTTGATGGGCTTCGCCTTGGAACCGCACTTCCACGTGAAGTCGCACTTCTGCACGGTTTTGTCCTGTATGGGTCCTCTTCCGAAAAAATTCCTCACGCAGGGGAGAATCTTCTCCTGAGGCTTCACGCACCAGTTGCCCAAGTAACTCATCTGGAATGGATCGTTCAAAGTTAAACTGATACAGCTGTTGCGCAATAATGCGACTTCGTACTTTGTGCGTGGTTTCGTTGGTGAATGGACCCTCGCAAACTGTCAAAGATCCCTGGGGTACGATGGCTTTCGTTACCGTTCTTGGTCCCGGCCAGAATGACATTTTGTAGGTGGTTTTGTCGTCGAGTGGCAGATCCGATTTGTAGTAGTACTGCGTGTAATCGTATACTTATTATTATGACAAGCTCCAAGTGTTGGGCCATGAAAAAAAAAAAAAAAAAACTTTAAATGTGTGCGAAACTTGCCCTGATTGGACGGAATGGCTTTGGGATTTCCGGCTGAACATATCTCTGCAAAAACACAATTCAATCAGTAATTCGTTTCATCTTCAAAGATGGTAGTTTAGCACTTACAAAAGCTTTGAATTCCGGTGTCTTACAACAGAAACAGTTACAGCACTCACTGTGGCCTTGCTGAAAAGTGATAAAATGAACGTTATGATCCGTCTTTATCGTTATTTTTACAATTCGCATAAACAGCTTACTCGTATTTTATTTTTCACTTCGATTATCGACGGTAATCTTTCACGCGGACGTCTATATAGGATGAAAACGAAAGCTCATTTTAACTGCGCTCGCAATAACTTTTTTTCGAATGAATCGCTACTTACGGTTCCTGTGGGCATATTTCCATCTTACTTTGTTAAATTTTGAGATTGTTCGGAAGCAAAAAGTGCGGTTAACTATACATAAACACAAATTTTGATGCTCGACACATCCGGTAAATTTTCTATCGAGGCAATCGTCCCATTGAAATTTAGAGAAGGTTAGCGACCGAAACAGTTGAAGAGGGAGGCTGCGAATAGTAAAATACAACAGATGTTTTTACAAAAAGCTTTGATCACCTTTACACTTTATTCATTTTTTTTTTATCACGCTTAGTAAAAAACCAACAAAATATTTAATTTACTCGAAAAGGTGGCGAATCTTTCACAGATATCATTATCACATTCAATCGACAAGTAATCATCAACATTATTTCCTCAATAACGAATAGTTATACAACGATAGTTATAATTACGGTATATCGGTACAATTAGAATAATAGTATCATATTTAATATTTAAAAGCGAAATATAGCGCATAAACGTCGCGCAAGTATGCGCAACAAGGTTCGATGATCGCGTGTGGCAGTCGGTTAAATAATTGATATCCATTTCGAGTCCTCGAGCTCGCGCGCGCGCGTGCATATATACAATGCTATGTATAGCGTATAAGCACAGTACGCTACTCTTAACTCTTTCTACGCAATAGTAGATATAGTTATTTTTTGCTTTTCGTTAGAGCTATAAATAAATAAGTGCAGAAGAAAAATAGGCACAGTGTTTTCTTCTTGTATAACTCGTGTCGTGGCACGATCGTTCGCACTCATCGAGAGATGCGTGAAAAAAGTTTCGCGCGCTGTAGAATTTACAAATGTTTTAGTGTACGAAAGCAGAGTTTGCCCGACTCTGTCCAACAATTTCAGCGCGATAAACTCTTGCGCCATCTATATAATAGTATATAGTAACAAATAATTCAGCTTAAAATTCAGTTCAACAATGTAGTAAAATCACAATTGTAAAATAGTGGGCAACTTTCTCGGCGCATTCATCATCGGCGTATCCGAAAAGGTATTGTCTCGCGCACGTGCCTCGAGCGGAAATCTCTGACATATAGAGATAAGCGAGAGTGGAAAAAGATGATTTAAGCGAGCGTGAGGCCAAATCGCTGGGCTATTTGAGGCGAGTGAGTCGTGGCAACGGCCAAGAGAAGCGGCAAATCCGCGGCGTCCACGTCGAGGAAGCTGGTCAGGTTGCCGACGCTCGCGTCGTCCAAGTTGGCTGCCAAGAGGTACTCGGCGAGGGTCTCGCTACGCAGCCACATCTCGCGCAGTCTGCTCTCAAGAAGTTTTATACACTGTAAGACAATGGATACCGATTAGACTTGTGCAACTTTTTAAATTAATAGCATCTCGATATTTAACGAGGTAAAAATAAGAGAAGAGCACCTGTTTGGGCGAGCGGAACTCCTTCCACATGAAGGTGAAGGCCTCGAGCATATTGGAGACCAGCCTCGACATACCCACCGGCACGGGTGTAGATCCAGCGGAAGTGTTAGAGAGTAGTCCGACTTGCCAGTTGTCCAAGTCCGCCACGATGCAGAGAGCTTCCGAAACGGGCTGATCGACCAGCGGAAATTTGGCCTCTACGCCGAGTCCTTCTCGAATCGGCCACCACCACTCCTCCTCCTTTATTCTGCCCGAGTCGGTCACTTTCGACTCCTTTGACGTCTCTTCGGCGATTCTTCGTCGACCCTTCTTTTTTCGCTTCGTGAAGCCCTGAACTACCATGCCCCACGTGTAACCAGACTCTGGACTCGGATTGGAGGAACGCTCGTCAACAACGACAGTCTTAGAGCCCAGTAAACTATTGACAAAACCAACGCGCTCGTTTGGTTTTCTCTTAACCAGCGGTGAGACCTTTTTCGACCTGTAAATATCAAACGCCAAATCAGCGAATGGGAAGGTTTACGGATTGGCGGTGTTTAACAATTGCTACCTCACCTTGGCATCGGCAGTTCGATTACGCAGTTGGCCTCGATCAACGCCTCCATACTATTAGTTCCAAGTACCCTTGCGTTACTCGTACTCGAGCTACTGCCACAACCTCTTAACACCTCGGTAGCGTTAGTAGGTGTCTCGAGTAGCAGTTTTCCGTTTACGAATCCCTGAGACGAGCTCGCGTAGCCCCGACGACACTTGAAACAAATACCAAAGTCGCTCTCACAACTATCGGTCGGTCGCATATTCTTCGATGACTCGGGAAAGTTCCGTTGGATAATCTTGCGTAGCACACCTTCGGGCAAGTCGGCTGAAGTGCTAGGTACTCTTGTAAACGTGTAGGAGCACTGGCACTTGCAGCTAGACTTGAGTCGCTCGCGAATTGAGACGTTGTTGCTTGGTTTCTCTTCACCACCCAATGTGAAGTATACCTGAGACTTTACCTCCCGTGATATGTCATCGGCGAAGCCGTACGTCAAGAGCAACGCTTGTTCCTCGCTGGAAGATAAAAAGAAGTCATTAAAAGGCCTATATTAACTTGGAATTGTAAACGAAGAAAGCACGATCTCTTACAGAGTCTTGGAGTCCAAATCCGCGAGATCCAAACCGTTGAGTTTCTGCCGCCTGAGAAGATCGAGCTTCTGGTCCATTTCTTCGTCACCCGTGGTCTTTTCCAAAGTTCTGAGCAACTCGTTGTCTTTTTGGAGCAGCTTTCTCTCGTTCTCGTCACTGACTATAATTTTTACCTTACTCTTGGCTTGTCTTTCTTCAGGTTGCGTACTCGCTTGTAGCTCGGTCGCCGAACTACTGAGTCCATACTCGTTGAGAGTCTTCTGCAGAGTACTGCTACGCTTGAGCTTCTTCGTCGAGGACTGATCCTCGCACTTAAACGACTCTGACTTCTTTACAATATCAAAGTCGCTTCGAACCTTGACGGATGAGAAATCTCCGTTCGTCAAGCCTGCTTCTAGTGTGCTCAGGCCTTTGCGCGGCTCCTCGTACGACTTTGACTTGGCGAGAGGATAGGCCGTTTCGCTGTTCGTCATCTCGAGCTTTTTGGAAGTTTTCTTCGCCGCGAACTTGCCACCCTTCTTTCCGGAAACGGAGGTGTAGTTCGAAATGCTAGGCTGCCCAAGGGATGGATTATTGCGCATCGCTCTTTCGAGAATAGCCACAGCTTCGGCGACGTCCTCCTGCTCGGTGCAGCGAGTCTCCTGGCGCTTTTCGACTAGACCGCTTCGGAGGAAGTAGGACAAGAAGTTCAAGACCGCATCTATCAGATTGACCTTTTCGGGATCACCAGCTATAACGGTGTGCGCGATTCGCGCAGGTGTTCCAAGAGCACCGTACAGATCGTTGAGCTGCGCCCAGAGAGGATTGAAAGGATACTGCTGACCAAAATCCTCGATCTGCGGATTGAATGAATTCTTATTCTCGGTTATTCTTATTGCGAAAAATTAATCAACTCACCAATTGCCTATTGCGATGAGGAGGCGCGGTGTGCACCCAGCCCAAGTGGTGAGTAAGAACAGCCGTAACGATCGTGCTGAGAAAGCTGAAACGCATTAGCTCATAAAAATGACAATCAAATGACTCGCTACGTATATGCATCAGAGTATCGTCATCTTACAAATTAGTGGACTTGGTGTCGAGTTCCTCCAGCAAGCTACACATCTGTTGCAGGCTTCTATAAACGCTGCTCAGCTGCATATTCACAGGCATAACGGAGTTGAGCAGTAGATCGTGCCACAGCAGAGGGGTCGGCTTTTGCAGTCGCTCCGCCTCGGTGGTCATGAGCAACCTGAGCAGTCGCAGCGTACAGCAACTGGACGCCCGGTAGAGCCGAGCTACGAGACTCCTTTCGATGCCCATGGCTTCAACACACGAATGCCGCAAACGGTCAAGCATGCCTTCGAGAAGGGGCGCGTGTTCCAAGAGTCGCTTGCTCATCTCTCTGGAATTTCGTTAGAATTGAATCGTTTGTTCATTCTTGTCTCGATTTCTCGTTCTCGAAACTCACTGTTCTTTGCCAGGTGGTAGTTGCAGCAGCATAGCGAGACCGAGTCTCGTTTTGTGTCGGCGCAACTGCATCTCCGAGCCGTCGAGCGTTGAACCTTCGTAGTTGTGTCCAAACGCATCGTCGGATTCCGAGCGACTGAGTGACGTTGACACCACGCGCATCCACCGCCGACGCAAACTCGACAGACTACCACCACCGACGAGGCCGGTGGAACCATCCAACGACTGCGAGCCTACGAGCAAAGAAGTTTATAAATAACTTTCTACTTAACATTTTCAGATGAATCGCTGTCGCGCAGCTAAACGGCTCGCTAGTGTTATTATAGTCGTTCTCGATGCCAAACAAAATCAAACGGAATGCCAACGCTATATTTCGAGAATGTCGCGTTCACTTACTGCCGAGGCGAGGTACGTCGATGTCCCATCCGCTTCCGGTGCTGGAGCACGTCGAGTTTTTGCGCAGAGTGGGGCTAAGGCTGCTTCCCGAGAGATTGCCGGAACCAGGCCGTGAATCTTCAGCGCACACAACAAAAAGAGAACACATCAACTTCTTCCTATACTGCGAGAGGGCATCGTTCAAAGCATATTTTAGCCGATGGGACACTTACGTTGAGTTCGCAGGCTCGAGTTGCTGGAATTGGAATCGAAGTTTGTCGAAGCGCCGAGAGTTTCATTGGAATGTCGTTCACTGTTTGGGCAAAATAAAAATGCTTTGTACAAAATACTCTCAATTATGCTCTCTGGTTGATTATTGGATGTCGCTTCTTACCTCTGCCTGCAAACGCTGTGTTCCGAGTAGGGAAAAACTTTGGTGCACATAACGCAGCCGGGAGAGCTCATCGCGTGTATCTGAAATTTCACTTTGGCTCTGACTATACGCACCGATGAAAGGCTCGAAATATCGAGAAAAAAGTAAAATACCTTGAACGAAGGACCCTTGTAGGTCATAGCCACCGTCCCGTATATCATTTCGCTGAGCTGTCCGACGTCCTCGCTCAGTAGTTTTCCGTGCTGCAAGCAACAGAGAGATAAAATTGAACTTTCTCATTCTCTCACACTCAGCAGATATAAAACGTCGAAGACTTACCTCGCACGGGGTAGCGGCGTCCGTAGCATCGTTCTCCCTGCGATTCTTAGTCGCGACCCTGCGACAATAGGACGGCGTCTCGTTGTTGTTGTCAGCATTGCTGCAGCGGCGATTGTTCCTGTGGACGGCGAGCGAGTCGAAGAGCAGCTTCCTGCCGCGCCACTCGCACTCGCGAAACAGGAGGATCCGAACCTGGTCCGCCCGGAAATTCGAGGAATTCCTGAAATTTTTAAGAAAAATCAGTGTTTTTGTGAAAGCAGCGCGAACGCGCGCGTGTTGTAACGCTTCTATATGTAACTATTTATGCAACTGCAGCAGTGCAGTGGGCCCGCAAGGTTTTTCATCGTACGCGTACAAAGGCGAGGCTTTCACGCAAGATGGAATTTTCATCCGTCGGTTTAGAGCGACTTTCTTTAACTGTACGCCGATCGTGAAAAACTCGAAGCGTTACCTGACCGCGGATTCACCCTCATCCTCCTCGCCGATCATTCGCATTCCGGGAAACCCAGCCTCGATCGGCTTTGAATTCCGACGAGAAACGACCGCCGCTATTTCGAGAATTTATACGCATTGTTTGTGTTCTACCCTCTCTCTCTCCCTCTCGTAAAACGCGTGACACATAAATATTCGATCGCCGAGAAATGATGCGCGGGAGAACAGCGGGAAAGTTCGATCAAGGCTTATTAGACCGACGTATCGGCGAATAATCAGTCACGCGCTGTACTCTCGCGTATAAACATAATTCCCTACTCGCGCTGCGAGCAGGAGAGAAGAAGAGCGCTCGTTGCAGATAAGAGACTCGAAAGAAGAGGCGAATTATTTTTTCCAGGCTTAATCGCGCACGCGACGATGATGTACCGAGTTTATCGTTGCAGAGTAGAGAAAACACACGCGTCACGCGCATGAATGACGAGTCTCATTCAAAGTGTCCGCGCTGTTCTTGTTTTCGGGCCAGCCGAGTAAATAAGTAATATTTATCCTCTGCCGATTTCTCTCCGGAGAACGTTTGTTTTGCAAGTGCAGCGCGCGTGTGGGACGAATTCGCACGCGACGATTGGGACATGGTGTTTGCCAATTCGTCCCACTCCGGAGGTTAAAGCTGTATAACTAAAGTAGATCGACGCGACTGACTGACCTGTCGTTGCAGGAAGACGAGGGAGAAGAAGTAGGGGCAAAGGCCTCGACCTCGGCGCTTATCTGCTTGATGCCGCGCTTGACGCCCCAAAGCTTGGCGATGAGCGACATCCTTCCAGCTCCTCTCGTCCGCCGCGATCTTCATGCTCACTCGCAGCACATTTGGCCGATGCGTATCTCACGTGCGGCAACAGGTCTGCGTAAACAACAGTAGCAGCAGGAGAGAAAGAGCGTCGCGCGCGACCTAGCGCAATAGCCGCTATGCACGGACAACTCGAGCAGTGCGGAGAGCGCTCGCTCGCTCGCGGCCAACTGTAAATAAAGTCACGTGCGGTCGCGAGTCATATGATCGCGCGGTTCCGCTCTCCTCTCGCCCCGCCACTCGCGCGCGACCGAACGACGCTTCTGGCACTCTTGGCTCTCGAACAACCTCTCTCTCTCTCTCTCTCTCTCTCTATCTTTCTTCTATAGACGCTAAGTATCACCAGAGAGGCTCGGCGACGCGCACAGAGTGTGTGTGTGTGAGACACAGCAGCAGCAGGCGGAAATTCAGCGCGATCCGACTGCGCTGCCTTTACCGATGTATATATACTTGCTGAATCTTTCGTCCAAAGCGAGACTATGCCTCTTTCTCTGCTAAATAAACTCAGCGACGTTGGCCTCGACGATCGAGAGATAGCGACATCTCGCGCGGCCGACAGCCAGGGAACTGACTTGCCGACGACGCTCTCGCTTCGTTACCCAGCGAGCCTCGGAGGTAAGCAACGTTTTTTTTGCGAGTATATAGCACTTCTTGTACGAGAGAGAGAAAAACGTCTTGCGCAACGATCTTCGACGTGCGGAGGAAAGGACGAGGAAATAATTAACGCCGTCGAGTGTACTGCCAAAATAAAAAAACGTTTCGTTATTCATAGAAAGCACGAGTACAACGACGATAAAAAAAGAAGCTCTTCACGGCCTGCAGATCTGAGCGAGTTTGTCGCTTCGCGTGTACAGCTTGTCGGCGAGGACGATGCGACGGGATCCTTTCTTCTTGCCGGCGTTGTCGTCCCTACGATCATCCAGTGCAACGTCGAAAGCCTTCTGGACGTACCTCTTGCTGGCCTCGGACAGATAGGAGGGAAACTCGACGTTGAAGTCGATTATCAGATCGCCTCGCTGTTCCGGATCCTCCACCAGTGGCAGACCCTCGCCTGAGATCGTTTTCTCGTAATCCGGACTGGAAGAATAATATTGTTCGAGTGGATGAAGGTTAGGGACAGCTAGGTGTCGTGGATGGAATACTCACGAGATGATCGAGGTTATCGGGATACGCAGAGTACGATCGTCGACGGTGTTCAACGTGACGATCGTCCCGGTGAGAGCCTCGTTGAGGAAGACGTCGACAGTCATCCTCAGATTCGAGCCGTCCCTTATGAAAGTCTCGTGAGGCTTGTCCTCGGTCACGAAGACAACGTCGGCTGCGAAATATATAATACGGTATTGACGTTTTCCGAGACAATTCGATTACGTCCACTGGCACGCATCGGGTGTACTATTTCAGACGGGACGTCAACTCCGCGTTTACGGCGATATTGCATATTCCGTGGTGTGATTACGTCACCACTTTTCGTCGTTGGAAAAGCGAAGAATGTTAATTCGCGAAAAATTTTTAACGCCGAGATCAAAGGTAAAAACGAGGGGGCGGACGGTCAAAGGACGTTAGATTCTATGAGCATCTCTCTCTCTCTCTCACCGGGAATTTTCGTCGGGCCCTGATCGCCTTCCTCCGGGAAGACGATTTTCGTTCCAGAAGGCATTCCCGGCATTATCGGTATAGAGAGAATTTTCTCCTCCAGAGCCGTCCTCCGCCTCTTATTCGTCTCCTCTTTGTCGTCGTCGTCGTCGTCTCCCACGAGGACCAGCCGTTGAATCTTCATTTTCTTTACTCCGCCGTAAAAGACCTGTGCTCGCGCGCCAAGAAGACCATTCAAATATTTATGCCGTTCGCGCGCTCGCAGGAGATGCTTATCTCATCTCGAATATCCTTCCTTTTTTTTCCTCGCTTTCTTTGCGTCGCACAAAGAATCGCGACGAGGCGTATATATCGAGTCTATAGACTCAAAAAGAGCGATTCTCGCGCGGTTGATTTGAATTTCAAATGTCGCGCTAATAAACATCGAAGGCGAGAGGAAAAAAAAATCAAGGATTTCGGTCAAAGAGATCTCCGCGGAAAGAGTGTGCCTGTACTTACCTCGGTTAGGGATAACGGAAGCGGCATCACGATGGGCTCGTCCTTCTTCTTCTCTCCTCGAGCTTCAGGACAGTCCTCGAGGGGTAGAGGATTCGACGCGTTATCCAGTAGATCGGCGTAGGGGTTTTCGGTACCGAAGAATTCCCTGCATCGATAGAACTATCGCGTAAGCCCTGCACTCGACTCGCGTAAAAATATAATCGGGATATTCGCACCTGTAGGTCCGCATCGGCTCGCCGTGGAAGACGTAGGGTTTGACGGGACCCTCGGGTCCGCGGATACCCCTCTTCAGTCCTTCCTCGCCGTACTGCTCGTAAACGGCCCTCTTCAGAGGGTCGGATAGGACGTCGTAGGCCTCCGCGACGACTGCGAAGGCCTTTCGGCGAAGCTCATCTTGCAGCTTGTCTTGAGCTGCTTCTTTATTCCTCTCCGGGTGGAAACGAAGCGACAGCCGTCTGAAGCTGAAATCGGAGAAGCATACGAGAGATGATTATTTCCTTATCGAAGCGTCACTCCCTTATCTCTGGTCGAGAAATAATGTTTGCGGAGTACAACAGAGAAGCCACAGCTGCTGCTGCTGCTGCTGCTGCTGTAGGATAAACTCCAAAAATTACTATACTCGTGAAAACGAGAAGACTCGATGGATCGCGAATTACGTAAATCCGAAACGCCAAGCGTGTAACGTATATGATAAGCGCGCGGGAAAAAGAGTCGATTTCAGCAGCGAAATATGAAATTGCGTTACTTATTGGTTGGATCCTCGTTGAGAAGGTAGTGCGAGAGGAGAATCAAGAGCAGCAGGAGAAGCATGAAATTCGGCTGGAAAACGTCGTCGGCGCTATCCAGCATCATCTCGAGCAGCTGACGACACTCGTCGTCGATAGACGTTCGAATAACGCGACATGCTAATGATCAACCGCTGCTCTCGTGTCGCTCGCAAAAAACACTCGCGTTCTCTCCGACTCGCGCGTTTCTTTGATTAATTATCGCGCGCGCCATCTGCGTAGCTGAGCATATATATATATATATATATATATATATACGACGCGCGGGAAATTCAAATCGTCTCGGAGACGTTTAGCCGTGTGTATAATCGGCGTCTATACAACGTTGCCACGATTTCACGAAATGTGCAGGTCGTACATAACCAATACAAGCAAAGATTCGCCCTTACGCTCTGCGCACGTCCTCGCCGGTACAGTCCCGATTCAGTCCCAGAGCTCCGTAATAATCGATCCCCGCTTGTGGCTCGTCGCAATCGCACACGCTTTCGTCCTCGTTTCCCATGGTAAACGCACGAATAGAAGCTAACGAGCCGATTTCCCCGGAACACACCGACGATCGTCTTCTGTCGCGGCGTCGCTATTGTTTGGCAGGTTCTCGCGCGCTTCTTGACAACGCGACTACGGCCTGATCGTCGGCTTTTTTCAACAACACAACGATCGCTCGCCCATCGACGCAGAGTATAATAATGAGATAGCGCTCGTGTTCTCATCGCGGAAAGTTTCATTTATCGAAGCACGAGTCCAGTCGAGATGGAGAAGCAGAAGGTTCTCCTGAGTTTCGTGGAGAAAGGTATATAAGAGTTCGCTTTTTTTCTTTTTTTTTTCCACTCGACGAGCATTGTTCAACCGTTTCCGATTCGGCAGCTCCCGCGGCGTCGAAGTCAGCGCCGCGCAAGCACGAGATCCTCGCCCTGACCGCCGATGGCAAGCGTCTGGTGCGTCTACAACCCGAGGCGCCGATCTCCGTCAAACAGTCAAAGTGTCAGCTGATCGGAGTCCTGATGGAGAAGAACAACTACGAAGAGACGTCCAGCAGACGACAGATCCGGATAGAGTCCAAGTCGGAGATAGCTCCGAGACAGCAGTTGGAGGCTAACGACGAGAACTCGGTGCTGACCTCGGGGAAGAGCGAGGACGAAACCGACGGGAGAAACAGCGGCGGTGCCAAGCTTAAGATCCCCAGACCGGCCAACGCTTTCATGCTCTTCGCCAACGAGTGGCGGAAGAAACTCGCCGTCGAGAATCCCAAGGAGAGCAACAAGGACATAAGCGTCAGGTTAAAAAAATCTTTAATTTTTTTTTTTTTTTTTCTTTTTGTCCTCAACCTAAGTATAACGCGCTCGATATCACTTTCCTCTACGCAGACTCGGCGTCCGTTGGAAGACCATGCCGAAGGAGCTGAAGGAGAAATACTTCGCGCTAGCACGCGAAGTCGACGCGGAGCACAAGAGAAAGTACCCAGGTTCGTGCGTCGAGGCATATAAAGCCCGAAAATTTTACATCACCCTAATTGCGCGCGATCGCGGATACGGATAAGCCTTCTCGAGTGTATTAAAAAAGAGTCGCGCCTCCCGAGAATTTTTTTTTTTTCATTTTCGAGCGCGACGAGGCGTAGACGCACCGATGCACGCGGGCAAAATCAATAGGCGCGCGCGCGCAAACAGCAGCCGGGCTCGACTCCCTCCTGTGTGCTGCAGCAGTCGCGCTGCGTTACCGTGGAAGAGATAGAGAACCGCCCGGTCAAACGTCCTCCGCACCCTTTCCATTCGTCACAGGCGCGCGCGCGCGCGCGTGTTATACAGCTACTCGAAACTGTGCGTCAAGGCACATGGGAGATATATCAATTGGGTATACACGTGCTTTTTTTTTTTCTTCTTCTCATACTCGCGGGGAATTCGGTCAGGCGAATCGATCGGTCGCAATTAGTCAGATCGCGGATTACGTATTACACACACGCGCGCGCGCGCGCTCAGCGCTACACCTGAAGGCCTTCTTTACTCCCTCTCCTTGTTCGCTCGCGCATTAGTCTGACCAGGCCGCTACTCTTTCTACTGCGCCGCTCGAGGACTGACGCTCTCGTTACGCGAGCTCGCGCAGGGAATTAAGATAAATAGGTTTCGCTCGAATCGATAAACTCGCTGCAGGCTGTCTTGTGCGGCTGCTCTCGAGTCGAGTGCAGTGTATCGCCGCCGCTGAAAAATTCGGAGGGATGACCCGAAAAAACTTTCGATCGCACCTATATTGCGGCCTTTCATCCTGCCCCTCCCCAACGCGAGGTTTCATCTCCGAAGCGCCCCTACCGGCTTTCTTCGCGAGGTGACGTCAGGTCAAGCTGTGTGTGTGTGTATTACATACGTACAGCAGTAGCTCGAAGTAGAAGGGGGAGAGAAGATCAATCTGCGCGTCCTAGAAGAAAAAAATCTCTCGATCATCCCTATATCCGCTTTAATAATCCCAGCCGAACCGCCTCCCCCGCTTATACGTCTACGGCGCAGCGCGCGAAGGGTTCACTGACACTCTCCGTCGGATATTCGAGGGAGTCTGCGCGGAAAATTCCCACAGGATCGGGCGAGATATCCCATAAAAAATTTCGTCAGCCTCGCGGTGAAAAAATCGAACTGTCCCTTCGCAACGCCGAGGAAAAGAAGAAGAAGAAGTAGAAGGGAAGAGCGCCCGCGCATATATACATACAGTCGCGCGAGACGTTGTGTGTACGAGTTGAACCGTCGGAGGTTGTCGGCTGAGTGACGCGCCGGGAGAGGAGGTATTGATTGCAACGGCTCGCCGAAAGCCGAGCGAGTAGTGCAGCTCGTTGGCGGGGGCGACTGCCTGTAAAAACGTACACGCCTATAACCTCCTCTCGATGCTTGTAAATCGTAACGACGATTCGATGCGACAGCTGGAGGCGTAATAGAAAAAAAAGAGAGAAACATAAATAAAAAATCCATCCTCATCTCCCTCGCATCGCACGACTCTATAGGTATACAGCGCCGCCTCCTCCTCCTCCTCCTCTGCGGCCGTTCGACTGTCCTCGTTCCGACTTGCGCGCTCGTCGAGTCGCGTGCGCAAAAGCGCGACCGAGAGGGAGAGAGAGAGAGAGAGTCGAGCGGCTGCAGCGTCTCCGCATTGTGTAGCCGACGAGCCGTGTGACACGTGAATCCTTCCCGCAACATGCGAGCTTTAGTTGATAATCGTCAGTTATCGAGTCTCATCCAACGCTCGGACGTGTGATCGCGAGATGAAGGGACCGAACAGTGTCGTTCCAAGAAGGATGAGCTTGCAGCGACAGCACCAGCCTCGGCTGCAGGAGCTTGCGCGGCTCTTCGCCGCGAGACGAAAGCGCTACTGCACCTAATAGCAAGCTATATACGGTCTTGTCTACAGCAGAGAGAGAGAGAGAGAGAGAGAGAGAGAGAGCGCGCACGTGGTGCTGCTGCTGCTGGCCGAATGAAAACAGAGAAACGCGCGGCGCGCCTTTCTCTCTAGCTCTATCCGCGAGTGTGCAGTGATACGCGAGTGCAGTGCAGCGTCGACGCGATAATAGTAGTGAGAAAAAAAAAAAAAAATTGAAAAAAAAAAACGCGTAATCAGCGATGGACTGCTGCAACTACGTGCAGCCGTACTCGACGGCGGGTCATCACCACTACTATCATCAGCAGCAGATGCAACAGCATCAGCTTCAACAGCATCATATCCAGCAGCAACAGCAGATGCAGATGCAGCATCAGCAGCATCAATTCTCGGGGCAGCAGTACTGCTACGAGGCGAACGCCTACGCGCCAGCGTATAACGCCGCGATCGAAGCGAGATACAACTGCAGGCTGCCACCTGCCTATCCGACTGGTATGGATACGTGTGTTTCTGTCTGTCTGTCTGTGTCTGTGTGTGTGTGTGTATGCTGCACCTATACGCGAGGCGACGATCGATGCGCACTTTTGCGCTTCGCCGCCAAGGCGCCCCCGCGCCTTTTTTTCGAGCTCCCTTGGCTTTTCATTCAGCCCTTATACGTGTACGCCTTTTTCTTCCCTTCGTCTGCTTATCTCGTCGATCGAACACGGCGATAGTTCGTATATATATATAT